>JAPDVU010000004.1:1530000-2035000 GCA_026230045.1 Corynorhinus townsendii | reverse complement strand
AGATCCTTGTCTGGGTGAATGTGCACAGCGATACGAATACATGCATCCATTACTATACAGGAAGGGCGGGGGGCGGGGCACGGAGCAGAATGGGAAAAGGTGCAAACTCTGCCAAGACCATGTCTCGCTCTGTGTGTCTTGTGGATGGAATTATTAAGGAGAAACTAATGGTGAAATCCATTGCTTTATGCCCCAGCGTTAACATTACACCAGCTCGTGTGATCTGGCCGCTTTTCCCTCTTTTTTTCTTGATATCTTAGAGCTTTGCCTCCTGTTATCAATGTTCTTTTTTACTTCTTTTCTCCATCTGTTTTCAAGATTTCATATTTTTCTACTTTATTTTTAAAAATAGCTTGGATCATTTTTGCCTTTGTTGTTTATCTTTTTGCCTTTGAATGGGATTATAGAACTGAGTACTGAGTTCGTTGCCCATCTATATATATATATATATATAAAAAGCCAGTGTCTGTGCCGACCCTGCCGACCAAATGGCTGGTCACCATGAGGTGCATTGAGCACCTCTCGGTTCCTCCGCCCCCAGCCCCCCCCCCCCCCCCCCGCTTGAGAGCAGGGCGGGGCAGGACTGGGGACTGGCGAGTGGGCTGAATGGCTGACCTCTTGCTCCCTGCCCCCAGCCTGCAGGCTCTGATGGATCAGCAATGGTGAACGGGGGAATCGGGGTGGGTGGCAGGAGGACCAGGCTGGCTGTCAGGCTGTTGGGATCACCAGCTCATCCCCAGCTGCTTGAGGGGTCAGGCCTGTGGGAAAGCAGGCGCCAGTGACGTCACCTCCATGCGTGTGCACTGGGCTGGCCACTGATGGAACACGCTGCCCGCGTGGGGCCGCTCACGCTGGGGCAGGTAGGTCATGGGCACACCTTGCAGCTTCTGTCAGCACCTCAAGTCCCAGCAGCAGTGGCGGTGCCTACCTGAGTGGCCCCAAGCGGGCAGCATGTTCCACCAGTGGCCGTCCCAGTGCACACGCATGGAGGTGACGTCGCTGGCGCCTGCTTTCCCAAAGGCCTGAGCCCTCGAGCAGCCGGGGATGAGCTGGTGATCCCAACGGCCTGACAGCCCTACGGCAGAGGCGGCGTTTGGCCTGGGGACTGGCGAACGGGCAGAAGATGGCCCTGATTGCAGGAGGCTAGGCCCGAGAGACCACACCCGCATGATTTTGTGCGCTGGGCCTCTCGTGTTAGCCATAAGCCCGTTGAGCGTGTTCGGTTCCGACTTCTTCCCAAGAACATGGTTTTCTCTTTCTTTCTTCCTTCTTTTTTGTTTCCTTTCATTTTCTTTTCCCTTTCTTTCTCCATCCCTACGCCTTCCCCCCTTCCTTCCTCGGTGGACACAGGAGCTGGAGGGTTGGGGATCTGGGGCTGGAGATGGAGGCACTGTCGTAACTGTGACTCGGCCTGCAGCGGGCCCTGTGGCGGCAGCAGCCAGGTCTGTGCCGGGCACGGGGTTGCCGAGGGCACCGTCCACGCTGGTCCCGGTGAGCCAGGATTCCGCAGGCTGCTCTGCACATAGCGGACCCCCGGCTCCTGCCCTCGCACAAGTGCCTGCACATCGATGGCAACTTCTTTTGTCCATTTCCCCCTTCCGTGGTCCTCATAAATACCTTTTCCATTTTATTGGCGTGTTGTTCTGTGTCATGCTGCCCCACCTCTGTCTTCTTCTAACCCAGCTGACTTAGCTCTCCGCGCTCAAACGGACACGCGGCCCCTCGCTCCCAAGGACCGTTAGCAAAGGAGAGCGCTCTCAGCGAGCCTGCTCTGCGCGTCCAGGAGCGGTGGGGCCCAGCGGTGGCTCACTCGTGACCCCCCTCCGTGGCTCCGTGGGCAGCCGGGAGCTGGCCTTTGCGTGGGGTAGGGGAGGGGGGAACGCTGGGCAGAACCGGCCGTCATGGGTTTCTCTACAATCAGCTGCTCCCATGTGCGCCAGGAGTCTCTGTGGAGCTGACGGTGGGAAAGGACAACTCGGATGTTCAGGGTCCATTTCTTACCGGCTTCTCAGCCCCCCGGGCTCCCTGCTGGGCCTGGAGGCTCCCTCCCCCAGCCCCAGGCCTCCCGGGCGGGGCTTCCTCAGGACACTCACCCACACGTCCTGTCCCCTTGCAGGGGGCGCTGCCCGGGGCCTCCTCCACTTCCCAGCCCCCCGCTCCAGAGCAGGAAAGGCCGCTGTGCACTCAGCTGGATATTGAACAAAAGAAAGCGAGGCAACCACACAACACTGACCCAGCACACACACACACACACACACACACATATGCATACACACATGTGCGCGCACATACGTGTACATACACACGTGCACACACGTGCGCACACAGAGGGGACTTTGGTGTTTCAAAAACACTGTGCTGTAGTGACAAGAACACAAAGCTAGGGCTACCTGGACTAATGGGGCCCAGCTGGCCGAGAGGGAGTTTTCCGTGAGGCCCAGGCTGCGTGGGAGGGAGGCTGCTCTGTAATGCTGAGTGGCTCTGGGGGAGCCCGCTGCGCTTCCTGAATAGCAGGTACCTCCTGCATCCATGGGGACAGTCACCTCCTGGCTGTGGCAGGACCTGAGCGAGAGGGGTCCTGCTGAGCGCTGGGCACGGTGGCGGGCACACAGCAAAATGCTCTCCATCCTAAATGCTGTTTATGAATGCCTCTGCTTTCCCGCAGGAAATGCTGCCGCCAGGGAGAGTGCAGGGTTCGCCCCAGGACCTGAAGGGCACACGGTGAGGCAGCGCTGAAGGGGGAGCCAGGCAGAGGGTCCTGGGGGAGCCGTCCGTCCCCGGGTGCCGGGCCAGGGGAGCGCGAGGACCATACCCATTATAGTTTGAGTCCACTTGGCTGTTTTCCATGCCTTCAGGACAGAGCAGGAGGCACGCCGGCCAGCCAGTCAAGGTCCCCTCTCTCCACTGGTCTACACACAGGACACAGCAGGCAGTTTCCTTACAACGCACACGGGGACATTATACATTGCGTCTCCAGCCTCCAGCAGAGGTCTGGCGCTGTGTGGACGGAGCCTCGAAGCTCCTCACCGGAGAGGAACACCAGGCCGACAGCTTAGGGGAGGGTGAGGAGGGGGGGCTGCTCTGCATGTTCATCTAGCATCTGTGACCACGGTGCTAACTGATCTCAGGTCCCCAGGGGACGTGCGTCAAGTCACTTCCGAGGGGCTGCTGTGAGCTCCTCCGTCCACACGCAGCCGCAGCAGCCAGAGGCCACCCCCTGAGAGCTCAGCAGCACAGTCACTCACTGTTACCTTCAGCCGCGTTCACACCCTGGAAACTCCCGGAGCAAGGACGGCTGATGCGCGACAAGAGCACCGATGTCACCGTTGGGGGTGAAGGGCCACGTGTACGGACGGGATCAAAGTGACAAGGGCTGGCCTGTGTGTTCACGTGTCCGAAGCCCTCCACCCTGTCGGACATGGAGTGCTAATTAACGACGCCGATGAATGAAGGTTGTGACATTTTCTCTCCTTTTGTCCTCTCCCTCTCGCTCCCCTGCCCCCATGCGTAAAGCTCTAAATGACAGGCGTAAAATGGGGTTCACCTGGGTGATCTGCTTGGGCCTCAACCTCCAGGACGGCCAGACGCTGCTAAGCACTCTGCTCAGACGGACGGTGGCTCTGAGCAGACAGCGCCAGCAGGTGAAGGAAACACAAAAGACAAGGAGGAGGTCTGACGGCTCAGCATCCCACGGAACTGCAGCGAGGCTGGGGACGCCCTCGGGGGACAGGGCAGCCAGAAGCCGACTGTGGCCAGAGCAGGCACAAACCAGGCACGGGAGAAGGGCCGGCACCAGCCCCCCAGGGCAGCTGGGCAGGCTGGGCCGCAGGGAGCTGGCCCTGGTCCACCGGACCTGCGGGGCCATGGCTCTGCCAGCCAGCGCCTCGGGCCAGCGGGGACGTCCCAGCTCAGAGGCCCCGTTTCCGGGCTTCCATTGGCTCCCAGCCAATCTCCTCCGTCTTCTTCAGCCACAGTCTCACTGTCTCTCGTGAAGGGGAGTTCATTTTCTAAGTTGCACGCTTGCTTGAACGTAATTGGTGAAAATCTCCAGTGACGTCATCAACGTGACGATCACCATGAGGCAGAGGGACGGAACCCGGCTTGAAGGTGGGGGTGATGTGAACACAGGGCACTGTTTTACAGGAGTCTGAGACTTCCTTTGCTGTGTTTCCCTCTTGGCTGTGCAGGCATGCTGCAGACACATGTATGTTTCTGACACACACCCATTTCCATGTGTGCATTCATTTTAGGGGTCTGATTCCTAGGTGTGTGTCTGTCATTTATCCACAGATACATGCGTAGTCTGCAAATCCGGTTGGCTATCTCTAAAATATAAGTCCAGGAAGTCCTCGCTGAAAACTGGAATAGTGAATTACCAAATCCTACCTTTGTCCAGATTCTTTCTTTAAAAAAAAAAGTGTTTTAATGGATTTCAGAGAGGAAGAGGGAAGGAGAGAGAGATAGAAACATGAGTGAGAGAGAATCCTTGAGTGGCTGCCTCCTGCACGTCCCCACCTGGGGGTCGAGCCTGCAACCTGGGCCTGCTCCCTGACTGGGAATCGAACCGTGACCTCCTGAGCTCCACAAGCCAGGAAGTCCAGATCCTTTCCGTCACGTGGTGCCGGATGCGCCCGCGTCCTGTCCTCTCCACGGCACTGTCGCCATAGCCCTGCCTGTGGCCTGTTCTCCCATCGGCCCTCCTGCCTGCGGGTCTCCACATGGGACGAGAGTGCGCTCCCCACACATGCGCCAAGCCAGGTCCCCCCTTTGCTTTAGACCCTCGCGGGTGAGGAAACCTGTGTGCTAACAGGGACTGAAGGAAACGTCACCCAGTTGCAATACGTGAGCCTTATTGTTTCTTCATTCAAACAAGCACACAGATATGTACACACACACAGATTTCAAGCACAGGCACAGCACTGGATAATGTTATATCTGATGCTTTCAAAGAATTAGTCTTCTGTATTTATTTATCTCTTATATATTTTTATTGAATTTCAGAGAGGAAGGGAGAGGGAGAGAGAGAGAAACATCCATGATGAGAGAGAATCATGGATCGGCTGCCTCCTGCACGCCCCCCACTGGAGATCGAGCCAGGAACCCGCGCCTGGGCCCTGACCGGGAATCAAACCGTGACCTCCTGGTTCCTAGGTCAACGCTCAACCCCTGAGCCAAGCTGGCCGGGACATTCTTCTATATTTAGCTGTAAGACATGCGGAATTATTTGTGGGTGAAAGGCAACAACATCTGGAACTTGCATTAAGATTTGGGCCGGATGGGAGAGCTGGGTGGGGCTTGAACGAGGCCAGGAAGGGCGTGACTTATTCATTGTTGAAGCCCTAAGGCCCTGTGAGAGGCAGATGCATTCTCTGTGCTTCTGAGTGTGCTTCGGTCACCGTCCTCCGCACACACAAGGTGCCAGGGAGAGCCGCCATGCTTGCCCAGTGCTCCTGGAGGAAGCCGGGGCCCGGGTGCTTGAGCTCCCCTTGCTACCTCTCTGGCCTCCTCTCCCACGTGCCTTCCCTGGTCCCTCCAACACGTGCAGCTTTCCTGGGCCCGGGGCCGCGTGCTCGCTTTCCCCTCCGCCCAGACGGGGTCCTGCAGCTCTTCGCAGGGCTGGACCCTCCAGGTCCCTCGGGCCTCCGATCCGATGGCGCCTTGAGGCGCGTGGCCTCTCCTCGCCCAGCTCCGCCGCCATCCTGGTCCTGCGGCTGCCTGCACTGTGTTCCTGCATCACAGCCTTCCCTCACCAGGTCCTGGCGACCAGCCTCCTCCCAGTGGCTCACTCCTCCAGCCCAGGCCGAGGGCAGGGCCGGGTCCACACAGGCCGTCAGTAAACATGCGTTGAAGGAATAAACATTCCAATCCCCAGTGACACAGCAGAATCTATTCCTGGGCGGGGCAGGTCTTTCCTTTCGCTCTCTTTCCAAAACTAGATCAACAGGGACGGAAGGAATGGCCATCATTCTCTCTCTCTCTCTCTCTCTCTCTCTCTCTCTCTCTCTCTCTCTCTCTCTCGCTGAAAATCACACGAGGGGGCAGGCAGGGGAGGAGGAGGTGCGCAGCCTTCTCTCCAGGACAGGGCCCTGCCCTGAGGGCATGCTGCTGAGAGGGGAGGGCTGAAGAACAGCCCTCAGACAAGCAAGCAGAGCCTCCTGGCCTGCAGTTCGGTGGGTCCGTAGGGACTGGGCAGAGATGCCTGCACCCTGTGTGGTCTGACACCTCCCATTCCCCTTCCCCAGTTCCACCCCCACGTTCCCCTTCCTGAGTCTCTCCCAAGGACTCCCCCGTGGCCACGGTCCTACTCGCCAGGTCAGCTGCAGACAAACTCACAGCCTGGTGGGGAGCACAGCTTGAATAGTGAAGAGAGACCTTTTCCCCCAATGTCAAATGCACGCCCCTATTTTTCCTCTTGCCCCGGCTTCCTGACCTCTATTCCAGCCCTGCCCATCGTTCTCTGCGTGCATACAGGCTCATGTCGAAGAAGTGGTTTATGGTCAGCTAGTTCCATTAAAAAGTAAAATGTATGGTCCAGCCAGCGTGGCTCAGGGGCTGAGCGTCGACCTATGAACCAGGAGGTCACGGTCTGATTCCCGGTCAGGGCACACGCCCGGGTTCCGGGCTCGATCCCCAGTGTGGGGTGTGCAGGAGGCAGCCGATCCATGATTCTCTCTCATCATGGATATTTCTCTCTCTCTCCCTCTCCCTTCCTCTCTGAAATCAATAAAATTATACATTTTTTAAAAAAGCAAAATGTATGTGTCACTACAAGTTTATATCTTGTCAGCGCACCGCAGAGGGCCCATTGTGCCTGAGGGGGTGGGGCAGGGAGAGCAGGGGTTAAACTCCTTTCAAATTTGCCCACAGACGGTGCACTCAGCGCTTCCTTTATCTGCGGGGGAACATCCATCCCCCGCAGCACCCCATGCTCAGGAAGCCGCATTCCCCCAGGACCTTAACAAAGGGAATTAGCCACAGAGTGTGAGCTGCGACTTTAAACAGCAGAAGCAACAAAGGGAACGGGGCTGATAAAAGGAAACCAGTAATTACAGCCTTCGTGTCCCTTTCACATTACGGCTCTAAGCCACATGGAAAGGCTGCTCACCGCCCCCCTCCCCTCCGGCCCTCCCATCAAAATAAAGCAAAATGAAACAGGATAGAGACAGACGGCTCCTCTGGGTCATCTTTACCGAATGGCGCCATCGGGTGACATGTCCTCATGCAACACAGGTCCGCCTTGTCCGCTTGCAAATGTTTTTCAGAAATGTACCAACGCGTTTCTACAGGGACTGTTCACCCTGCCAACCTCAAGGGAGGCAGAGTGGCCAACCCCGTCTTCTGCGCCTTCGCCCAGGAGAAATGGACTTCCGCTTTTCCCTTTCATACTTAACCGAAACTTGATTAATTTATTTTAAAGTGAAAGGTTCTGTGTCTAATGTACGCCCCCCCCCCCGCCCCCGCCCCCGCCCCACAGGATCGCTCGCAAGCTGGGCTTATGTGACGTAAGGGCCACGGAAAGGCCTGCTTTACGAGCGTTTCAGCTCAGCCGTATTTTTCTCTCTAAGGCGTTGATCTGCCCCCCGCCCCGCCGTCACCGGGCAGGCACGCTGCGGGGGCGAGGGAGCAGCCGGGCTCTGTCCCCGGAGACCCTGTCCGGGCGCCCGGACCGGCCCGCGCTCCGCTCCAACCGCCCAGGGACCAGGAAGTAGGACGGCACCCCGAGAGGGATTTTCAGAATAAAAGGTGCCCCGTGTCCCTCCTGGAGTCCGATGATGCGCATCCCTTTCTGCTCACCCGATGAGCCCTTTTCAGCTCTGAGCGCGACATTTTAAGAAGGACAAGCCTGGTCCTAGGACTGTCCCAAGAAGGGTGACCGGTGCCACAGCGGCATGAGAATCCATCAGCTGGGGATGCTTAGGAAATTAATTACTCGAGGGAGACACAGCGGGTCATCAGTCTTCCGATGGCCCGTCACCGGGAAGAGGAAGTAGGCTGATTCCGCGTGATTCTAGAAGGGTACAAGCAAGATCCACAGATGAAGACTGCGGGACAACATGTCCTCACTCTGGATGAGACCTCGGGTGGATTTCCTGGCAGAGTGGGGAGCTCTGGTCCCCGGCGGGGCTCCACGGACAGTGATGGAAGACGGCGTTGTCGGGGACACTGCGTGTGTCCACCCAGCGCCGGGGGGCGGTGTGGCCGGCCCGCTCCCCATCCATACAAACCTAGCCCTCGGGTGCACCCTCCAGGCTGGTCACTGGGAAATACTGGCCGGCCGGGACTGCGTTTCGCAGCCGCCATCCCCTGTGGTTGGGTCTGGTCACGAGTTCTGTCCTTCAGCGCTCAGACTGCGACAGAAGTGGTGTTTGTCATTTCTCCGGCACCGTCGTCAGGGAGCCAGCAGCTGTCATCGCTGCCCGGGTTCCCTCCGCCCGCCGTGTGGCTGCCGCCCCCCTGGTGAAGGGCCGGGTCCCAGGGCCAGGAGCCCGCGGCCCGAGGGCGGCCCCCAGGTCGGGACGGATACACGGGCCAGAACTCAGCCGGTGCAACTTGGGCCGAATTACCCTCCATGGCAGCTCGCACGCCCTCAGCGAACGTGCCCTCTAAGTCCCCCTCCCCCACCCCCACTCCCCCCTCCCCCCCGCTGTAAAGAGTGTGTTCTTCTACGTGAACATGGTTGCTGTGGGACTCATGGATTACAGAGGAATTCTAGAGATTTCTCTTCTCAGACAGCATTTGCTCCAGGACAGGGGGTTATGCATCTGTCCTGTTCCCACCCTAGCTCCGAGCCCCTGTCCCGGGCAGCCTCGCCACCTTCTCAACGGCTGAGCGCGGGCCTCCTCTCCCTCCCTCCTCCCCAGCTGCTGCGTGTGGCTCTCGGGCCACGCTGGTGACACGCAGCCCCAAGTTCTTCCTGCTGCTGGAAGGGTCAGGCCACAGGCCACCATAGTGACCCTGACAGGGACTGCGAAGGTCGTGGTGCTGCAGGGCTGGGGCGAGGGACAGGAGGCCTCTGCGTTTCCTGGAGAAAGGCTCCGAAGGTTGGCTGCGCCCGCACCCCAGGCATTGCTGGGGAAACGCGTGTCTTCTGCGGGCACGGGCCCTGTTGCTTCCCCTTGAGAGGGCGGTCCATTTCCCTATAACGATCCACGGAGGAGGAGGCGTGTTTCCCAGGGCAGACCACGGCGGTGGGTTTGGCCTCAAAAATGGAGCCACAACTGGCCCCTCAAGGCTGTGAGCTCTGACTCCCCAGGGCCCCTCAGAGGCAGCAGCACAGGCCCAGGGAGCCCTGGAGCTGCCCTCCCTGCACATCTCAGCCCCTCCGCCTGGAGCCCAGGTCCAGGTGGAAGCTGCTTCCCTATAACGGTCCACTTCCCTATATATTCTGGTCCAAAGGCAGGCTTAGGACCAGAATAGCCACGACCGTGGAAGCGCGTGACCTGGTTAGACATGCACATCGTTACCCTGGCTGCGCGGCCATGAAGGATTCATGTCTTGACGTTGTTCGGGTTGAAAATATGGGTCATCTTCTGCGGAAAAGGGCCTCGAGGCTACGAGAGGTTAAGCCTTGGTCAGGGCCCTGGCCGCTCACGCAGAGCCGGGCTCGGCGGCCGTGTGGATTTCCCTGGGCCGCACTCTGTCGGACACGGGGATGTTATTACGAGGATCAGACCTTCATCTCCGGCCAAATTCCTGCGGAGGGCGGAGGTCGCCGGCTTGTTTTCCTGCTGCGTGCGGGCCGCGCTGGGCTGCGCACTCAGACCCCCCTCTCACACGGTCCGTTAGACCTTGCATTGTGGGTGGCCCGGGTCCCTGCACATCGGGGGGGCCACTGGGAAGAGCAGGAACCCCCCCTAAGTACTCTCAGGGGACCCAGCTCTCTCCAGCCTCCTCAACCTGCTCGGGAAGGAGCTGACGCTATCTGTCAGGGACGCGGAGATGCTGCGTCTCTCTCAGGTTGCAGGGGGCGGCGGGCGCAGTTGGATAACTCTTTCGGGGCCGAGTGGGTCCATGCTGTCAATACGGTTCTGAGTGTACAATCAGCGTCCCTTTGGCAGAGAGAGGAGTTTAATGTGTAATTAGGGCTTCGGAAATGGTGTCAGCACTTTCCCCTGCAGGACCTCAGTGCGGGCGCTGAGCAGGCTGAGCCACGTGGCCTCTGGAGGCGGTTCTGCGCTTGCTCTGTGCCTGGGCCTCCATCTGGACCTGGGCCTCACATGGACCTGGGCCTCCATCTGGACCTGGGCCTCACATGGACCTGGGCCTCCATCTGGACCTGGGCCTCACCTGGACCTTGGCCTCCACCTGGACCTCGGCCTCCACCTGGACCTCAGCCTCCACCTGGACCTGGGCTCTGTGCTCAGGTTCCACCTGGACCTTGGCCTCCACCTGGACCTGGGCTCTGTGCTCAGGTTCCACCTGGACCTCGGCCTCCACCTGGACCTCGGCCTCCACCTGGACCTCAGCCTCCACCTGGACCTGGGCTCTGTGCTCAGCCTCCACCTGGACCTCAGCCTCCACCTGGACCTGGGCTCTGTGCTCAGCCTCCACCTGGACTTCAGCCTCCACCTGGACCTGGGCTCTGTGCTCAGGTTCCACCTGGACCTCGGCCTCCACCTGGACCTCAGCCTCCACCTGGACCTCGGCCTCCACCTGGACCTCAGCCTCCACCTGGACCTGGGCTCTGTGCTCAGCCTCCACCTGGACCTTGGCCTCCACCTGGACCTCGGCTTCCGCCTGGACCTGGGCTCCGGGTGGAGGTGCTGAGATGTGCAGGGAGGGCAGCTCCAGGGCTCCCTGGGCCTGTGCTGCTGCCTCTGAGGGGCCCTGGGGAGTCAGAGCTCACAGCCTTGAGGGGCCAGTTGTGGCTCCATTTTTGAGGCCAAACCCACCGCCGTGGGAAACACGCCTCCTCCTCCGTGGAGAGCGGCCCTGATGCAGCTGGCAGCCACGCCCACCCCGTGGTCTTGGCCCCGTGGGCCTGTGCAGGCGCCGGTTGAAGGAGCCCCGTGGGTCCATCTCTGCACTGCACTGGAGGGTGGCACAGGGGTGGCTTTGCTACGCGTCAGCGTGCGAGCCTGTGGTTGCAGCTGTGAGACAGTGAACTTCTCCCTCCAGGTCAGGCCACTCGGGACAGGGGACACTCGGAGGCCCGGCTCCCCCTAGTGGCCTGTGGGACCGCACACAGAATCGTGCTTCCTGCTCCACGAGGCGTGCACGGGGCCCCTGACCCACCCCTTCCTGCACAGCCCGCTCCCACGCCAGGCCCCGGGAACACAGCACGGAGCAGGGGGCCGAGAGCCCCAGGGCTCGGAAAATGCCTTCTGCTCCTCTGCTCCTCAGTCAGCTTCCCAGCAGTGACCTGAGCCACAGCCTCTCGCCTGCCACACTGCACTTGGGGTTCTGGGCCCGACGGGATGTCTGGGCACAGAAGGTGGGGGGCAGACACCTCAGGCGCCAGCAGCAACACCCTCCCAGCTGTCTCTTCCCTCCTGGTCGGACTCTCCCATCGATATCATGGGAAGCATTTCAGCGAATTTAACCCATAGAGTTAGCTCTCAGACACCCTCACCACCCAGGAAACAAGTCAAACGAGCTGCAGTGCGTCTGACAAGAATTAGGAAGGACTTCATTTTGTTTTTTCTCTTGAAAATCTGTTTCTTTTATCAAAGACATAGGGCTGTGCTTTCACGCCTACAACATGACATATGGCACCTTCGCTGGGTTGAGTGGGCCAGAAGAGGGGAGGAGGACGTTACTATGGATGGTGTGAGCCATGAATGGTGGGAGTGGTGGGTGGTGTGAGGTATGGATGGTGTGAGCCATGGATGAGTGTGAGGTATGGATGGTGTGCGCCATGGATGGTGTGCGCCATGAATGGTGGGAGTGGTGGGTGGTGTGCGCCATGGATGAGTGTGAGGTATGGATGGTGTGCGCCATGGATGGTGTGCGCCATGGATGGTGTGAGCCATGGATGAGTGTGAGTTATGGATGGTGTGAGCCGTGAATGGGTGAGTGGTGGGTGGTGTGAGGTATGGATGGTGTGCGCCATGGATGGTGTGAATGGTGGGTGGTGGGAGCTTCTTGTGCAGTCTGTCTAGGCTCAGTGTCCAGCTCCCATTGCTTGTCTTCACCAAGTTCATGGACATCTGACTGTCCCTCGATGTCTCCACCGCGCAGGGCCCCCACCTGAGAGCTCCGATGCATAGTCACTGAGGTGACATTGGAAACTGCGTAGGACATGACCCATGGTAAACGTGTGCTGTTACTCTTAGCTCTAGGGGAGCAGCAGGATCGTAAACTCCTGTGAGCTTTTGTTCCACACGTTTACGCTTCAGGACCTGCCAAAATCTAACGCGGTTTCGGAAATTGAGAAAGAGGCAGCCGTCTGCTGAGACCTGCCATCCCGCACAGCGCGGGGCCTGTGTTTCCGGCTGATGCAACAGCTGGAAACGAGGCCGGCCTGGGACGCCTGCGGGCTCCGTCATGGGACGCTCTATTTCCAGGCGGCGGTGACATTCTGGCCTGAGCTATCTTGGGATGGCTTTGAAGTGGCCGTGGAGATGCCTTTCGGGCTGGGGCGGTGAGGACAGGTGTCTGTGGCGTGCTGGCACAGGGCTCGGAGACTTCGGGGGGCGGGGGGACCAGGCCTCAGATAAATCCCCGGGCCCTGAAGCTGCCCCAGGCCGGGAAGGGCACTGGGCAGGGGTCCAGACATAAAATCAAAGACCGTGGCTGTGAGCCGTTGGTGGAAAAAACAGACATTGGTGGCTTCCGAAGCTTGTCAACCTCCAACGTATCATGAACGTGGACCACGCGGGCGGGATCAACACTCTCAACAGAAAGCGCGACACGGAATTGAGTGCTGGGAGGACATCCTGACGCTTCCTGCCCCTGACGCGCCTCGTGGATCCGTGCTCCCGGGGCAGTGGCCACTCCACGCAGGCCCGCTGGCTCCCCGTGGCTTCCCCGCGCCTGTTCCGACCTCGTCTTCGCTCCTACCTGCCGCCTCCCAATGCCGGGCTACGTGGCACAAACAAACCCACTCGTGTTGCTCAGGTGGTCATTGTATAGGGCAGCCAGGCGAGGCTGCGGCTGTAAAGGTGTCTGCAGGGGAAATGGAGGGGCCTGCTATTGACAGGGCTGGAAGGGGACCGCATCCTACAGCGGGCCTCCCTCTGTCACCGGGGAAGAAGGACACGCACAGGGAGGAAGGGAACCCTTTCTGCCCGTGTCCTGTCTTCCTCCCCCGCTGACACCGACAGGGACTGGCACACAATGGGGCCGGTGGGCAGAGCTGGGACTGCCGCTCTAACGAGAGGCGCTCCTCCCTGCACCTGACTCCTCGAGGACCCGGGTCTCCGTCCGTGGGCGTCTTCCCGAGGGCTGCATGGAGGAGGAGACCCTTCTCTTCCTTCCTTCCTTCGGGAGGTGGCTGTCATTGTGGTGGCCACCGGCTGGGGTGGGGTGCCTGGTCACCATAGTCGCCCTCGGGCACTTTTGTCACCCAGATCGGGAGCCGTGGCAGCTGACACCTTATGAAAATAGCTCGACGCTGTGTGCTGTGCCATAAATAAGCAGGCGGCAGCCAGGGAGCGGCTGTTGCTCGGATGCCCCGGGACTGCTGTATTGGTAAGGGCTGGCCTCCTGGGTCTGACGTCTTGTTTTGACTCAGCTGACAGGGCCGGAGAGGGGGCTGGGCCAGTTCCCACCTCCTCCCCCTCCGTGGTGACAGCTGCTGTCCCTTGACTCATAGGAAAACCATTTCGCTGCCCTTCCCCACCTCTAGCCCTTTCCTGGCGGGGATCCCTGCACCCCCCCCACCCCCTCCCGGTGGCAGAGGGTGAGGATGGCGCCCAGCTCCTGGCCAGGCTTTCCGAGGCTCCTGGCCCCTGCCCGGCCCCAACACTCCGCAGCAGCCTCCCGCTGTCAATCTCGGGGACCTGCTGCTCCCCCTTGGCACCCTCGGGAAGTGGTTTGGGCTGGACTTGGGCAGCAAGGAGCCGGGAGAGTCCATCCCCTGGGTGCTCATGGAGAAAGGGGCCCAGGCTCCAGCTCTGGGGCCCAGGGCACCCCCGACTCAGCCGCACACTGGCAGCCACAGAAACCCAACCTGAGAGCCCTGGGCCTGGGCAGAGCGCAGTGCCCGCCTCAGCCTGTGACCACCGAGGGCACAGGCCAGGCGCCCCCTCGGTGACTTCTGGGACGTGACCCAGGGCCTCCCTCTGCAAGGTCCCTTGCAACCCCTGCTCTGCTCCGGATCCAGGAGCGCCCCCTGGTGGCGGGGAGAGCTTTGGACAGATTCTTTTTCTTTTAAAGAACTACATGGCCTGGCTTTTTGTGTTCCCCCTAATTCCTGGAGTGGGAAATACTCGTTGTCAGTGTGCAGGTTAGTGGGGGGAGGGAGGGACGTGGGAGGTAGTTTTATCATCTTCATCGTCTTCACTGCCATTCTCTGCACCGTCGCCATCATCGTATCAAAGCCCCGACCCAGCCACGCGCACCCCCTCAAACCTGGACGTTGAAAACATCTCTTTCACCATCTCTTTGCCTGCAGAATGCTGCCTCCTCATCCTGATTCATTTACGTCTCAAAGTGAAACGACATTTTCTTAAAACGGCGCTGCTTTCTGTCCCTGCTCTGCTGAGAGGTGAGAGGAGCCGGCCTCCGATGTGCGGGGCCCCGAGGGGGCAGCTGCAGGCAGAGGCAGGCGGCGGGGAGGGCCCCTGGCGAAGTGGTGCTGGGCCCTGGATGGCGGGAGGTGGAGGGGAGATGGCGGAGGTGGCTGCCGGCCTCAGCTGTCCTCTGGGGGAGCCAGGACTCCACACCCAGCCCCACCTTGTGGAGAGCCTCGTCCACGCGCGTGGCTCAGCGTCGCTGTCTTCTCATCACAACAGTCGGGAATGTCACGCCGTTATCTTGTCAAATCCGTGGTCGGTGAGCTAACCCACATGTGTCACCTGCCTCAGCCTCTAGATTCGCCACGATTGTTTGTCTACATCTGGGGACAATCACCATGAAATGCATTTTTTTTTTTTTTTATTTGCAACTCAAGGAGTTTGCAGGACACAAGGCGAATGATTCTTTGTGCCTTTTCGGTCCGAGCTTCCAACGCTAAGACGTTATTTTTATTTATTGGTATTGTGCCCCACCAGGAAACCTTCTATTTCCTAGGACTCCTCGCTCTGTTATGAAACCGTGACTGGGACCTAAATGTCTTCTTGCGACGAGAGGAAGTGAATTCAGAATCTGATGCCAGAACCACGGGTGTCCGAGCACGGAGCCCGCCACTCTCGCAGGACTGGGCGAAGACGCAGGATCCCCTGAATTTGGTCTGTCTCTCCAACGCCAGGACATAAACTCTAAGCTCCAGATGCGGAGAACAGAGTCGGGCCCCCCCACTCCCTTTTCCTCGTCTCTGCCTCTGCCATTCCCCTCCTGCCCCGTTCTCATGGGGACCCGACTTGTCACGTGCAGACACATAAATGAGCGTTTCCTCGGAAGGCATCCTGAGAGGCTGATGGCCCCTGTGTCTTCCCCAAAACATGGAGAGGTCTTTAAACTGCAAAAGCAACTCGGTAAACTTGTCAAGACTCCCCACACTATACGCCTCTATCATTTGGTCACCTGCCTCACGTCTGCTCACAGACCCAACCTTCCCCCACACCAGGCTCCCCACCCCTCTCCCCGCCTTCGGAAGGGCCTTGTTTCACGGCTACAGTGAGACGCCGGTGGGTGTCTGTGAATTTCTTGTGTGTGAGCCTCCCGTCCACGTCCAGGCAGCAGGAAACAGCTCTCCTTCACCGTGAGGCAGCAACTCCCGGACCCGCCACCCGCCACCTGGCCGGTGTACACCAACACCATGGTGCTGTTCCAGATCAGAACGAAACCTTCATGTATGACGGTGGAAGGTGGCTTGAGGGTCCGTAACTACCTGAGAAGGGCTAACGCGCCCCAGAACTCACATTTTCTTTGTGACCGTCATTTCTAAAATTTGAGAGCCTTTAAACCTTGGTATTTTGTGATTCTCACTTAGGGGCTCAGCTAGGAGACTTGAGGAGGTGCCCTCCAGCCGATCCAGGGGTAGTTTCTCTCTGACTCCCGATTCAAAGCCCTGGTGACTGGTGAAGTTGAAGTTACAACGGGTTGTGTATCAGCAAAACGATGAATGGGTAAGGAGAATTTGTCGAACACTTCCAGTCGTAGGGACGGATAAATTCAGAAAGAGAGGCATTGGTGACAAGCGGTTTTGTGGTTGGTTGGAAGTTGAAAGGAGGATTTAAAACCATGGCATTCCCCCAGGGCTCCCATTAAGAGCCTATTTCGTGTCTTTGATGCTTGCAACGTAAAGACATCATGCTGCAGAGTCTTCTAAAGTCCAGGAGACACGGGCGAGAGCGTGTCACGTCTGATTTACACACCCTTCGGCGTTCTTAGGAAGTCTGGTTCCTAAGCTTGGCGCTTTTTGTGTTATTTTTCGTGTTTCATTGGTGTCTGGAGAGATACTTGCCTCCATTTAAACGTGTGAGAATGTTCTCTTTTCTCCTTAGGCCAGAATGCAAACCACACGGTCAGAGGTTCTTGGTTTTCTGCTTCAGAAGATTCTTGGTTGAGTTCCCCTTCTCTCCTCACCCACAATTCATTGCATCGCAGAAACGTACACTTGGGAGAACGCTCCCAAGGCACCTGTCCTGCTGCCCGTGCGCCAGCAGTGCGCCCAGGACCTGCATGGCCTGCTCAGTGTGGAGACCAGATGGCTGTTCGCTTTTGTTCTCCATCCAGTCTCCTCTCCTTTAAATCCTTCCTCCTTCCTCCCGGTTTTCCATTTCTCTGTTGAGAATTCGCTCTCATCTCCAGTTTGCGCTCACAGCAGGAAGCTCTGTCTCATTTCTTCTATGCGAGAAAATGCCCGGTGTCCATTCGCCAGCCTGGTCCTTCATCGAACCCCCGAGAGCAATGCCTCTCAGAAACCCCACTGCCCATCCTGGAAATGGAAAAGGGTTCACTCAGCAAGGACATGCTCGTTTGACGTGAGAATGGGGAACGAGAACCCCAAGCTCCCGTCCGCGTGGGGATGTGCGCTTTGGATGGACTCCTTAACCTTTTGTCAAACCCTCCTTTTCTGTTCAGAACTGCTTCCCAAGCTCTGTCTCATTCAAAACGGCCAGAACAGGCTGTGATAGAAGCAAAGAGAACATCCCGTGAAACAGTCAGACTAAGTCATGGGGGAAACACTTTTTAAAAAATCAAACTGGACTTGAATGGACTTGAGTCCTGGCGAGCCTTTTTGCTTTTGGTGTCGCAGACCAGATTTGAATGTAGGCTCGGAGTGCGTTCAGGCTACCGTAGACTCGGTGGCTTGTAAACAGAAATTTATCTCACAGGTTTTTGGTTCTTAAATGTTTGTATTGATTTTAGAGAGACAGGAGAGGAGAGGGAGAGAGAGGAACATCATCAATGTGAGAAACACCAATGGGTTGCCTCGCGTAGGCACTCAGACCGGGGACGGAATCTGCCATCTGGGCCGGTGCCCTGACCGGGGATGGAATTGATGACCTTCGGTGCACACGGATCATCCAAATGGGCCACACGGGCCAGGGCCGGCTCCCAGTTTGGGAGGCTGGCGGTCCAAGCTCAGGAAACCAGCGTGAGGCTCTGGTGAGGACCCTCCTCTGGGGGCACTCACCCTGTTGCCTAGGGCTCCACCCCAGTGACTAGCTTCTCCCAAGGGCCCCCCTCCTAATGCCCTCACGCTGGGGATTGGGACTCAACAAAGGGATATGGGGAGACCTGAACAGCCAGTCCTCTGCACGATATAAACTTGTGAAGCAAGTACCATGTGTGGGACAATTTAAGGTGACATAGTTGTTCTGTCTCATCATCCAGACCTGGAACTGGATCCGAGAAAAAGCTGGAAAGTGTGAAGTGGGTGGAAAGTGTGTGTCTACAGTCAAAACTAAAGAACCAACATGTGTGTTCCTTTGGAATCTGACCGTGTTGGAAAGGAACACAGTCACTACCACGGCTTCTACCGCCGTCCACACCACCTTCCAGTCTAACAGCCGCCCCTGCCGCGGGCCCTCACACGGGTGTGTGCCTGCCTCACAGGTGTCCTCGGACGCAGCGCGGCACCCATTTTACAGATGCGGAGACACTCAGGGAACTCAGGTCTACACCCAAAGATGAGCTGCTGAGCTGGAAGTGGAGCCCGGCTCCACGGCTCCCGGCACACACTGGGAGTCAGCGCCCCCCAGTCCAACAGAACCGGCTTCCAGGTGAGCCTGTGGCATGTGGGAGGGTGGGTGCAGGGGCAACCGGGAGGGGACGAAGCCAAGGAGCGGGGTGAGCTGCAGAGGGTCCTGCAGAGTCCGGGGACAGTGGAGGGAGGGTGATCCATGCCGGAGCGTCTGCTGCAGACCTAGAGGCGGGGCGAGGGAGCTCTGCTACCACTGCCGAGCTGACCGGACCGGCCCTGGACTTGGGAACGCAGAGCGGCGCTCATCCGAAGCCTTGTCGCTGGAGCCCAGCATCGACGCGTCGGCTTCACGCGGCTAACAGCATCAGGAACTGCGCGAAATCGAAAACCATGGATTTCACCATACCGGCTAACCTGTCTGCTTACATTAAAAATCCAGCTTGGCTGAAACCGGTGTGGCTCAGTGGACAGAGCGTCGGCCTGCGGACTGACGGGTCCCGGGTTTGATTCCTGTCAAGGGCATGGACCTCGGTTGTGGGCACATTCCCAGTAGGGGGTGTGCAGGAGGCAGCTGATCGATGTTTCCCTCTCATCGGTGTTTCTAACTCTCTCTCCCTCTCCCTTCCTCTCTGTAAAAAATGAATAAAATATATTTTTAAAAAATCCAACTGCAAAAAAACCCCCAAAAACCCAACCAACCAAACACACACGCATGCACACACACACACGGGACAAGAGCCGCAGCTGAGCAGCAGGACAGTGCCAGAGCTTTCGGGGTTGTGGCCTGACCCTGATGGACACCAGGGACGTGCCATTGCCCACAGAGGCGCTGTGTTGGCCGCATAGCATGCGGGGAAGGCAGAACAGCCCTTCATAGGAGGTTCGGTGACGTCTGTTCAGCAGTGGGCCCCTGGGTGGTTGGGGAGCTGAAGCCCCCGCACAGGAATGGCTGTGGCCCCTGGACATGGGCCTGAATGAGAGAGGACTGCACCGGGGCTGACGGCTGTTGGGACTCCTCCGAGGGCCGCCACCTGGAAGGTGGACTAGAGCCACCCCAGGGCCCCGGGGCCAGGGCTGGCGGCAGTGGGGATGATGGGGAATTGATTCCGTTCGTCAGGGAAGACGGACCTCTCACAGCCGAGGCTCTCCGACGCCCAGATGCTGGTTGGGCCGCAGGAATGGGACCCGGCCGTTCGAGGACATGGAGTTACCAGGGAGTGCTCACGTGCTCAGCTTATTTTTAATCCCTTTTCCGAGGTTAGAAATGGTCGTGAATCCCGTTGCCCACCATGCTATTACCGGACGGTAACGTTCCTGCATTACCCTTTCGGTGTTTTCCCTTAGAGGCAGAAAGGTTTCATTAATGATGATAAGTGCGTTGAGCGTTTGCCACGGAGTTCTCTCGAATAGCCGAGTCGCGGTAAACCCTTCCTTCTGTTCATGAAAGTTGGCATCAAGATGACAATGACACAGACTTCCCACACATCCTAGCCCCTGCCCCGAGAGGCCTGTCCGCTCGCTCACCTGTTTCTGTCACCACCCGGGAGTCCTCCCGAGGCTAGGAGCTTCGTCTTACCCTTCCTGTGCTCACACAGGGGGCCGGAGGCATCGCTGAGTTACATTCACATAGATAAACAGTCTACCGGAGATTGACTCTGAACAAATGAATGAACGTGTGAATGAATGAGGGCACGTGGGATTGTGTGGAACGGATTTACATACCAGGCCCAAGTTGGGCAGCAGACATTGTTAATTCTGTCCTCAGCCTCCGTTTACACTCTCATGTGTGCGGGAAAGGAGGGGAAGCGAGAACCACGTGACCAAGGCCACACAGCTATGCTGAGCTGCCGTCCATCGCTTCGTGTGTCTCCTGAGTGATGTCGGGTGTGTGTGTGTGTGCGTGTGTGTGTGTGTGTGTGTGTGTGTGTGCACGCATGTGTGTTCCATGTGCTGGGGAAGAGGCATGGCACCCTGTGTGACAGAGGCCACGACAGAAGGAAGACAGAAGGGCAGCTATTGCAGTAAAACGCAGGCAGAGCCAGGGAGCGCTCGCAAGCCAAAGGAACATCACCGGCCTTCCAAAAATCAAAACAATTGTTTTCCACTCATCGAGTACCTGTCCAGTGCTGAAGCGGGGCTACATTAGACTTTTCCAGCTTTCGCGTTTTTATGTTCTTATCCCAAAGCAAGGAAAAAAGGAGGGAAAAGGCTTCGTGGAAGGGTAAAAGCAGCATAGAAAGGAGTCCTTTATATCGTCGTGTGGAGCCAACCTCGAAGTGTTCCCTGGCCCAAGATCCTGTTCATTGCAGTCATTCTGAGATGAGCCAAGGAGAAGCGTCCCTCTCTTCCCACGGGACTCGGGATGACGCTGAGAGTCACTGACAACTGTGAGGTGATGGAGAGCTTTCTACCTGCAGGTTGAGACGTTCACATGTCTTACTTATTCAATCCTTCCCCAGGCTGGGTGAGCAGAGACTGTACGGAGTGTGCGGAGGGCAAGGCGCATGGCTAATAGGAGAGGGAGGTGTTCACTCAAAAGTCAGCAGGAGGGCGTCTAGTTCAGGTCAAGGCTTGTCGCCCGTGGGAGCAGCTGCATTAGACCCCTTAGATTTGAGGGGTTCCGTGGCCAGGAAGGCTGTGCTTCTTTAAAAAGAAATGTTGTTATTGATTTCAGAGAGGAAGGGAGAGGGAGAGAGAGAAACATCAGTGATGAGAGAGAATCACGGATCAGCTGCCTCCTGCACGCCCCACACTGGGCATCGAGCCCGCAACCCAGGCCTGTGCCCTGGCCGGGAATCGAACCGTGACCTCCTGGGTCCTAGGTCGAGGCTCAGCCACTGGCCCCGCCTGCCAGCTGGAGAGGCGCGCTGAAAAGCTCCCTGCAGAGGAAGCGGCCGCGGCCGTATTATGTGCAACGTCACAGGAGCTTCCGATAAGAAAAGCAATTTTATTTCAAGTCACAGCTCTTCTCTGACGGGTGCTCAGAAAGCGTATTAAATTGTTATGAAACCAATCGCTCCTATTGGAGATAGGTATTCAAGGCTCTACTGGAAAGTAACTCGGAATGACATTTGCAGTCTCGGTAATGACTGAGAATTAGGCAGAAGAGTCAAATTCCAACAATAAAGAATTCATTTCTTTTTCGATGTAAAGATCCAAATGGGAAGGCTGGCCTGGGATTCTGCCGTCGGGATCAAACTCTGTCATGTGGCGGCGACAGAGGAGGCGTGCGCACGCTCACGGAGAGGTAATGGCCCCGTGTCTTTCCAAGGCGCCACACGGAAACTGCAGAGCCGCCCGGAGCGAGCACCCTGAGCGACACGGGATGCGCCGGGGAAGCTGCGGAAATCCTGGCCGTCAATAGGGACAGCGCCTGATGGTGGGGGCAAGTGAGAGGGCCTGTAAGGTTTTGAGCATGTCCTGGCCCACGGTTCGCTTTAAAGCTCTAGGAGGGTTTTTGCGATCGTCTACAGTGGCTTCAAAAAATAACGCAAGCCCGGCTGGCGTGGCTCAGGGGCTGAGCGTTGACCTCTGAACCAGGAGGTCACGGTTCGATTCTCGGTCAGGGCACAGGCCCGGGTTGAGGGCTTGATCCCCACTGTGGGGGTTGGGGCTGGAGGGAGCGGGCAGGAGGCAGCCGATCAATGATTCTCTCTTATCATTGATGCTTCTATCTCTCTCTCCCTCTCCCTTCCTCTCTGAAACCAGTAAAAGTATTTATATAAAAAATAACACAAAAATACCTTAGGTGGGAAAACCAGAGCATCCCAAAGACAGAGCAGGCCCCTCAGCCTTTCCCCACCCAGGGCTGCCTCGTGGGGGTAGCAGGAAGGGGCGAGGGGCCGAGAGCAGAGGGCTGTGGCCTGGGAACCCCTCTTCTCCCATCAGCCCTCCAATTTCCTGTGCCGGCCTTCAACCCAGGCTGGACGTTGGCCTTTCGGGGAAACCAGTTAATTACACTTTTTCGGAGCAGCGCCTGAAGTTTACCTTTAGACTTTATCTTAGTGATCCCCAAATGCAGTCCTTTCTAGATCTCAGCCTCTCCAGTTCAGCCCCATTTCCCAGCTCTTTCTAATGCGGATTCTGCAAAGATTTATAGGAACGTGTAATATCATTGAGCATAAATAAAACTGGAAACTAAAACAAGATTAAGGGGTATCTTTCATCTCTAAATATAAAATGTCAACATAGGAAGGAGAGCGAGGCATCCTCCTCCACGGCCCTGGCTGAGGGGAGTGTCACAGATCGCTTTCGCTTGGGAACCTCTGACCTCTGTGACCTTCAATAGCGGAGAATTACCCATGGTGCCCTTACATTTAGCCAGCTTGCCTGGGTCATTCTTAATTAGTAACTTCTTCAGAGGGCCTGTAAGAAAATGAAAATGAAACGTTTATACTGGGCCTTCGTTCTAAGAATAATTTTAAAACAATATATTTAAACACTCAGATCTGGCTTAATTGTAAATTTTTCAATGAAACGTTAAAATTATGAATATTTTTATTTAATTATGAGTTGAGTCTTACTTCTAAAGGCTCACAAAACATTAAAATAGAAATAATTTGTTTCAAGGGCATATAATATTGACTCACAAAATAACATATTGAGGAGACATGAAGTTAGATCATAAAAAATTTAACTTTAAAATACCAGATTTCACACAGGCCATTCATATTATGATGTAATTGAATAACATATTATGTGTATTTGATATAACTTATTATATATTTCACAGCAAAAGTGGTTCAAATTTATAATATGCTTAATTGGTGCGAATTCTAGCATAAAAATAGACCTCTGTCTGGAAAATAATGGAATGTCAAAAATGTGCCCATTTGAGATTGATTTGGTTGATTCTATTTAAGTTGTCACACTCTTTTCTGATGCCCATTTCCTTTATCATAGACCTTTTATTTTTGAAATGTATTTTAATTTCAGATGGTGTGTTGTTTGGCTTTTGCTCCTGAAAAATGAAATTCTCGGTTTTGCTCCTTTGAAGTTTTATGAAATGTCACCAAGATAATATCATAATGGAGTCCATGTCAAGTAGGAATATTTTGATTTCTCGTGCATTAATTATCACTTGAAAGCCATTCCCACAATTGGTGGGTAATCTGCATTTCTATGCATTTCCCTTCTTTCATGATTCCACTTTGCTTCTGTTTTTCCGTGTGACGTTTCTGCTTTGAACGGTGTAAAACGGTGTCTGGCAGCCAGTTGTCAGGTGGCCTGTGACAGACCATGGAAATGTCCATCAAAATACAGGGGAGACTCACATAGTCACAACAGTGCTGAGAGCCAGACACAGCGGGGCTGCCTGAGTCTGGGAGGGTCCACGCACTGTGGGGCTGCTGACACTCCCTGGAGGGTGTCAACCCCTGGAGGTGTCCCCCCTCAAAGGTTCTGAGAGCCGGGCGACCCGTGCCGGGGATTGGACTGTGTCGGGGATGCTGTGAGGAGCCGCTGAGCAGAAGAGCCGGCCTCTCACTCCCTTTGTGGGGGAGCTCAGCTCAGAATGGGGCGTTGTTTTCCTTAAGGAAACGGGACCAGCTGGGTGCGCAGGGGGAGGGGGGGGCCAGCGACCATCCGGCCTCAGAGAGCTGCTGACCGGGAGGATCTTCCTTGGGGTCTTGAGCCGCTGGGTAAGCAGGAGGGGCCCCTGGATAAGGAAGAGCCAACAAGGGGCCTGGGAGCATCTGCCCTCCAGTGCGCCTAGCGGCGGGCGCTCTGCACAGCCTGCTCCCCACGCGGAAAGCCGCCCGCCTGCCCCTTTCTTAAGGGGCTTCACAGCCCCTTCTCCCTCTTTCCCTTCGACCCAGGAGAGAGGAAATAAAGAACCAGGCCTGTGCCTTCCTAAGCCGTTTGTCCGGGACACACAGGGGCCTGCCTAGTGGCCGGGTTCCAAGGTGTCTCTTTGGGGGGGAAGGGGGGGCCTCCCCCATCCCCTCGCCCTGCCGGATTGTCCGGGCTCCGGGACTCAGAGGGAGGCAGGTAGCGCAGTCCTCAGCAGGGACAGAGGTACCACACCGGGATGCTCCGGAGGCATGAGGCCACCATGTCAGCCCCGGTTTCCCCAGTTTATTTATCCAGGGGATTGCACAGACCACGCGGTTTATTAACCATGGCTTTTGGGGTTGTGCGAAGTGAGGGCTCATTCTCCCTGAAACCCCACGTGTCCTCCTCGGGTTGGGTGTTAGATGCTTTCGGCCACGGCCGCCTTCTCCACCCACCCTAGCCAGGGGGTCCCAGCCAGGGGGTCCCTGCAGGGGCCTGTCCCTCCTCTTTGGGAGCCAAAGAGCAGCCGTGGGTGGCAGAGGCGGGACCCGCAGGGCAGGGGGCGGCGGGCGGTGCTCCTCCAGGGCCAGAGGACACAGTCGGGGGCGCCGACTGGAGAAAGGCGGCTCTGAGGGGGCCCAGGGCCGGGGGAGCTTCCTGACCACGGTGCCCCCGCCGGGCCTGGGACAGGATACAAAGGCCTGCTCGCTGGCACCGAGAGCAGGAGGCCCGGTGCCAAATTGCCTGCCAGGGTGGGAGATGCTCCAAGCCTGTGCTCTCAGAATAGGGGGTTGTCTCCGGGGACACTGGGAGCTCTGCCGGCTCCAGGGCCTGGGAATTCGCGGTCCTGGAGAGGGACCAGCACACAGCCCTTTTCTTCGCGAGGCCGGCCCCCAGCGCGGGCCCCCGGAACCCACGCTGATTATCTCCCCTCTCAATGGGGCTTCAGCAGACACCGCCCAGCTGCAGGGGCGGGCGGGTGGCCACAGCCAAGGAGGAGGCCTGGGAAGAGCACATGGGCAGGCACCCAGAGGTCCCTCCCGCCGGCTCCCCACAGCTACTTGTATCTGTAAAGCCGAAGGTGGCACCACACAGTCGTACCTCACCTGGGAGCGTCTCCACCTTGCCAACCAGCGCATTTCGTGCCGAGCAGTCCGGCACGTAGCTGCGCTCCAGGTGACTGCTCCGTCCTCAGGGCCAGGCAGCACCTGAGCAGTGCCTGTCCCTCAGGAGCGGGTGGCCTGGGGCTGGGTCCCTCCACCAGAGAACGAGGATGCTGCGTCACCACACGGGGCCCACACCCTTCGCACGAGGCCGCAGCCCAGTGGGTCTGCTCTGCTGGAGCTGAGTCAACGGGTCTCCCCTTCACCCTCCGGCCTGCCCTGATCAGCAAACCTTTAGAGAAAACTTCCCTTTGTGATACGCAGAGTCGTTCTTGGGGTCTCAGATTCCCACCTGGAAAATGAAACCGGCAAACACTTCCCACTCGCAAAGATAGGGATATCCTTAGGTATAGATACAGGTGTAGATAGGGACAGCTAATAGAGACAGAGGTATATAGGTTATAGATATAGGTACAGATAGATATAGATATGTATTATAGGTATAATATAGATAGAGATAGATATAGGCATAGAGATATAGGTGGATATAGATACAGGTATAGATAGGAACAGTGATAGAGATAACGATATATAGATTATAGATATAGGTATAGGTAGATATAGTTAGATACTATAGACATAATATAGATAGAGATAGACATAGATAGAGATATAGGTAGATATAGATACAGGTATAGGTAGAGATAGTGATAGAGCTAGAGAGACATAGACAGAGAGAGATATAGCTACAGATATGATATGGATATGGATATAGCTATATGTAGGTATATATTTAGGTATAGATATATTTAGAGGTAGATAGACATACTTGGATTCCAAGCTAATATTGAAAATAGGTAAATTTGTCCTGTAGTATTTGAATAATAATTGTTAACCAGTTATTGAGAACTAGTGGCCCTGCACATGAATTCATGCACAAGTAGCCTGCTGCCGCCTGCCTCAGCTGGCCGCCCTGCCTACTGCTGCTGGTCACTCTCTGCCCCGCCCTCCTGTAGCTCTCCACCACTCATAGCTCACTGCCCCGCCCTCCTGCTTATAGGTCCTTATGTGACAGCATCCCAGCCAATTTGCATATTACCTTATTATAAGTATAGATTATATTTTAGGCACAGCTTTCACCCAGTTAACTACATCACCTCCTTTCACCCATAGAGCAATCCTACTAGATAGCAGTATAATCCTCATGTTATAGTAATAAACTGCAGCCCTACGGGATGAGGTACCCTATCCTACCCACATGCATACAGTAAGTGGTGGTCTTGAGATTTGAATCCTAAGAGTCCGAGCCTGACCCTCACTCACCTGCTGTCCTCACAGCGACAACCCCGTACCCACTGGCACTCGGGGTTTGCACAGCCTGCCTCTGACAGGGGGCGGTCAAGCACCTGCAGCTTGGCCCAAGAACGCAATTCCCGCCCAGTGACCGGGGACCTCGCAGGACCTTCATTTTGGGACACAGGGAGCAGCGAGGACCTCCCTTTCCAAACGGAGGCACGTGGGCTGCTTTTCAGAAACCTCTGTCCTGGGTCAGGAAGTCCCTGTTCCGGGTCATGAAATTCAAGGCTTTGTGCCCACCATGGATACGTCCCTCATCAACATGGGAGTGTCGGCTGTGGAGTGTGGACACTGGGTAAGTGACTTAGAAACCAGAAGGAGAGCGACCAGAGGGGCCCAGCAAGTTGGGGGCAGGGCCGTGCAGTGGCTACGCAGGCTGTGCGAGGCGCTGGACTCTCCCAACACCTCGCAGCACCCGGAGGAGCTCTCGGGGGGAACCCGTGTTTGGGGTACCTTTTGCATTTTCTTGAGTCACCACATACCATTCAACCTTTAATGATGCTCGCTGCTTTGTTTATTTTAAGCACACGGCATTCCATCAAATTCCATCTCGGATGAGGGTTACCTGTCCGCGTCTCACTGTGGGAATAGCTCCTTACCCACATTCACACTTCTCATGCAGACAGATGGATGACCCAGCATGGCAGCTCAGAAAGGTTCGGTTGGTTCTGTCACCCCAAAACCTCCTACGCCCAAGTTCTTGTTGATCTTATATATTTCAAGGCGCTGGACAGTTTTAGAAAAGGACCTGACAAATATTAACGTGTGTGTATACATCTCCCAAAGTAATAATATTGATCACGGTCCCTGCTCAGCCTGGAGCCATCATTTAATATTTCACTGTGGTTACTGACGTCACATTTTCAGTGAGAAGGGCACTCATGTCACAGGGCACACGTGGCAGTTCCTCTCGCACACCCCCACCTGCACAGAACCTCACGTTGGGGCGTTAGGAATGCCCACCCCTGCTTCCCTGCCAGTTGCGTCTGGATTTTTCAAGAAAAATCAAATCTGTATGGCAGTAGAAAGCCTGTCTTTGCCACGAATTTGAAAGGAAATTATTCCCTTTTCCTTTTGTTTCACCTGCAGATCAACATTTTGCAGCACCTCCACACCACGGAGAAGCCCAGGAATGGGCAGCAAAGGAACTTCCCTGGAGGCCAAAGGACGGAAGAAACTTTTAATTTGTGTTTCATTCAATCATGTGAGGGAGACAGACATCACAGGTATTAGTGTCCCTGTTTTACAGGCGACGTTGCGGAGCCTGCGAGGCCAGGTGACTTTTGTAAGAACATGACGCTGGGCAACGCTGGGCCATGGGAACGTCCCCCTCTGGCCTCAGATTGCAGCAGGAAATACTCGGATTGCAGCAGGAAATGCTCAACTGCAGCAGGAAATGCTCGGATTGCAGCAGGAAATGCTCGGATTGCTTGCAGCAGGAAATGCTCAGATTGCAACAGGAAATGCTCGGATTGCAGCAGAAGTGCTCAGATTGCAGCAGGAAATGCTCGGATTGCAGCAGAAATGCTCAGATTGCAGCAGGAAATGCTCGGATTGCAGCAGAAGTGCTCAGATTGCAGCAGGAAATACTCGGATTACAGCAGGAAATACTCGGATTACAGGAAATACTCGGATTACAGCAGGAAGTACTCGGATGGCAGCAGGAAACGCTCTTGCTGTTGAATTGTGCCGTCCCACGAGCACCTGAGCTGCCTGGGCCCCCCCCCCCCCGCACAGGCCTGTGGTCCAAAGCTGTTACTGCTCCTGGAAAACTGGTTTATTCCCCCTTCAGTTCCAGTGGCCTTGCCTTATGCCAGCGCATGGGTCCCCCGACAGCGCTGTACCGTGCCACTGGAATCCAAGCATCTGGAACTCCCGTCACCAACACGCACCCGTTTCACGGGAAATGCCTGCCTCTCTGACTGCCGCCGCTGAGGGTGGGCTGCGAGCTTTTGCAAGCGATCGCAGGGGAGCGTCTCGGAGCAGGTCCGGGCGGCGGTCATGACCCCTGCGCCGGGCTCTTTGAGGTTCTGCTGGGAACGCGGGGCCTGGTCCGAGCAGCAAAGGCAATGGCGCTGCCGTGGACTCCGGGACGCCTCGGGGTTCCTTGGGCCGCAAAGCAACTTTGGATTTGAGCCAAGTGAATTGTGGAAGGAAAACTGCTCACCTCCCCGCACCGATGCTGTTGCCATGAACTGGTTATAATGATGGGGAAGGAGCGCGGGGAGGGCCAGCTGGGACAGGCACGCCGCTGGGACCGCTTCACCAGGAAGCTGCGGCCTTACACTCCCCAGGGAGCCCCCTTTCTGCTCCCCACAGAACCATGGGGAAAGGACCGGGCAGGGAGGAGGACAGACACCTGCCCAGGAAAGTTGGGGTGATGACTGGCAGGTGCTTGTCTGTCAGTCACATCTGGGAATAGGTCGCTGGCCAGAATGGGCATGGCCGCCGCCCGCGCAGGAGGATTCGGGATACTGAGCTCCCTAAACAAAGGAAGGCCCTCTCTCGGCTGTCTTGGGACTCTTGTTGCCTGGGGCTGGCTCCGCTGGCTCCCCTGCTGCCCCCCGCATGGCAGGAGATGGCTAGCTGTTGGGGAGCTGCCACAGGGGCATCCGTGGGACTCGCAGGAAGTAGGGAGGCGCAGCAGAGCCTCTCCTTCCAGCACCTGAAGAGGCGGTTTTGGTGAGAACATCACGCACGTCCCAGGTTCCGCTAGTGAGCAGCTCCAGGACCGTGGGTCGGCAGGTTCTGCACGAAGACGAAACGGGCTTGAGTTTTGGATCCCGCGATGTTGGCTTTGCAGAGAGGACACCAGCGTGCAGCCACCTGGGCCCTGATGGGGGTGTGAGCAGCAGGTCATGTGGTTGTGTCACCTGAGCTCCCAGGTCAGTGCGGCATCGGGGCAGGAGCCAGGGACCCTGGAGGGCTTGCTGTGACGTGAGCAGTCCCTGTGCAGAAGATGGAAACGTGCGTTGCGGCCTCACTACTCCTGGAACCCAGATTCATCAGCCTAAACCTCCCCCGAGGAGGAGGCCGCACTGACCTTGTGACCAGGAGACAGACGTGTCCTTTGCTCACCCAGCATTCCCTGCAGCTTCAAGCAAATTAGCCATTCTTCATGGTTGGCCTTAGCCTTGGCTTCAGGTGGCCCCGATGGATATCGAACTCCATCCGGAGTTCGCCTTTCCCCTCGAGGTGGCTGTGCCCTGGGGCTGCGTGAAGGGATCCGTGTCTGCGCCGTTTCTAATGCATTTGCAAAACCATTTATTAGCTGGTCGGGGAGGAAAGGTGGCCCATAAAGGCCTGGAAGCCATCATGGTTGTGAGGCTCGTGTGACGGAAGATAAGTAGGCAGCCGCTGCCTGCTCGGGGGCTTCCTCCTTCCCTCAGATGCGCTGGCCAATTGATGGCTAACGGAGGAAGGCTCCCTGGAGAAAGCTTCACGTCTCATTCGCTGAAGCTCATCATCGCAAACACCACCCCGCAGGCCCGCCCGCCCGCCCGCCCGCCCGCGGGGGACTGCAAGCTCGTCACAGTCCCGTCGGCGGTTTGTGGGAACGAGTCCTTGTTTTCATGTCTCCGGATGTGAGCTGCGTGGACACAGCGGGGAGCAGTGGAGGGTGTGCGTGCCTTTCCCACTTTCATGTTTACGTAAAACGTGGCATATGGCATACCGTTTTCTGAACCTCGATCTCTTTTGCTTCATATTATTTTGGATGTTGCTGTAAGTTCACGTGTAGACCCGCTTTATCACTTTGAATGGCTAGATAACCCTCGGGGTTTATTTGACACTTGGTACCCATTGAGATTTGACAGGGGAAGCAGGGCCACTCAGAATGAACTGGGAGGATTAGACGTGAGGCGCTCTGGGGCCCGCTGGGCAGCCTGCGTGAGCCTGCAGACCCCCACGTGGTGCTCGGTCTGAAGTCGGCAGGGTCAGCGGTTGGACATGAAGGAAGGGGGACCAAGGACCAACTGGAACCCGTGAGCATGGAGTGGAACCACGTCTTTCTCTCGCCACGTCTGTTGTGGAGCGTGCAGGGGCCCTGCAGGGTGAGTGGGAGCCCTTCACCATGGCGCTGACCTGCACCTGACTCCCCCTCCCCCGCCTCCCCCCGGGGGCCTGCACACCTGGCTTCTGCCACGCCCACCAGGTAATGCGCAGGTGCAGGGGCGGTGAAGGAGCACCTGCCGGACTCGGCTCAGTAAGCCCAGCCCCCGTGCTCTGCTCCCGCCCCCTCCTCCTGTGAGCCCAATCCAGAGACCTGCAGGGAGGGGCCTCGGCCCCCGCGGGCTCTGAGGCCAGCGCCGCTCCATCCCCGCTGGTGGAACCCGAGGGGTGCCCCTTCCAGCAGCAGGAGGTGCTGTAGTGAAGAGCTTGGCGCCCACCACTTTGTTCACCGTGTGGTGCAGTGGGCCCAGAGCGTGCGTGTGCACCCTCGTGTATTAGACACTGTTAAGTCTCAATCCAAAGAGGCTGCACCAATTTCTATTCCTGTCAATGATGTATAAGGGTTCAGATTTCCCGACATCCTCACCGACGGAATGTATAATTCTTCTTTTTGATCTTTTCCATTTCAATAGGTTACAAAAAACATATATCATTGTGGTTTTAATTTGCATTTTCCTGTGGTTAAGCATCTTTTTGAAATGTTAAGCCCATTTGTATTTTCTCTCCCTCTTACTGATGACATAGTGCCATTTTTCTATTGCGTTCATTTTCTGGCTTTTAACATGGACTCTTAAAGGCTCATTGTGTGTTTTCAAAAAGGTGTTTCTCGTATGCACGGCAAACACGTTCTCCCATTTATCTTTTGTTTGTTTTTTCCATTTTATCTATGCAAAAAATGACTTTTATGATGCTACTAGAAGCCCGGTGCACAGAATTCATGCACGGAGGGGGCGATGTGTGTCCCTCAGCCCAGCCTGCACCCTCTCCAATCTGGCACATCCCTCTCACAATCCAGGACTGCTTGCTCCCAACCGCTCACCTGCCTGCTGGCCCGATTGCCCCTAACTTCCCTCCCCTGCTGGCCATCTTGTGTCCGCAGGGGGGTGGCCATCTTGTGTGTTGGGGTGACAGTCAATTTGCATATTACCTCTTTATTATATAGGATATTTGTTATATTTTGATTATATGGAGTTTAAGCTTCCTGGTTTTAGAAAGAATATTCTCTTTTGCTTTACAACAATTTTGAAGGATAGTTAATGCCCCTCCTAGTCTACCAATGAGGCACCTGAGGCCTATGGAAGGTAAGTGCCATCGTCACGTCGTGAGTGGTTGCATGGATCTGGGTCCCCACGGGGAGCAGATAGCACAGTCAGATTTGGTATCTGAAAAATGTCTCACAAAGAGACATTGGTCAGAGAGAGCATTGGGAAGTCACAAGGACAGTGTGGTCCCCAGGACCAGCCACAGTGGGCAGAACCCTGGTCACCTGGGGGCGAGGATCAAAGGGCGGGAGTGGCCGCTGGAGCCGTAGGGAGGGAGCCGCCGAGGAGACGGGCTCCTGCAGAGGAGCTGCCCTTCAGAGGAGGGACAGAGCCAGACCGCGGGCTGCCCCGCTGCTCCGAGGAGCTGGCGAAATAAATGCCCTCCTCTTGTCTTCTGCTCTCAGGCCCCTGGCTGGTAACGCTCAGGACCGTGCCCAGCGGGAGCCAGCCACACAGCTGTCAGGAGCTTACCTGGCAGAAAGACATTTCATTTCTTCTGATGACTGTATTTTTCCCCTCAAACATTTCTTATTGACTTCATAAAGGAAGGGAGAGGGAGAGAGAGAAACATCGATGATGAGAGAGAATCGTGGATCGGCCGCCTCCTGCACGCCCCGCACTGAGGATGGAGCCCACAGCCTGGGCAGGTGCCCTGACTGGGAATCGAACCGTGACCTCCTGGTTCCTAGGTCGACGCTCAACCACTGAGCCACGCTGGTCAGGCCCTTCTGATGACTTTAGAGGAAGTGGAAGTTCCTGGCCATTCAGGATGGTGGCAGAGGAAGAGGAGATGCGTGAAACGCACGGGACATTTACCAAAATCTCTAGTCAGTGCCGTCACATGAAGGAAAACAAGGAGCCCCAAGTGAAGGTAAGATTAACTGATGGCTTCGTCGCTGGGCTCCATGAGCTAGTGCATGGCAGTCGGGGGGTTTGGCGTTTTCAACGGCAGTGGCTGTGTCACCAGGATTGAGACAGATTCCTCCCACCCGGGTCAGTTCACCTGAGAGGAAGTTGCCTATCCCCAGTGGTCATGGTGCAGTGGAGCCGTCGGGAACTGGGCGCTCAAAGGTGAACGGAAGCTTATTCCACACGACAGAGGAGCGAGGGTGGCAGAAGTCAGAGGCAGGACGCGGGCGTGACTTAGAGAAAGGGCATGACATGAGCCGGACACGCTAATTCCCAAGGAAATGTTGAAAGGGGTCAGACTGTCATCTTGCTTTTCTAGAGAAGGGTGAATTTTTAATACAATTGTTCTGTTTGGGGAAAGAGATGAACTCACCGTTTCCAAATTCTGATTCCTTCGAACCTCTTCGACTCTCCCATCCTGGTGCAGCGGCCTGGTGGTGGGGGTGATTTATCAACTCTCACTTAGAGTTAATAAAGTGGTTTGTGTGGGAATCGCTCCAGACAAAACTGGAGACAGTCTGGGCTGTTCACTCAGCTATAGAGCCCGTTAGAAAGCGTCACCAGTGTGCGCACTGAACGCGGGCTTTCTCTTTCTTTCTTCCATTTAAAAAAGGAACACACTGCAGGGCCAAGTCCATTCTCTCGTTCACCCGTTTACCAGAGTGGCTGACGAGGGTGATTTTCCCCACAAATTTCCACCAAAACGATCTGTACTTTGGAAGTCATGCTGCGCCGTTCTGAGAACCCAAACGTCTTCCTCTCGGCTCCTGGCCACGTGCCTGCTACGGCTCCACAAAGACGGCATTTCCCTCTTTCTGAATCCAGTTCCCCTGACGAATGTCTTCTTCCTCCGGAGCCCGGGGCTCTGACTTCAAACACAGCTTTTCATGCACGAGAGTGACAGAGGCCAGGGGGTTGGAGTGAGGGTTGGGTCAAGTCACAGTGGGGCCCGGCTTCCTGCGTTTGGAGACCTGGAATGGGAACCAAGCTACCCGGTCTGGGCACCCGGCTCTCCTTCTCTGTCCATAGATTCTGCGGGAGAAATGGAGCGTCTTGGAAAGAGGAGTTCACCAGCTGCCTGCCTTGGCTGTGACGCCCGCTCCCTCCCAACCTACCCCCTGGGAGTGGGAGACGCTGCAGATGAGACACCGAGGACCGTACAGCAGGCGGTTCGTGTGCGAGGCCGCGTGAAGCAGGGCGTGGGGATCCCAGCGCCGGGAACAGGATCTACAGCGCCTGGGCTGCCGGCCGCTGGAGGGCAGGCCGAGGGGGAACCTGAGCACCAACAAACGTGAGCAGGTGGCGCTGGTCTGTCATCCTCCCAGAGTGTGTGTCCTTCCACTCCAGCAGGCGGGGTCTAATCCTGCTCCTGAAATTAGGAAAATCGGTGACCCCTCTGTGCCTGAGTTTCTTCACTTATAAAAAGGATCAGCTCCCAACCTCACCTTCTCCACAGAATCTTTAAATATCCAACTAGCACACCATGCACACCTCAGGGCCCCGTCCACACAGTGTCCCCGCGGCTCTGCCTGCCCCCGGGCCAGCTCTGGATGGACCCACGGGCTGCTGTGCAGCATGGTCTCTCCCTGGCTGCACAGTGAACCCCGTGAAAGCAGAAGCGGGTGCTGGGGGTGCATTGTCCACAGGACCCGCTGAGCTCCTGGGGCCTCATTCACGCTCCGCGCTCCTCACACAGCCAGGCCCCCCAGGCTCCCCAGGTGGACAGCAGCGAACAAAGGCTGCTGACCGATCCTGAGAAAGTTCCCCTCCCCTATCCCCAGGGCCACTCTGCTCAGAGACACCCCCCCCCCGCATGTCCCCCCATCTCCCCGCCAGAACGCTGCACACTTATCCCGCCTTCGTGCATTCACTCAGCGTGCCCTGAGCACCCTGATGGCCGAGGCCCAAGGAGGGCTCTGTAGGGGACACAGGGTGAATGGCATGTGGTGTATGTCCTCAAGGAACTTGGAGCTCAGTGGGGACAAGAACAGATGGAAGTGCACAGTTCTCAGCAAGGCTGGCTGGGTCGGGCCCAGCCCGTCCCCACGGTGGTCTCCTCGCCAGGCAGGAAGAGCCACGGCCTGGGCAGGCCCACCGCAGAGGCAGGTGCTGGGAGAGGCAGGGCGGTCCATCCTCCTGCCCTGGACTTCCTGCTCCGGCCATGAAGTGGGCAACCCGTTGGAGGCCGGTTATCTTCTCCTGGCTCTCCGGCTTCTCCACCCTAGGTAACAGTGGGTGGGCTTTGCACTCCCCCCGTTCCTCTGCCCCCTCAGTCCACACCGCAGTGCAGACATGGTGGGATTTCGGTGCTGGGCCCAAGGCAGAGGCAGGCAAGTCCTCGCCAGTGAGCCCCACTCCCCAGCCCTGTTTTTAAGGGATCCCCCGTCTGCAGCGGGCTGTTGACAATCACTAACCAGGGGCTTCTCCCCCCTGGCCTGGCTCCTGTTTGTAACTTCTTGGCCATCGTGGGGTTCAGGTGGTTACTGGGAGCATTTGAGAAGTCCTTGGTCCGAGAAGGCCAGCTAGAGCCCCGACACGGCGATCTGACCCTTTTGAGGACATACAGCTTCGTGGGGGCAATTCCAAGGGAAAAGAAGCAGCCCCTTTTGCTTTGCCCGCATTTACAGCTTACAAAGCACTTCCTTATGAGGATGAGCAGGAAGAGACACGGGCGCGTGCTGTACAGATGACTCTTGGTCACATGGTGTGAACGTGACACAGGCTGGTTTCCCTGATCACTTGGAGGATATTTGCTGAACTATAACGAAGAGTCAGGAAGCATCCAACGATTTGGGGCAAGTCTGCAATTGGACCCCCGGTGAGTTTTTCCCAAACAGACGCGCACATTCTCATGGAAGTAAAAGCGCCCGATGATCCCCGTCCACCTTTGTGTGCCGCTCACGAGCCGCGGCCTCCGACGGTGCCAAGTGCAGCTAAGGGTCCCAGCTCAGGGCGTGAGCCACGACCTCCGTGGTGTGCCCCCAATTCCCATGACCTGGCAACTTGCACCTGACATAACGTTCGGGCCACGTGCGGCAGCAACGCCGCCTTCTCCGGGACACGAGGCGGGTGTCCCCGGGAGGGAGCGCGGGTAACGGATGAAGATGTCAACAGCTGCCTATTTCTCACGGCGCTGCGGGCCCTCCGGCGGAAAGCTGCACTGTTTATTCCCAGCAAAGACACTTAATTAATGGCTGGGCCTAATCGGGCTGTCTTCTTATTTACAGGGACACCAGTGCGCCTCAGCTCCAGCCACGTGCAAACGCCGGCCCGAGGAGGCGCGAATTAATAACTCTGAGCCGGGCGTCCCACGGGCCCGCCGCCGAGCTCCGGTGATTTACGGCGCCTCCTTCGCGTGTCCCTGTCCCCTGCATGCAGATGAGTGACCACCCGGCAGATCTCGCTGTTCCAGCGGTGCTGGGCCTTGTTGATTACGGATACGCTCTTATCTTTGCACCGGGCCTAATGGAGATGGATGCCTCCGTGGGCAGTCCCGGCGTCTGTCTTGGACGGGGTGCTGCTCAGAAGCCCTTCCCCACGGGTGCTGAGCAGCAGCTGGACTCGGGGATGGAGGGGACCCGCCCACTGGAGGAAGCCCAGGATGAATGAGCTGGACCCTGCCCTCTTGGGATCCACTCCGGTTGGGAGTCAGGTATTATAATGCAAGGTGACACTGTGCTGGTGTGAGCCCAGAAGCAGAAACCCACCGGAAGAATAGGAGAGGGAGAGATACATGTCTGCTAACCGTCTTGGGGAGGGGGGGGGCTCATTGGGAACCGAAGGCCAAGAAGGAAGCCAACTGAAACTGTTGGAGAGAAGGACACCCTGAGAGCTCCTTAGAGCCGTGGTCGGCAAACTGCGGCTCACGAGCCACATGCAGCTCTTTGGCCCCTTGAGTGTGGCTCTTCCACAAAAGACCACGGCCTGGGCGAGTCTATTTTGAAGAAGTGGCGTGAGAAGAAGTTTAAGTTTAAAAAATGTGGCTCTCCAAAGAAATGTCAGTCGTTGTCCTGTTGCTCTTTGGCTCTGTGGACTAATGCGTTTGCTGACCACTGTCTTAGAGGATGGGTTGGAAGGGGCGGGCTGGATGCAAGAGTCAGCTGAGGCCTTGGCAGGTGCCTGGCAGGGACTTGTGATCTGGACGCGAATAGGGCCCGAGTGCGGGAGCTGGGGCAGACAGTGACGTGTGCTAGGTTTCCGGAGGCGGGGGCCAGAGATTTGAGCGTGACCTTGCGTGACTGCAGGGCTTGCCCTCACTGCGGCCAGGAGTCATCTTCTTCGAGTTCCTCCAGAAGCTTTTTGAAGAGACACCTCTATTGTCATCTTGCATCTAGTGTGGCCTTTGGTGATTTGAAGTCAAATAGGTTTCTGGTCTTTTGTTAAGTGTGTGTATTCAGTATGATGTATGTATGTATGTATGTATATGTGTGTATATAACTGTCTCTTTATACTTCTATTAATCATCTATCATCTCTATCTATTTATTATCATCTATCTGTCATCTAATTTTCCTCAAAATGGCTTTAGATTTTTAAAAATCCTGTCACTCTTACATTTTAATGCGATGTCTACGGTAAATGTGAGTCTTCATTGTCTACCCCATTTGAGAAGTCTTGAAATCCGAAATTTCATTTTTAATTCTGGGGAAGGCTTCCGTCCTTATTTCTTCATCTATGTTTCCTGCCTCTACTCTTCCCTCCCTCTCAAGCCCCTCCTACCTTGATGTGGCAAACCTGTTTCTACCCCCCAGGCGTCTCAGCTTCTCTCCAGGTTCTTCTTCTACCCTGAGCATCCTGGGGCAGTTTCTGCATCGAGTCTCCAGGCCTCTGGCTACCTCTCAGCTCCATCTATCTGCTCGTTCCCTCCATGTTCCCTACCTGGATTACTGTGTTTTTCATACCAGTTATTTTCTTACGTGGCCTCTTATTTCTGCTTTATAATATAACAGTCTTCCCTTACATCTTTGAGGGTATTTATTACCTTATTTTAAACTAGAGGCCCAGTGAACAAAATTTGTGCTGGGTGTGTGTGGGGGGGGGGCCCTCAGCCCGACCTGCACCCTCTCCAATTCGGGAGCCCTCAGGGGATGTCCTACTGGTGGCTAAGCCACAGCCTGGCCTCCCTCTGTAGAAGGCAACCAGGCAGATCAGGGGGAGGCGCCAGCCCCATCACCTGCTGCTGCTGCCACTGCTGGCTGCTGCAGCCACCAAGGTGTTTTCATCAACACGAACTCCAGTCCCTTCACCACGAAAAAATGACAACTTTCTTCAGGCATTTTCAAGATGTCTCTTTCATAGGATATGACTTTTTTTTTTATCCTCACCTGAGGATATGTTTCCATTGATTTTTAGAGAGCATGGAAGAGAGAGGGAAAGACAGAGAGAAACATCAATGTGAGAGGGACACTTCGATTGGTTGCCTCCTGCATAAGCCCTGACCTGGGCCCCAGCCAGGGAGAAGCCTGCAACCTAGGTACATGCCCTTGACCAGAATCGAACCCGGACCCTGTGGTCAGCAGGCCGAGGCTCTATCCACTGAGCCAAACCGGCTAGGGCAGGATATGACATTTCTTAGCCCCTCCAGCAGTGGATCTTCATTTTTTTTCTTCAGGAGTGAGGTGGAAAACCCTAGATCACCTTCTTGGATTCTTATTACCCAGGTTACCAAGCACACTGAGAGTGGCGTACCGGGAGCTTAGCCAATGAGCGGTCAGAAGAGGTGTTTTCTCTGCAGCTCACGCGCAGAGGTGGGACTGCTGGTGCGTGTGGCTGGCAGGCCCTGTTCTCTCTGGGCCTGTGCCATCCATGACTTGCCTCACTGTGCACGCAGTCCCTTCCTGCCCACCTGCACACACAGCCTCCTCCTGAGCAGTCGTGATGTTACAGTGTCCTGGCTAATTTGCATATCACCTCTTTATATATATATATAGATTTTGATGAATCTGTTCTCTGAGTTCTACTTCAGGTGGTGTGTTTTTTTTTTTTTTTTTGCGTGTCCTTTTTTTATTTTTAATAGTTGTTGGAAGAACTCAGACTTTGGCTTGCAAGCTCTGTTCCTCTGGATGGAATTTTCCAAGGAATCTCATACTCACCAATCTGAGAAGGATTCACTTCAGACCCCGGGCAGCATGCTGCCTCAAACTCTGTCCTTCCTCTCTCAGACCCTGGACACCCTGAGTAGACAGAGACCACTTTCTTTATGGAGTAATTCTTGGGACTGATGCCAAAAGCTACTGACACCAGGAAGAGAAGGGACAGGAGGGAATGGAATTTCTGTTTTACTTATTGTTTATTTCTCAATTGGAACCTGTCTCCTTTATAATAATTAGATATTACACCAAGTTTCTGGTCCATTGTTGGCATACTTACCGACTTGAAATGTTTTAATGTTTGCTTTTTAAAAAATGTTATTGATCGATTGACTTTTAGAGAGAGAGAGGGAAAAAGAGAGAGAGACTTGTTGTTCCATTATTTACACATTCATTGGTTGATTCTTGTATGTGCCTTGACTGGAGATCAAACCCGCAACCTTGGTGTATCCGGATGATACTTTAACCAACTGAGCTACTCAACCAGGGCCTTAATGTTTGCTTTAAAAAACAAACAAACAAACAAACAGACAGACAGACAAGCACCAAAACCTTGTATGTATTCTACAGAAAGACACATGGAGAAAAAAGCGAATGCCATTTTGAACTGACCTCCCAGAATTCCCATTTTCCATGAGTTCCTCCAGCGTTGGGATGGACTTCTGGTTTTGAGAGCCCTCTGGGCTCCATTTGCCTTAAACAATAGAGACCACCTCCGTTAAAAAACCCCTGTGTGTTGCCCTAAGCGGTTTGGCTCAGTGGATAGAGCGTCGGCCTGCAGATTAAAGGTCCCAGGTTTGATTCCGGTCAAGGGCACGTACCTTGGTTGCGGGCACATCCCCACTAGGAGGTGTGCAGGAGGCAGCTGATCGATGTTTCTCTCTCATCGATGTTTCTAGCTCTCTATCCCTCTCCCTTCCTCTCTGTAAAAAATCAATAAAATATATTTAAAAAGATAAAACACCCCTGTGTGAACTACCAAGTGAAGCAGGTGGGTTGTGGGGAACGTCAGCTGAGCCACGTCCACCGTGGCACAGGTGCAGCTGTGCTTCCACTGGCTGAAGTGGAGGGCTGACTGTTGACATCACCGGCTGCGAATCAGGCCATTTCCCAGCTTCCCACGGGCCTGCTCATCTCGTTTACACTTGTATTTGCTAAGTGAAACTCAGCTGAGTCTCTGTCCTTCAGCTTTCTTATGATCTTAGCACTTCCTTCCATCATCTGTTCTCAAAAAGCAATCACTCAGTGTTGAAATCTACAGAAAGAGTCGGGCAGGGTTGGTGCACACTCTCTAGTAGCCCACAATTTGACAGAACTTTTGACAGTGACACAGAAGATACACAGAAGAAGTTACATTGCTTGGTTTCTCCGGCGATACTATGCAGGTTCTGGGATATTCAGCTGCGAACGGAACGGGTGAGAGGAATGCCTCTGTGACAGGTAAGTCACAGCTACATAGCTGCCCAGGGCTACTGCAGAGCATGTAGCAGTGGCTAATCATGTTAATCATTTTCAGAAAGCATGGTCTCACCATACTGTACATCTTATTATTATTATTTTTTAAGATTCCTTAAGTTATTGCATCCACCTGAATCTGAAGTTGAGGATCATTGGCACCCAGGTGGGCAGAGCCATGCTGTGTCAGCGACTGCAGGTTATTAGAAAACCTACCAGCACCTCAGCTTCTGCAGCCATCTGCTTTCCTGGGTGAGTGACAGGAGGCATTAAAACGTCCTTCTCCACGCATCTCTGAGAAATTCCCTCGAGAAATTCATGCTTCTCCTTTGAAGATGTGACTCACAAACTTTTCCTTTTGAGATCTGAAACTCGGGGTAGTTGGAGAAGGTACAGTGTGAATCCTCAGCCTCTAAGCTGGCTCCCCTCTTCACGCTGAGCACTGAGCATCCGGGTCTTTCCCGCGGCCCTGGCTCCAGCCCTCTGGTCCCCAACGCACAAGCTCTCTTGGCCGGGCAGCCCTGTGGCCTGCTCCGTTGGTTAGAAATGCTCTATTCCCCTGCCTTGTCTGAGCCGCCATCCTCAGGTCTCTGCTTCATTTTCAGAGCTTAGCTAGTTCTGAAACTGCAGTCCCGTGCGTGAACCCCTAAGCTTTGTAAGACTTCATTCTAGGGCTTGTTATCCTATCAAATCATTTTCTCTTTAAAGTCATCCTACCTCCCTGGGGGTCTCTGTGTCTGTGATGCTGGCCACCGAGCACATGACGGTTCACCCCATTGCAACCCTGCCCCAGCGAGGCTACAGTGGGATCCCCATGTGATTCTCATCAAGTTATCCTTCCTTCCTGCTAGGCTCTCTGCTCTGCAAGGAAACCCGTGTCTCTTCTCACGGCCCCATTCCTGTAACCCAGTCCCGGGCCTGCGCACAGTAGAAACTTAACAAATATATTTGTTGAATCTGAAACTGCGCTTTATCTGGAGATAGAAGGACTTGCCGTCACATTCCAGTTCACTCTGGGTAACTGAGGCCATTTCCTTAGCCCTCCGTTTTCACTTCCTCCTCCCAAGACAGTGCTATTTGTCTTGTTACTAACTTTCATCAGGCAGTGAAATTAATGAGTTCTGAAACGGTAGGCCCAAGGGGTTAGCCCCCTAGCTTTGTAGACGGGGGTTTCTAAAATGTGGCTGTCATGCAAAGCCACGTTCCCTTCAGAGTCATCAAACTGACTGTGGAGCTCAGCCCGCCACCGAGCACATGGCCTGAGGACCCAGCCATCGCCCTCCCGGGAGGGAGTGCGTCTGAAGGAACCCGAAACACTGATTCCAAAACGTAACGCGCCCTGGGGTTCCTTGCAGCGTCCTTTACAAGAGCCGGGATTGGGCAGCAGCCAGGGCCCAGCAGGGTTATATTGTCCTAATGGCTGCGCTGTGTTTATACTCTCTGACGAGTGCTACTCGCTGTGTTCTCGCTCGTTTATTCCTGCAGTTCCATCGGCCCTGACAGGGGGACCTGTGACATCACTTCTGGTGGTTTTCATCCGGTGCGCCCACGCTTACCGTGTGGGAATGTGTATTTTATGAGAGTCTAAATACTGGTGGACTGAGAGATCAGATGATTAAGGAAAGGGTAGGAACTTTAAAGCAGACCCAGCAAGGCTCCCTAATTGCAGACACACCTGACTTGGAAAACCGTATTAACGTGGGCTGTTTAACGCCCCCAGCATGTTACCGGCGCTTCATATTTATCCTAACAGTTTCCGCGATCTTTCCTCCTAGTGAGTTGAATACATTTTAAAATGAAAAGTTATATTTCTGGGCAGAGCATTAAAAGATGGGCAAAGTTTATTCGTGACAGGTCATAAATGCTGAATTAGTGGGAGAGAGCTCTCAGGGTAGCCACCAGTGAGTTCACCCGGAATCATAAATCTGACAGTAACTCTGCGACTCAGCAGCTCACGGGATCAATGGCAATAAAACAGTCACTTCTCCTTTTAGTGCCTTTGCAAATCCAAGGCCGGAGGCTAATGCCTGCGTGAACACACAACTCCATTCCTTATATTTTAACTCTGGCCCAGGAGGTGGCGTGGGATCCTGGTCTGGTTTCCACCACTCACCACTTTCTCTCTTCAGCCCAGTTTGTCTGAGCAGCTTTGAGAGAGAGAGAGGAGAGGGGGGAGAGAGAGAGAGGAGCGGGGGGGAGAGAGAGAGGAGAGGAGAGGGGAGAGAGAGAGAGAGGGGAGTGAGAGAGAGAGGAGGGGGGAGAGAGAGAGAGGAGAGGGGAGAGAGAGAGGAGAGGAGAAGGGAGAGAGAGAAGAGGGGAGTGAGAGAGAGAGGAGGGGGGAGAGAGAGAGAGAGGAGAGGAGAGGGGAGAGAGAGAAGAGGGGAGTGAGAGAGAGAGGAGGGCGGGAGAGAGAGAGAGAGAGAGAGAGAGAGAGAGAGAGAGAGAGAGAGAGGAGGGCGGGAGAGAGAGAGAGGGGGGAGTGGGGGGGAGAGAGAGAGTGCACCTGCGCACTGAGCCTTTTTTCACTGATAACCCCAAGTCAACCTCTCCTTGCCTTTGGAGGGTTGTTGCTAGGGTGCCTTCATTTCCAGGTGCCGTGGAGACCCCAGGCCTGGGCACAAGGTGACAGTTGTGACTCATTACAGCATCAGAAAGAGATGCTCAGGTCTTGGAAACCTTCTGGCAGGAGAAGAAAGGAATTGTTCTCCTCTCTGTGACAGCAACAGAAGCTGTATTTATAGAGCAGGTGACTTCCTTCTGCTTGAAAAGTGTGTGCGCGCTTCCCAAAATACCCAGCCTTTGCCAAGACTCCAAATTAACATTCACGAAGAAGACACGTTGCAGGTTGAGTGGCAGGCCTACCAAACTGTAAAGTGCTTGAGAGTAAATTGCCCTTCAGAAGGAAGATATTTCTTTCTACCTTAGCAGCGGTTTCTCAAGAATTTTAGAAATTGGAGGCCATTTTCTGAAGTGATTGAGTATCGAAATGAAAATTAACGAAGAGGGAAGCCATGAGGGACAGCAGCAAGGCAGATCTGTTTCGTTCCCCTGTGGGTGCTGTGGGCCCCTGGGCCCCCCTCTGTTATCTCTCTGGGAAAGAGCAGTTTACTAGGAGTAAACTTGGGCTCAGAAAAACATGGGCATTTTCCAATTTTTTTTCTTAGAAATTCAGGACAGTCTCTAAAGGCGTGGAATGACAAAGGTCCACCCTCAGCACCTGTGTGTGCAGAATGGGCATAAGAAACACAAACGGGGTACAGACCGCGCCCCCCTTCCTCAGAGGATTAGCTGGGAGCATTTCTTCCGGATGGGGAGCTGTCAGCTGGCAGCTTTAGGAGCTGGGGAACCTTCAGGTCCACTAGTAAATCAAGAGGACAAACAGCACGGGCGCTGGATGATAATAAGGCTGGTACGTGTCACTTGGTTTCACACGCTTCCTGCTGCGACGTGGCTTGGGGACATGGAGCTGGAGCCCCGTGTCTACCGGTAAGTGTCCCAGACCCTTAAAGTCGCTCTCTGTCCATCTCTTTGAGCCTATGTCTGGCTGACTTCCTTTCTGTTTGCAATCTGTCTGAAAATGGCGAGTTTGCCTCAAATTGTCTTCTCCTCAGTAACACATCAGAGCACCCACCTGTACATATTCGCTCTTCTCCACGTTCACTCTGTCTGAGAGAAACATTTTTTTATTTTATTTGCACGACGCCTTCGTCTTTGGGGCATTTTAAAAGGAAGCTCCGAAAGATGGAGGCAGCTCCCCGTCTCCCTCCACTCTCAGATCCGAAAATGACTCCTGAAAAATCTTTAAAAAATGCCCAGGTACTCAGCAGCATAATAGCCATCGATTGCCTCGCACCATCTTTATTCCAGAGGAAGCAAAGGGAACTGGCCACACGTTCTCACTGACACACTGCAGCAGCCCTTGTGCCTGAAGGCCTCCCGGAGATGCCCCCCTTTCCACAATGCATTCCTTACTCAATAAAATGCCAGGGGTGAGGGGAAGTCAATACAGGCACAGCATGCGCACAGATGGCCTTGGGCGGGCCCAGCGCCAACTCAGCCAATCAGATCGCACTTCTGTCCTGGGAAAGAACCTGGGGACTCTCCCAAGTTAATCAAACAATGTGTGCGTCAGATTCTCCCACTGTGTGTCCTGCGCTCCACTCTCAGTTAGCCTGGACTGGGCAGGGGATCCGTTTCCTTGGTAATTACTAGTCTTTTTTTGTGTGTGTATTTGTACTGCATCAATCATTCTGAATGGAGAATGGATAAAGCAAATGGATTGCATTGCCAAAGAGCCTAAGTCGTGTAAGCATATCCGCTGGGCTTAAACAAAATGGTAAAAATAACGCTGGGGTTTGGAGGCAGGAGAAGATGGATGATGAGGTGTTAATCCCTCCCGATCCATGGGTGATGCAGTACAAAAGCAGTTCACCTACCTACCCGCTTCCACGTGGTCGGTCTGTAAAGAAAGTATCAGATGAGATCGGGAGAGGGCGTGTAGGTTACACGTTCCCTTTCTGGCCTCGAGAAGCTCTTCGGGAAGTTCTCAGAGGTGTGGGCATTGGAACCAGGGAAGGTCCTGGGGTTCGGTGGAAGGAGGCCTGGACTTGAGCCAGGGAACTTGGTCCACCCCCAGCTTCCCAGCCCCCTGCTCTGTGCCCGGGAGTGCTGAGACCAGCCCTGCTTCAGGTTGTGTTGGGAGATACGTCTATACATCTCCACGCACAGACACAGATACGGACAACAACGTGTCTACATGACAACGTGTGTAAATGACAACACATCCTATAACGTCAGGGGACACCAGGTCCTGTCAAGAACATGCCTTATGAGACACATGCTGACCATTTGTTTTTCGTTTTTGAAGTCTTGGTTTTTATGTTTTCTTAAAAATATTTTTTGTTGTTGTTGATTTCAGAGAAGAAGGGACAGGAAAAGAGAGAAACATGAGTGATGAGAGAGAATCATGGATCGGCTGCCTCCTGCACACCCCACACTGGGGAGTCCACAACCCGGGCCTGTGCCCTGACCGGGAATCGAACCATGACCTCCTGGCTCATAGGTCGGCACTCAATCACTGGACTATATGGCTGGGCTCAGTTTTCATCCTGATGCACCAACTCTGGACACTGGACAGGAGGCAGCCTTGTCTTTGCCTTCGCTGGGACCTCAGCGCACGCGCAGCCCACCGACCTCAAAGCCCAGCGGGGGACGTGGGAGAGAGGAGGGAGGTTGACACGGGCTGCATGCACTTCCGGTCATCGTGTTCCTTGCACCTTTCAGCACAGACCCGCGCACCCAGCTCTTAAAGGAGCCGCTCCCAGCCTCACTGCTCCGGCTTTGCTGCAGGGTCCCGGAGGCCAGCGTTGACGTCACCTTCTCGAGTGCCAGGCTTCGCTCTCAAACACCTTCTCTCCGCTCCCACGATGGACGGGCATGTCGTTCCTCTGCGGGGGTCACCTCCCCCGCACCTGAGGAGCCGAGACGTGGGCAGCAGAGTTTGCCCACTGTCTGTCCCAGCGCAGGACAAGGACGTGGCCGGCTCCTGTGTCCGAGGGCGCGGCACAGCCGCTCCTCCGCGTGGGGTTCTCACGGGCGATCCTACTCATCGCCCTCCTCAGCCTCCCAGATCGGCCTGAGTGACGCTGCTCCCCCGCCTGCCCAGTCCAGTCTCCGTGTTCAGGGACCAAAGAGCATTCATTTCCGCATTTGACCGAGTTTGTCACACCTGGTGGGTTGGAGGGGACGTGGGAGAGAAGGCCTGGAAGGCTGGTCAGGGTCCAATTTCAAACACGACAGAGCACGTGCAGCTGAGGGTTTGGAGGAGCGCACTTCTTCTCCAGTCCCGTCCGAGTGCTCATCAGCACCCCTTTCCAAGAGGGACTGGCGTCGGGCGGGAGATGTAACCGGAGCCGTCACTGGACCTAGCGGTCAGATTGCGAGCGACAGTCCCCAGGACGGTGCAGGGCTGTGCCCGGAAATCCGGACGGGGTCGGAGCGGCCTTGTTTTCAACAGCCAAACACAGAATCACCGGACTGAGCGAATGACGTAACGTAGCCCAGGCGGACAATGGAGCACTCGGAGCCACAGAAACGGGTGTGGGGGTACAGTCACTCACTCAGAGGACGTCTCTGACCCGCCCTGAGAAGCAGACGCAGGCTTGAGAACAGCCCGTGCAGACGACTCCGGTGTGTGCACCTGCTGCCCTCGGTCTCCAAACGGGGCGCCAGGAACGGCGCTTTCCCCGGAGGTGTGGGGCTGTAGGAGAAAGTATCTTCCTTTGTACTCATTCCCTGAGCCTGCGTCCTTCTCTGCTGCGTCCTTCTCTGCTGCGTCCCCTCCTCTCCCGCCCCCTCCTCCTCCTCCGCCTCTTTTTCCTTCTGCTGCTGCTACTCGCACGTGTCCAATTGAATAAAGAAAAAACACACACTCTCTTCATTTGGGAAGATAATTGAATCCGACGATGTTGTTTTTTTTTTTAATATTAAAAAAACGCAGATACTTCCAAAGCCCTTAAAGAGGTGTGCGTGTGGAGGAACCGCCCATGTGTATCTGAAACAGTGTTTGAAACTGTACCTGAAACTCAACTACCAGCCAAGAGTTTCAATGGAAGAGACCCACACTCAGAAACACGTGATGTTTGGAGAATTCCTCTCCAGAGGTAATCACCCTTTTGCCACCCTCTGCCGTGCAGCTTGTCTGTTTAATGATCTTTCCAGATTGCCCCGTCGAGCCCGGATGAAAGATTGCCCCTGAGGGAAGCAGCTTTGTTATCACACAATTAAGAGAGAGAATTTAAATCCACAATTCCGCCAGCGGCTCCGAGGGCCCCACTCCTCACCGCAGCCCCGTGTGGTGGCGAGTCCTCGCCTCTGTGGCTTTTGGGGACACGGTCATCCAGACTCTGAACTTGCAAAGCCTCTTTGCGATTGCCCTGTGGCCAGAGCAGGGGTCCTCACTCTTCATTAAAAATTAATTTCAGAGGGGAAGGGAGGGAGAGATAGAAATATCAATGATGAGAGAGCATCATCCATCGGCTGCCTCCTGCACGCCCCCTACCGGGGATGTGCCCTGACCAGGAATCGAACCGTGACCTCCTGGTTCATAGGTCGAATCTCAACCACTGAGCCACGCCAGCCGGACAGGAGTTCTCACTGCAGCCGACGCTCCTGTGCGCTGGGCTGCACCCATGCCTTCTGATTCAGGAGGTCTAGATGGTTCTGCGACTGCGAATTTCTCTCATGAGCTCCCACGTGCTGCCGCTGCTGCCGGTCCAGGGCCCGTAACCTTATATGCCAATCTCTGCTCCCCACCTTTTTAAGTGCAAGCCTCCAGACGCTCCTGTAGAATATGTACAAGGGCTGCATCTCGAGCATCGGAGGTCCTCGGGAGGGTCACGGGAGGGGGTCATCTCCACCACGCTTCCCCGAGTTCCCCGCTTCCCCGAGTTCCACGCTTCCCCGAGTTCCACGCTTTCCCGAGTTCGGGGCCTAGCGGAGGCCCAATAAGGGGACACTTAGCCGGGATCTGGGCAGGACTGATGCAACCACAGCTAGAAGGAGAAGACCTGCCAGGCTCTGCCCCCTTGGGGTCCCCTTCCAGGAGGGGTTGGTGGAAATTGGTATTTGGGGAGGGGGAGGGCTTGAGGATGTCTTTGTAGAGACTTATTTTGCCCCTTTGACTTGGAAGCAGCCAAACAAAGTGCTGAGAGCCAGGGAGGGAGCAAAGACAGATACTTGCAAAAGGAGTTGGGATAAAGACCGTTTTCGCAGGCGAACTTTAGGGTTCGGACTGTATTACTCCAATATGTCCATCAAGGAAAGTCATTTCGGCAGGGACCAGCTAACAAGCTGTGTGTGCGAGAGCCGAGACGGCCGGCCTGTATTCCCGAATTTGTGAGTTTGCTAAACGAGTGTGGACACCTAGACCTTCGTGTTGACAACCGTCCGTTTCCATAACAACCCCTCCTCGGGAGAGGTGTCTGAACATTTCTCATGGATGATCCTCGCCGTGCAAATGGCCAGGCTTCCAGTTCTGGTTACCTCAGCCACTGCCGCGGATTCCCTTCCCAGCAGGTGTATTGGGGTTTTCAGGAATGTTTCCAGTTCTCATTAAGCATTGCTCCAGTCTCGCCGGGGCGCGGGTGCGAGAGGGGAAGCCTTGGTTCCGTAGAAGGGTTTCTGGCAGAGGCAGAGCGCTGTCGGAAGCGGAGGGGCTGGCTGGGGAAGTAGTGCGCACTGCGGTTCTGGATGGTTCTCAGGAGAGGGTCAGGCAAGGACACCACCAGGACAGTCAGCAGCCAGGACTCACCCGCACCATGCTGCCTGCAAGGGCTCCAGCCAGGACCGTTCCAGCGGCGCCTTCCTGACCCCTGACCTTGCTGAGGTCTCCGCGGGCTCTTCGGTTGTCAGGCTGCCAGACCCCCAAAGTGAGAGCATAATAAGCACTCGTGGTGGAACATGTCATTTTCCCCTACGCGTGCACTTCCTGCAGGCCTCCCCTCCCCGCCCCCACCCCTCCCGTCACTCGGGGTGCTGGAAACCTTGGCAGCGACATATGGCCTGAAAGAACTCCAGAGTCAAGACAAGACTGAACTCCCAGCGCCCAAGATTGATGCACCGAACATGTCCCGCTCCCAAAACATGCTTTATGAGGGTTAACGTGGAAGCGATCGTCCCCGGGCCTCGGGAGGCTCGCTGGCCATGGGTCTGTGAGACTGACCTGCCATTCCGCAAGTCACTGAGCCCAGGGGGGGGCGGGTCTCTGCAGGCGGCGTGGCCCTGCGGGGACAGCCATCACCCGCTGTGCAGGGGAAGTCCCGCCCCCGAGGCTGTTAAAGAAAAAGAGAGACCCAAGGAAATGAGCCAAGTCACGCGTGTCCATCTCACCCCACTCAACAGTCACGGCTTTCCAAGGAAGAGCCATGGAGAATGACTCCAGGCGCGTCCGCACAGTGAGCACGCCGAGTAAGGCTGCGGGCACCGCCCCGAGGCCCAGACCGCCTGTTGCACCCACCGTTCAGGGTCCCTCCGTGCAGACATGGGGTCAGGGTAGTGTTCAGGTTCAGAAAACGCAGTGAGGGAATTGGTTACCCCCTCCTGGGCCACTCCGGTCTTTCCTCCTCTCGGAAAAGCGTTGCCTTTGCCAGGTGTACCGGTTAATAATGCGGATTTTTTTTCACTAGATGGAGTTACATATATGTTGATATATATGCGATTTGATATGCATGCTATTTTGTTGTATTGACAGCAAGCTTCAAAACTTCATATATCAAATTTGCTGAAGGTGTTAATATCATAGATATTTTTACATTTAAAAATGTCGAATTTCATGCCAAAAAAAGAGTGGGAAGTTTTAATTCATTACTTTATTTTGAAGAAAAAGTTATTGTATACTTTGGGAAGCTTATAGTGAACATGCTTCAGCTCAAGATACTTGTGAACACTGGTTTAAATGCTTTAAAAGTGATGATTTCGATGTGAAAGACAAAGAATGCCCAGGTCAACCGAAAAAGTTGCAAGACTAACAATTATAAGCCTTATTGGATGAAGATGCGTGTCAAACTCAAAAACAACTTGCAGAAAGATTAAACGTTGCTCAGCAAACAATTTCTGATCATTTACAAGCAATGGGAAAGATTTTAAAGGAAGGAAAATGGGTGCCACATGAACTGAATGAAAGACAAATGGAAAACCGAGAAGTCATCAGTAAAATGCTGCTTCAACGGCATGAAAGTCTTTTTTGCATCGAATTGTGACTGGCGATGAAAAGTGGATTTATTTTGAGAATCCTAAAGGCACAAAATCATGGGTTGATCCAGGTCAACCATCAACATCGACTACAAGGCCAAATCGCTTCAGAAAGAAGACAATGCTCTGCGTTTGGTGGGATCAGGAAGGTGTGGTGTATTATGAGCTTCTCAAACCAGCTCAAACCATTAATACTGACTGCTACCGACAACAAATAATCAATTTGAACCACGCTTTGATCATGAAATGACCAGAATGTGCTGGAAGACACAGCAAAGTAATTTTGCTTCATGATGACGCACCATCACACACTTCAAAACCAGTTAAAGACACATTAAAAGAGCTTGCCTGGGAAGTATGAACCCACCTGCCGTATTCACCAGACCTCGCTCCTTCAGATGACCACTTGTTCCGATCGATGGTGCAGGCGCTTTCTTAGCAGCACCTCAAAACGTATGAAGAAGTGGAAAATTGGGTCTCTGAATGGTTTGCCTCAAAACAAGAAAAGTTCTATTGGGCCCGTATCCACAAATTACCTAAAGATGGGGGAAATGTGTAGCTAGCAATGGACATTACCTTGAATAAAGCCCTTTTGATGTTTCTCTTGAAATTATCGTGTTTTCTTTGATTACAAAATCCGCATTATTACCCGGTACACTTAGTAGTCACTTTCACCTTCTGGTTCCCTTTCTCATTATTCAGCCAAGGTTTATCAACAGTAAGTCACGCAGTCAGGCTACTGTTCTATGGACCATGTCCTCTAACTCACCTTGTGAAACTGACCACGCCACATACTCGCGTGGGAGGAAGAAGCCACTGTGGGAAGTGGAATTCCCACCCGCGCCACTTCGTGGAGGCTTCCTGAACTGGAGGAGCGGCGGGAGCTGCGACCTAGGACAATGGCCTCCCGGGCCTTCCCCGGGACTTGATGTCTTCCTTGGGAGCGATCCATTGCATTTGGTTTGTGTTTTCTGGTCCCCAGCGGCCCCGCACACGGGGACAGTGCTACTGTCCAGCCGGGGGCCTCCACTACACCTGCAAAGGAAAAGGACTGTGCTCACATTGCTTCCTCCGAGAGCACCTGCCACGCCAGGCGTGGGGTTGAGTCACACGCTGCCAAAGGTGGCTTCTTGTGGGGGGACCTCCAGGGAGACACTGGGCCGTTTGTCAACACGAGCGGGTTTTCTACGATGACAATGAAGAAGTGCCTGGCTTCAGCCCACGCGTTTAACTCATGGGTTGTTAGAGGGTTTTTCTATTTCATTCCTTTTTTGGGTTGTCTCTATGACCCATGGAGTCATATTGGCCATATTTTCATTCCTGTTATGATTGCAAATCAATTAAGAGGTCCTACTCGTTGATTACATCAACCAGAGTAGCAGCTGATTAAACAGAGTGTCTTCTGGGTAAAGCCTGACTATCTTCCTGGCCCAGTGAATCTAGACCCTCTCAGGGGCATCAGAAAGCTTTGCCGTCAGCTGTTCTTTACGGAGCTGGAATGTGGCTGGGGAACTAAATATAGACACATGGAAGTTAAGTAAGAACACTTGATTTAAAAAGATTTTCAGTAAGACATGAGGAGTCACCTGGTATTACCTGATGACTCTTTCACTGAATAATAACCCTAAGTCTACCGCAGTACACGACCTTGTGGGGCTATACGTCACCCCAACAGTGGATCTGAGGGGTCCCACTGGCTGAGCAGTGTCCTCTTCTCTTCCCTCCACCTCCCCCGTCTTGCCCGCCTCACGCCCCCTCTCACGGTACTGGGGCCGGTTGTTGGGTCCTGCTCCTGAGGTGGAGCAGGCCGGTCCTCGTGCTCAAGGCTGGCGCCCTCTGCTGTGCAAGAAGAAAGAGCACGTGAGTCAGGGAGCAGGAAGGAGCCAGGCGGGTGGCCTGGCCTCCACCTCACTTTCCCAAGGTGAGGAAGGATGGAGGGGGGCGGATAACTGTGTGAATGGAGAGGTAGAGCAGGAACCCCGAAAGAAACACTCAGGAGGGGGTAGGGATGGAAGGGCCAGGTGAGCTGGGCAAGGACACCCAAAGGGAGGTATCGACGGATCAAGATAATGATTTGGAAGGGACAGATCTGCCTGGAAGTGACAGCCGACTTTGTAGGAATGAGTTAGATCAACAAGGAAGAGAAGGCAGAGAGGCAGGAGTGGCGGCCTGAGGCCGGGGAGGGGGAGGTGAAGAAGGGAAGGGCAGTGTGGGTTCTCTGCGGGAAGGACGTCAGACATTACACATGGGCCCTGGTTTGGCCCCGATGCTCTAAAAATCAATACTTTTCATTAACAAAGTGCCTTGAAATTGGAGTTGATCTTATTTGCAGACAGTATTACTTTTAAAGGGATATTTATGCTCCAGGTTCAGGCATAGAAACCAGCATTAATCAAAGATATTAGCTCATCTTAATTTTTCTTTGCTACATTTATGCTTGCGCCAGTGAGAAGACCATGTCGGGATCTATCCGTCTATATAAAAATCGATCTATTGAGAAACTGAAAGAGAGATGTTGTGTGGGGAGGGGAAGGGGGGGACGTCCTTTTCAGCAATTAGGAGGATGGTTGATCCCCTTAATATTCTAAGAGCAAGCGAAGCTATCATTATGAATCACTATGCTTGATGAGTCTAATTCTTTTTAGTGCTGCTACGGCAGCTGCTCACATTTCAATCCTCTAAAGACAAATCAATCTTCGTCATCCCCTCATCCATATTCCCGAGACTGCACCGGGCCCCAGCGTGTGGCGCCCCAGTGGGAGGTGACGGCGCCTTTTCTTTGTGAACAAGCAAAGCATCTACCTGCCTGGGAAGCTGGAATTCCAGTCGAGAAATGGCTGTTCTTTGCAAAATGGATAGTGACCACCAGCTACGTGCGCATGAGAATTGGGGCAGAATGGCACCTTCTCGGCCAATTCTGGCTTTCTGGAGATGTCTGCTCTCTGGAAGGGAGAGCTGAGGCCTTAAGCATGAGTCTCTTTCAATACAGCTTTGACACAGAAACCAGTAATGGCAACGCAGGCCACTAGAGTGGCTTTATTTTGTGGTCTTGGAGGAAACCACACACACACACACACACACACACACACACACACAAATGTCACGTCACATGAATATTTTTATTTTCCAATCTTGCAAGACCAAAGTTGGAATATTTCCTTTGATTCCTACTTAAAAATAAACCACCTCAGTCCTCCTCAGTGAGCAAGGGAAGCTGGGTTTCAGGATGGAACGGCGGTGGACAGGGTTTGGAGCCTCCATTGCGGCTTCTCTGTCCCTGGCTCCCGAGGCACGCTGTGTCTTGCCTAGGACTGGTCTCTGTAATTCCTGGGCCTCCTGACCTGAGGAGCCCTTAGAGACATCCTACTGGCTCCCGAGCCTGACTCCGGGGATGAGATCCTGGTCTTTGCCTTAGAGTCAGATGCATGATGGGGATGAAAGTGACGGGATCTGGGAAGGGGTACGTGTATGTTGCGTGTCAGACAATACAAAGGGTTGGTGACAGAGGATGGTTTCGGGTAGGTTATAGACGGCTGCGTGTTCTTGCTACTCTTCTGGTTGGGAAACGGGGTCTGTTTTTGTCCCCTTGGATTTGGCCAAGAGAAGCCAGAGGAAGGACGCTATGGGCCTGTCACCGCGGGACCTTCACCGGAAGCTTCTGCCTCAGCTCCCGCTGGACCCCTCTCCTGGGGCCCGGCCACCGAGTCCATTAGCCCACTCTGGTCTAGCAGGGAGGGAGGGCCCCTGCTGCAGCTTCGCCTCCAAGGGGACGCCTGGGAGGGAGCCATCTGAGCCGCACCTGGTGCCCGCTGCGCGGAGTCCTGAACAGATGACTGGCTGTTGCTTGAAGCCACCCGGTTTGGGGAGCAGTGTGTCCCTCGGCCACGGAAAAACCAAAGAGCCACCCGGCAGGAACAGTGTCCAGTTCACGTCTTGGTCACGGCCCCTCGCCAGCGATGACATTTCCCAAAAGGTCAGGAACAGTAAGAGTGATTGAAGTGTAGATTTTATTTCTCTTTTATTTTTTAACATTTGTACTGATGTCAGAGAGGAAGGGAGAGGGAGAGAAAGATAGAGACATCCATGATGAGAGAGAATCACCGATCAGCTGCCTCCTGCTCGCCCCGCACTGGGGATCGAGCGCACGGCCCAGGCATGAGCTTACCGGGAACTGAACCCTGACCTCACGGTTCACAGGCTGATGCTCAAGCCCGGAGCCACGCCCGCCGAGCTAAAGTGCAGGTTTTCAATATGCTTCATTCAAATCGAGGCAACCCACTTCCACGGGATTCAACCGGAATTGCATCGCATACACATGTCGAACTACCAGAACACCCCCTTCCCCAGCACGTCCTCCTGCTTCTGTGGGACCTGCATTCTAACGGAAACGTACGCCTGACTCTGTGATCACACGGCACGGGAACAGACAGGGAGTCACCAGGAGGCGGTCCCGGGTGGCCCAGCGGGACCTCCTGTCACGGAGGCTGACGGCCTGTGGCCACCGCTGGCCTCCGGCGCCGGCTTGTCCCCGTTTCGTTTTCCTCCTGATGTGTCGCTTCCGCCGCGGTGGGGACTGTGCTGTGGATGCAAGTGTCGCAGAGAACTGTGAAGCACCAAGAGAAAGGGGGGCGTTTTAAATAAAGACAGATTTAGAACGCCAAAGCCTTTGAAACTGCAGATCGTTTTCCCTCGTTCGAAACCCAGAAGCTCTCCGTGAGGCGCCACCTGAAACCTCGGGCCTGTGCGTGCGTTTTGCTGATCACAGACTTTCTCTTTTCGCGTCGCCTGCTTTTCATTTCGGGAGCTGTGAGCTCTCCCCGGAGTTATTACCAAAATTGATTTGGAGCCTGCGTCGAAGGCATTATCCCCTGCTTCTCTGAGGAAAATGGGACCTATATTTATCCAAGATGTCCTGGCCGAATACAGGAAAGTGAACGCGGGTAATGAGACCAACACATCTGTATCTTCTCCAGGCAGGAGAACCAGCCTTGCACGTCAGCATTCCCTCCCCCCTCCTCAGCGGCCAGGAGCCCCCAAGGAGACAGGTGCTGGAGGTCCCAGGCGCCTGAGAAGGTGGCAGAGGAGACGGGCACACCTGCAGGGCGCCATCAGCGAGCTACTGGAATTCCTATAGATGACGACATGACAGGGACCCTCAATGCAGGCCGTGAAGTAACAAGCAGGACCCCGGCCGTGCCTGTTCTTTGTGATCCGAGAGAGCCATCCGTGGGGCCCGCCTCTACGCCTCTGCGTTCTGTCAGAGGATGCCCTGCAGACAGCAGCTCTTTCCTCCCCGAAATACTGCCCAGGCAAGCAGTTTTCCTCTCCACAGTATTAATTAAATTACATAAAACTGGCGGTGCTTAAATCCTGGCATCTGTATTGTCTCACTTAATTACACCCCTGGACTCCTTTCAACATTCTTCCCTTTGCTGCAGGGACATCTATTGGCGAGAGGCGACGAAATCAGATAGAAGTGATCAAGTGGGATTTGGGTTCCTATGGCCCCGCGCCCACCCTGTCTGTCCCCACCCCGGGCTGAGCAGCATTCCCACCCGGGCTGAGCGGCTCGGACTAAACGCAGAGGGAAAATGTCCCGGTGATAGGGACACGCTGGGAACGAAGGGCATTTGAGTGTAGAGGGTCCTAAATAAAACACGTTTCAACCGTCTCTCCGCTTCTTCCAAGCCCGTGTAAGAACACCTTCAAGTGGGAAGCAGCTTGCCAGGCTTGATTGTAGCAACTCACCTGCCAAATGAGAGTGTCCCTGAAGCGGGGGGCAGAAGAGGACCTTCCAGAAGCTCTCCCTGGGCACCCTACTCAGGCGAGTGTTGTGGGCCTGGGTCTGCGGAGGTGACCCTGCAGGCTGGCTTGGAGGGTGGGGCCACACAGAACAGCCAGGTGCCCAGCTCAGCTGCTCAGGACCTACTGCCAGGGAAGGGCCCACAAGTGAAGCCCACAAGACTTTTTAAAAAATATGGTTTTATTGATGTCAGAGAGGAAGGGAGAGGGAGAGAGAGAGAGAAATATCAGTGATGAGAGAGAATCATGGATCAGCTGCCTCCTGCATGCCACCCACTGGGGATCGAGCCCACAACCGGGCATGTGCCCTGACCGGGAATCAAACTGTGACCTCCTGGTTCCTAGGTCGATGCTCAACCACTGAGCCAACTGGTCAGGAGCTCACAAGGCTTTTTTTTTTTTTTTTGCAAATTCCTTCTCTCTTTTTTTTTAATGGACCTGTCCAGAATCAAATTAATTTCTTTCTCAGATCTAGTTATTTTACTTTTTATTTGGTCTTCATGAATGGCTAGCATCCAAGCCAGAAATCTGAGGTCATCCTGGCCCTCTCTTCTCCTCTCCTACCTGCATCTACCTCTCGTGTCCCGTTCTCTCTCTCACCGCTGCGGGCAGAACAGGCACGCCCAGCCGGCCTCTGTCTGCTCCAGGTCAGGGATCTCTGGGCTCCTTCCCCACATCCTGAACCCTCCACAATGATTTTTCTAAAATGTGGATCTTGCCTGGTTACTCCTCGATGGCTCCAAATTGCCTGCACAATAAAACCCAGGCTGCTTAGCATAGAAATGGAGACCTCCACGGTCCAGGCCCTGGTTCCCTCATCAACCTCATTTCTCTCTCTATTAAAGTGCTCACTGTTGTTGAACCAATGAAATGGGATCTATGGACTGGAGATTTAAAAATGATACTTATATTCTCCTGAGAAAACACAGTCCTAAATTTGTTGGATATTCTTTGTAGTGAAACCATGGAGAGAGGAAAATCTGAGGTTTGATGAAGAAACAAACTTTTGCTAATCCTAATGAAAATTTGATGTTTTGGGGACTAAAGGAGACACAGTTAGCCGTTCGGAAAAGACTGTTATTAATCCAAAAGCTGCACAGTTTATTCATCTTTCTTCCGCCTGTTCATCAAATAGCGATGAATGCCAGCGATATACCATCCAATGTGTCGGCACTGGCCGCATGGACATGAGACAGGGCCAGCCTTCCAGGAGCTCACAGCCCTCCTGCAGGAAGAGATGAGAAAGCATGTGTGATGCCACACGATAAGGGCATCAGAAGGCATCCGGCCTACACAACCCATATTAATTTGGTCTCTTTATATTGCAGGTAGTAGACAGTTCAGATCATTCTCAAATGAGCCACACACAAAAAAAAAGGGAGAGAGAGAGGGAAAAATTTCCTGTTAAACATAAAGGACAATTTCGGGAGCATTTTGCATCCAGTTTTAGTTTGATCCAGGAACTCCAGTCATGTCCCAGATCTCTCTTCTCTCTCAACTGCCTTATGTCTGCTGGCTTTTCCATACATGGGTCATGGGCATTCCAGGCCTGTACTTGACCAGTTAATCAACTTTATAAACACAAACAAACAAAACTTTTCCCCTAACAATTCTATAGAGTGGCCCCAGATGATTGAGAGTTCTTGCTTGGGTCACCTGTCTACTCTTGATCCAAACACACGGCCAAGAGAATGAGAAGTCCTGACTGACCCACATGATCAATCTTGGCGCCAAGCTTCATCTATCTCATCGATGCCGCCTCTGGCCACTGCAGCTGGCGTCAGAGAACAGTGGCTCCCCAAAGGGAGTTATCGCGAGAAGGAGGAAGAGCTGTTGAGCAGGGAGAAAAACAACGTAAACCTGCCCTGGTCCTGGAGCTGAAACGTGAAGATGAGCAGGAATTTGCCAAGTCGGGGAGTTGGTGAGAGCCATTCCAGGCAAAGGTAGCAGCTATGTAAAGACAGAGCTATCCAAACACATGGTACTTGCGGGTGCGTTTTAACGTTGTCTTAGTATGATGGGACCCATGTGGGTAGATGGCATGACAGAAGACCAGAAACATTGATTCCTCTCATAGTGAGCCGTCAAATCCTTCGCATTGCAGCAATCTTTTGGGAAAGACCAAGTATGCCAGAAACATGCATGCCTTCAATGTCAGAAATATTTGGGGAAGATTTTGCACAGGCGTCTTCTGAGGAATTATAACCCAGAGCTCCACGTGCTTGGAACCTGGTTGTGATGGCTAAGTGGACACGAGACGGGTTTCTGACTTCAAGACAACGGGGGATGCACCCCACCCCAAGGGAGATCCTGGAGGTGAGTCACCTGTTTGCCCTGTCAGATCAGCGTTGTGCAGGGAGAACCATCTAGGACAGTGGTTCTCAACCTTTCTAACGCTGCGACCCTTTCATACAGCTCCTCCTGTGGTGGTGACCCCCAGCCATAACATTATTTTCGTGGCTACTTCATAACTGTAATGTTGCTACTGTTATGAATCGAAATGTAAATATCTGTGTTTTTCGATGGTCTTAGGCGACCCTGCTAGCCGTTCTCAACCATCGGAAAGCACAGATATTTACATGACGATTCATAACAGTAGCACAATTACAGTTATGAAGCAGCCACGAAAATAATGTTATGGTTGGGGGTCACCACCACAGGAGGAGCTGTATGAAAGGGTCGCGGCATTAGAAAGGTGGAGAACCACGGACGTGGTAGATGGTGTGGGAGAAGAAGAGGGGTAGCAGTTAAGTAATCTCAAAGGAAAAAAATTAGAGACAGGAGTGATGATAATGTAGTTACTACACTGCTGGGTCTTGACCACCGCCTAGTTCTTCCATGATATTTTAGTTTTCCGGACACCAAGCTGTGTGACTGTCCTATTTGGTCCATCTGTGCAGATGACAGCACTGCTTTCTCTTGTGAATCTTCACGAGGAACTCCTATTCTTATGGCCGCCCTAGAAGAACCGTGTGTCCTGCTGGCTAAAGGAGCTCAAGTAACTTAAGATCCCGTACCTGTCAGTCAGTCCTCCCGTTAGCATGAAGACATTGGACAAATTCGGAAGCACAGGGCCACAAAGCACGTGCCAATGCTGTGTTTTTCAATTAGTTCAACACGAGCACGCACCCTAAATCAGGGGACTTAACCAAAGACTTCATTTTCTTCCACTTGCACAGGGAGCTGTCCTAATGCCGTTATGTCAGAAGTCTTCATTTTCAGGCTCCTTACTGGGAACGGTCAATGAGTTTCTTGACCAAGTGGTGATTTTGCGATCACAGCTGCCTTCCTAGGCCTTCGGCCTTCTTGGTCCTCAGGTTTGATACCGCAGGCCTGAAACATGCTGACGTAGAAACATATCAGCACCACGTCTGAAAACGCCTGTCCATGAAACACAGGCAGGTCACCCCCTCTCAACCGTGTCGAGATTCGTATTGGCATTGCAATATTACCTGTTTCAGTATATATTTTCGATGGAGGCTTGCAACATTCTATTTGCCTTTAACTATAAAAGGCTGGCAAGGTGGGCGTGAAATCAGTGGGTGAAAAACAATCCTTGAAATTAATTTACATACATTATTCACTTTGGGGGATGCATTTTCCTGAGAGCAGTGATCGTTTCGAGTTGGACAAAAAAAACCCCACAAAACATAACAAAACAAGAAAACAAACCAAAAAAAACACCCCATCACTAATTACATCAAATAATTGCTCTTATAAAAAATATAATTTCAACACAAAAAAATCAGATACGTTTTTCTTTTCTTGTTCTGGAAAAGAGGCACCAGAAACAGCACCCCCGAGACTCCGTGGGTGGATTTCACGGACAATTCAATGTCGGGGCACAGTCCGGGTTCCTAATTGAGCAGCTTTTCTCCCGGCAGGTTATGATTAGGTTGAAGCATTCACACTCGTATTTGTTATCGGGGAGAGATAATTAGATATTTCCCCCGCAAAATAATTTACATTAATGGGCCGTAGCTCTCGATGTGCAGTTTTAAACTGCGCATTTAAATAATATAATATCTGTCTCCCTCGACGTTACTGTAATTGTCTCCATGTGGCGGCTTTCTTTTTCTTTTCCACAGTACAGTTGACTAAGACAACACACTGGACGTCCTCGGCTTGGTCGTTTGAAAGTTTAGACTAGGTTACCCCGCAAACTTGTTCAGAATTGAACTAAATTCTTCGTGTGGAGAGTGAAAGTGGCTTTGACCTTGATCTAAAGATCTAAGACGAATAATACGTGGCACATACTGTCCTGGGGGAGGGGCTGTGAGACATGGCGGGATTTGCTTCTTAGTCATTTCCGTGTATAACCCAAAATGCCCGCCAGCTGCTCATGAGAAGCAAGGCTCGCCTCACTTAGTTGCACACCTCAGCTTGTTCTTGGTCTAGGGCTTGGTCAACAATACTTTCTTTGGTGAAATGTGTGCACTGAATATGTTGTCCATTTAGTCCCTCAAATATTCTGTCAGCTACAACTCATGGACTGCGTAGATCCTGGGATAGAGGCAGGAAAGCCCTAACAAGCCCGGATAGAAGACTCCAGGTCTACCTGCTCCCCCTGCAGATGGGCTCTGCGCCAGGATAGTATTGTCGCCGAAGACTCACAACTACAAAATGGGATGCGAGGAATGAGGGCTTCAGAAATGTGCATGGATGCTCTGGTCTCGGGAATGTCCATGTGGTCGGAATGACCCTTTAATTAGAGATGGAAGTGACTGTCCTCCACTCAGGTCACCTTGGCGAAGCGGGGCATGCTTAAGCCCTAATGTTAATTCTTCTATGCCATCTTTTTACCGCACTCTAAGAAATATTGAACGATTCCAATTTCTCAAGCGTTTAGAGCGACAACAATGTATATGCAAGCCAGGGCCTTCAGACACCTGCAGCAGGATGTCTCAGGTTGTAGAGTCACAAGTTAGGACCTTCCTGAGTTACTTACCCCGTAGAGGTTCAGTTTCCTCACGAATCAATGCATGGTGTTATCGGTGACACTAAGTAAACATTCTGTATCACTACATATTATATAAAGGTATAAACACCACGCAAGTGCTCGAATGGTAACACTAAGAGCAACAAAATCATAATACTCGTCAAGTGGATACTCTCCACAGAAGGCCTTTATCTGGCATTCAGGAAGCGACGCTCATCACCCGATGCCTGGCGTTTCCCAGACGCTTGTCCTTTGCAGCTCCTTCGCTCATGATGCATCTTCCTGGGTAACACAAACATTCCCCGAGCAAACTTGTTTAGGCGGCTAATTAGTCACATCTGGGATCAAGTGTTTGCAAAGATAAGAGGCAGCGCCTCATCTGATTTATGAGTATGATTTAAAAAAAAACAACTTTAGAATCAGATTGAAGAATGCAGTTTGATTCTACAGCGTATTACATCCATGTTATTCATGCATGAATGTGAACCATTTCACACAAAAGGCCACTTTGTTTCATATTCTGAAAAAACATCCAAGTAAAGAATGAGCATCTAATGAGACTTTCCGCTTCATTATTTTTAGCATTGAGATCTATCTTCAAAGACCCACGCCACTGACCATGGTCCGTGTCTCTGTGTCGAATGGTTTCTTTGGCAAATGAAGAGAAAGTTGCTTTGAAGATTGTTTTGCTCCCAGAATGTCTGTGGCATCCACATACTAGATTAATTGGGTGTTATTCGTAAAAAAAAAATTAAAAAAAATGGTGTTTTGGGGCTGTCCTTCCTGCAGGCAGCCCTGCCCAGCTACTGCTGATGCCTCATGGCAGAGAAGGGGGCCATGGAAGCTTCTAGTCTGCTGCACCAGGTGCTGGCAGCTTCCCTTCCAGCTCGTTTCTCCTCCACATGCAAAGATCACAGTCCTGTGTCTGCAATTCAAGTGCCGTTGGGTTAATCTAGTCCCGTGGAGTCATTCTTCAACGTAAAGCCCACGTGAGGCGCAGCAAAGATACGAAGTGAATTCAGGACATGATGCTCATCACCCGATGCCTGGCATTTCCCAGATGCTTGTCCTTTGCAGCTCCTTCGCTCATGATGCATCTTCCTGGGTAACACAAACATTCCCCGAGCAAACTTGTTTAGGCGGCTAATTAGTCACATCTGGGATCAAGTGTTTGCAAAGATAAGAGGCAGCGCATTGCATTGGTCATAAAAGCCACCATCAGGAGACGATTACCACTAGCTCACTTCCCTAGTTTAGGGTTGGGTTTAATATAGCTACACCTACATATCTATATATACGTGTATGCATTTTATTGATTTCAGAGAGGAAGGCAGAGGGAGAGAGAGAGAGAAATATTCATGATGAGCATCACGGATTGGCTGCCTCCTGCATGCCCCACACTGGGGATCAAGCCCACAATCCAGGCATGTGCCCCAACCGGGAATCAAACTGTGACCTCCTAGTTCATAGATCAACACGCAACCACTGAGCAAAACCAGGTGGGCCAGGATTTAACATATTAATGCAATAAGAGCATGCCTTCTTGTAGATCCTTGAACGACTAACCCTTTGAAGCACATTTGCTGCACACCGGCCCCTGAGGTGGCTTTCTAGGCACCAGGCATGCATGGGAGCTGTTACTCTCATACAGGGAAACACACCATACAAAGTTTAAAAGGGACAGTATCCGATAATAGAAATCCTATATACTAAAAGCCTAATATGGTAAGCGTACAACCGTTAGTTCGACTGTTCAACCAGTCGCTATGACACACACTGGCCACCGGGGGGAGACGCTCAAACCGGTAGGTGAGCTTGCTGCTGGGGTCCAGCCGATCAGGACTGGGCTAGACGGGCTGGACACACCCTGGAGCCCTCCTGCAGCCCCTCCCTGGCCTCTAAATAGTTCTTCTAATTAATTTCCTTTCAATGTGCACCGAGCCTCTAGTGTAGATAGAAATGTGCTATGAAGAAAATGAAAATAATGTGGACACTCTGGGGTTAATTGAGTTATCAGTCCTTGAGAAGTTCCCCGGAGGGGGTTTTAGGGAGGGGCAGCCCCAGGGGAGTGCCCTGGGGGCACCAGATGGTGGGCCACTCGGAGGCGACTGCCTCTCAGACAGATTGGCCTCTGGAAGGAAGGGGAGCTTGGGAGGAAGTGAGGGTGGGAAGGAAGACCTGCTGGCCAGGATGAGAACTCTAGATTTTGTGGAGCATGATCTACAGGCGGAAGTGTATTTTTCAAAAATTTCCATGTGTGTTTAAATCTTTTAGACTTTCTATTTTGGTTGAATTATTTGTATGTCCCAAGATGCTAGTGCCCTCTGTATCCCTGAAGATTATGGAAGAATATGGCATCCATGGATGTTTCTCAATATTTTTGCTTTAACAAGAAATGGTAACATAGTTAATTCCCTCTAAACACAGGAAAAAGTAAAGATCTACAGTATTATCTGTATGGAGAATTACAAAGTTACTGATTTCCTGGCTAATTAATATCTAATTAACTTCAAATGAATCTGTGTTGTTTTAAGTGTTACTGGGCCTTGATAAGCAGAACAGCCATCAAGTATGTAAATATCAACTTGTACAATTACAATGTCAAGAATACAATGGTTGTTGGACATGTGCGGAAGCGGTAATGAAATTCATAGGACGAGGACTTAAAAGACTGAATTCACAAACACATATGAAAAGATGTGCAAACTTCTGGTAATCTGGGCAATAAAAGCCAAACCACAGTCATAAATTATTTTGCACTCCTATTTGAAAAAATTAAAAACCAACAGGAGTTGTGGAGGACTGTGATGGAACTGTGACTCATTGCTTGTGAGAATATACGTATACTTGTATAAGTATTTTGAAGAACAATATGGTTTATCTGGTAAGGTTTAGGAACAGCACACCCTGTAATTGAGGCAATCTGCTCGGAGGTGTATGCGTGAGAACCTAGGGAGAAAGCCACAGCAATTTAGAAACATAAATATTCACCCACAGGAGGATGCATTAAAAAGATGGATTCTTGCCACGGAACGAGTTAGAGCAGTGGTCTGCAAACTCATTAGCCAACAGAGCAGCAAACCGTGGCTCACGAGCCACAGTTTGCCGACCACTGTGTTAGAGCAATGAAAACAAATAGGCCATCAACATAGGTGACTCAAATACAACATAAAATAGTTTCAGGAGAATGCACATGGTGTGTTATACATATACAAGTTGTCTATACATATACAAGCCTAAGTGACCATCGCAACTGAACAGACAACCCAACAGGCTGCGTAGGGAGACTAGGCCAACAGGGGGGTTAGTGAGGGGCGATCAGGCCGGCAGGGGGGCAGTTAGGGGCAACCAGGCTGGCGAGGGGGGGGCAATTAGGGGCAATCAGGCAGGCAGGCAGGTGAGCAGTTAGGAGCCAGTGGTCCCAGCTTGTGAGAGGGATGTCTGACTGTTGGTTTAGGCCCAATCCCTAGGATCGGGCTTAAACTGGCAGTTGGATAACCCCCAAGGGATCCCAGCTTGGAGAGGGTGCAGGCTGGGCTGAGGGGATCTCCTCCCCACTTCCCCTCCTCCCCCTGCATGAATTTCGTGCACCGGGCCTCTAGTAAATATATAAAGCAATAATGTATACATAATGCATATTTCTTAGGAATACACATAAGCGACTATAGTCCATGGAAATTATAACCATATTGGTTTGCCACGGGAAAGCATGATCTAATTACAGCTTCTGTTTGTGAACATTGACTCTGGCTACAGCATCAGACTGCCTGAGTGATCTTCCTGTGAACATGCTCAGCTGAGTGCAGCCAGATCAGTTCATTTGTTTTTATTAATAGCTGATGAAAGAATGCTTTTTAACTTGGAGTTCAGAACGTTTCTTTAACACAAAGGAAGAGCTATAGCAAGTCTTTAATGTCATGTTTGGCAGACATTCATAAAACCCCTGTTACAGAACAAATTCCTAAAATTAAAGTAATATCCAAGTCTTTATTTTCCTAAGTTTGCCTTTTTTGTCTGTAGAAAAACAAGAAACCCACTAAAGAACTTCATCACTCTATGTTGAGTAATGTGGAATTTCCTTAAAAATTGAAAACAGAACTACCACATGAGCTAGCAATTAGTTTTAGGTGCACAACATGACTCAACATTTGTATTGCAACATGATCACAATAAATCTAGTTAGCATCAGACACCATACTTAATTACAATTATATTCTGGTGATGAGGACTTTTGAGATTTACTATATTAGCAACTTTCAAATGTGCTATACAGTATGCAGTCACCATGCTGTATATTATAACCCCATGATTTATTTATTTTGTGACTGAAAGCTTATACCTTTTGACCCTCAAATCTGGCAATTCCACTTCTGGGTATTTATTTAAAAAAAAAAGAAAAATCTCTAATTCAAAAATATATATGCACTCCCATCTTCATCACAGTATTATTGATAATAGCCAAGATGTGGAAACAGCCTAGGTGTCTGTAGATAAATGAGTAAACAAGATATAATATACACAATGGAATATTACACAGTCATAAAAAAGAATGACCTCTTGTCATTTGCAACAACATGGATAGACCTGAGGGCCTTATGCTAAGTGGAATTCAACATTTATAGTAAGGTTCTTGGTACAAGGTTGATACATAGAAAATCATTTGACTTTTTTATACCAGCAATGAACAAGTGGAATTTGAATTTAAAAACACTATAGCATTTTACACTTGCACCCTCCAAAAATGAAAATATTGAGGCACAAATCTAATAATATATGCACAAGATCTATAGGAGAAAAACTACAAAACTCTGATAAACCAAGTCCAAGAACTAAATGAATGGAGAGATATTCCATGTTCATGGATAGGAAGACTCAATAATGTCAAAATATCAATAATTTCCAACTTGATCTATAGATTCAATGCCATTCCAACAGAAATCCCAGAAAGTTGTTTTGTGGATATTGACAAATGGATTCTCATGTTCACATGGGAGGCAGAAGACCCAGAAGAGCCAACGCAGTACTGAAGAACTAATGATGTTAGAGGACTGACACTACCTGACTTCAAGACAAAATACAAAGCTACGGCAAGTAATCAAGTCAGGGTCGTATTGGCAAAAGAATAGACAAGCAGATCAGTGCAACAGAACAGAGAGCTCCAAAGTGGATCCACACCAACAGAGTCAACGGATTTTGACAGAGGAGCAAAGGCAATGCAACGGAGCAAAGAGAGTCTTTTCTACCAATAGTTCTGACACACCATATGCAAAAAAAATGAAGAAGAAGAAGAAGAAGAAGAAGAAGAAGAAGAAGAAGAAGAAGGAGAAGAATCTAAACACAGACCTTATAATCTTCACAAAAATTAACTCAAAATGGATCACGGACCTGCGTGACCTTGGGCACAGTGACGGACACGACACCAAAACCACAATTCATGAAAGAAATAATTGATCAACTGGACTTCATTGAAATGACAACCTCTGCTCTGTAGCAGACAACATCTAGGTAACGAGAAGCCAAGCCACAGACAGGGAGACAACACTTGAAAAAGACACATCTGATAAGGATCTTTATCCAAAACGTGCAATGAAGTCTTGAAGCCCAGTAAGAAAACCAACAGCTCCTTGCAAAGTGGGCCAATGACCTTAAGAGACGCCTCACAAAGATGTACGGGGGGTACATGCTATAAGCACATGAACAGATGCTCCACATCCTCCATCATCAGGGAACTGCCAATGAAAAGAGCGCTGAGATGCCACCACACATGTACTGGAATGGCCACGCCTGGACCACTAACACGAGACGCTGGCCAGGGTGTGGAGCAGCAGCAGCGCTCCTTCACTGCTGGTGGGACTGCGGATAGGACACAGGGAAATGTGGCCGTGCACATGTGGCCCGTGAATGCTTGTAGCACGTTTACTCACAATTCCCAAATCTCGGAAACAACCGCGGTGTCTTTCAGTAGGAAGCAAGCACGGGTAAACAAACGGCGGTCCATCCGGACAATGGGATCGCCTTTAGTGCTGAAAAGAAATGAGCTGACAAGCCATGACAGGACACGGGGGAAACGTACGTGCATCTTCCTAAGTGAAGCAAGCCATCTGAACAAGGTACACGCCGTGACTCCAGCTCGGTGACATTCTGGAAAAGACGAAACCGGCCACGATACAGAAGCTCAATGGCTGGCAGGTTTGGGGGAAGGATGAGTAAGCGGAGCACAGAGGATTTTTAAAGCAATAAAATACTCCGTATAACATTACAACACAGTCAACTGCTGGCTGTGTTATCTTACTTTTGTAGAAACCTGTAGAATGTGCCAATACTACTTGGGAGCCCTAAGGTAAGCTCTGGATTTGCAGTGACTCTGATGTGCTCATGTACGCTTATCCGTGGGAAAACAAAGTACAAGTCCGGTAGACAGCCTTGATAGGGGGAGGCTGTGCACGTGTGGGAGGGGAGGGGTGTGTGAAACCTCGCTACCTTCCTCTCAAGTTTAGCGTAAGCCTAACAGCGCTCCGAAAAAGAAAGGCTTTAAAAGTAGAAGAAAATGCTTCCTGCACCATTGCACGTCCCACAGGCAGGAGACGGCTGTTTCCAGGCGGTGGGGGGTGTCTGAGGAATAGTATTTTGGATCTGGATGGAAGAATAAGAGTGATGGTTCGGGCAGGAGACTCGATGCTTGGAGGGATGGTTTTCACCAACGTGTTTACCCCGACATGCTAATGACAAACGTGGGCCTGGGCCTCACGTCTGAGGGGGAGCCGGATGCTTCCTCAGGCCCCAAACAAGTTGTGAAAACCTGCAAAAATGGCCTCAGCAAGTGGAACCGGGAAACTAAATTTAGTTTTGCTTGTAAATAAGAAATACCCGGAACCCAAACACATATGTTCTGTGCTAAACTCTCCTCAGCTTAGCATCATCAGAAAGTGGGATTTGCTAATTCCAGATCAAGGCGCGCGTTCTGGCCCATCTGCTTCTTTGCGCAATTTGAGGATCTATTACCGTCTCAGGGGGAACAGAACCCAGCGCTCACTGCCAGTGGAATAACTGTGTCCTTTATGGGGTACCCCTCACCCAAAGCCTCCCCACCCCGCTGCAGGCACCGGGGGTCCCATACCTGTCGTGGGGAAAGGGGGAGGCGAGGCAGCGGTTCCCCTTGAAATAGGAAACAGCGATTGGGGATTAGAGCGGAGAAGAAAGTCGCGTTCGTGAAACAGCAGGGAGGTAAGAAGACCATGCTGCCTTGCCTGGAATGGGACAGGAGGGACACGGGGGCCTGAGCCGTGTGAAGAGCAGCTGGGGACCACCCCGTGTCTTCCACGCCGGAGGGGCACCAGCCCCCCGCCCCCCCATATCACCAGCTGGCGACCTTCCTCAAGGTCGCCGCTCCCAGAGGTGAGCAGGCTTGCTCTGTGCTGAGTGCAGGAACCGAGGGTCTGAGGTGTAGGGGTATCATTGGCAAGTCCACGGACAGTGGGCAGGCCAAGGCCCAGCCCCGAGCCTGGACGTTTCACCTGCTGGTACCCAGTCTCCTCTGCTGGACCTTCGGGCTCCCCGATCCTCTCGATGCAGGAGCCCGGGCCGCCCCCCTGGGGACATCGCTGGTTTGGGATGGGAGTGAGGGTGTGTGTAAGGATGTCACGCAGCCACACAACCACAGGCCCAGGGACAAGGACAAATGCCAGAAAACCCTGTAACCCTTCCCTAGAAATGTCACACTTTTCTTCCATGAAAGGTGCTTGTGCTCGCCCCGACAGGCTGAGCAGCTCTCTGCACCCCTCTATTTTGGAGCCTGAATTGTCAGGACCCACAGGCTCCCGTCCACACTTCCTTTACACCGAGTTGGTAGAAAAGGACTCTGATACAGGAGTACTTTCTGAGTAGCCACCGGCGCTCACTCCCCAGGAAGGTAACATTAAGGAAAAGGTTACAGCTTTCTTTGCTTTCAAACACCCTACCACACAGGGCTTAACGGTTCCTACGGGACTCAGGGTGGTTGAGCATCGTCGCTTGGTTGTGCCATGTCAGCCCTGACTCCGAGTGGCCTTGATTCTATGCCTTTGAAATCTTGTGTCTGGTTTTCATAATTTTAGGGGCTCTCTCCACGTCCGGCCTCTTTCTGCTCAGAGCAATGCCCCTGTCCTTCCGTTCTCCCGCCTTATACTTTTTAAATGCCACAGCACCAATTATTTCCAAAATGCGTCTGAAGTGAGAGTAGGTTGTGGAGAGGAGCTACAGTGTTTGGACAGATTCTTATGGGTTTTGATCCTCCTCGATTACATGCACCTGATCCAGCTTTGTGTCCTTGCAGCCTGTATCACTCAGGCACGTGCGGCCACGTGTTCGGACCACAGGGTCAAGCTCACAACCACAGCTGTGGGCTGTCATTGTGCTGGGAGGGCTCTGCCCTCTAAGCTGGGACTTGCATGTGGCCATGAGAGGCCTGTGCCCTCTCATTAGTCCGAGGCTTGAACCTGTCCAAACTCTGTAGCTGCTCTCCACAAATCTCAAATTCATCCACTCATTCATTCATTAAGCATCTACTTTGGACCAGAGATCGTAGGACACATTGATATTTGGTCTCCAACCTTAAAAACCTAAGTGTTCAGTGGGAAGAGAAAAACAAAGGCATCCTATCTAATAAAGAGGGAATATGCTAATTGACCATCACTCCGTCACAAAGATGGCTGCACCCACAGCTGAGGCCAAGTTCCCATAAGGAGCCTTAATGAGCAATCAGCAGGGACCTGAGGCTACACCCTCCCCCACCCACAGGGCTTGACAGGGGACCTCAAGGTGTGCTTCCTGTCCTGGTGCTGGGCTAAGGGACCTCAGGCTGCTCCCCGCCCCAGCGCCAGACTGAGGGACCTCAGGCCATGCCCCCCACCTGGTAGGGCTTGACAGAGGAACTCAGGCCACGCCCCCACCCAGTGGGGCTTGACAGGGGACCTCAGACCACACTCCCCACCTGGCGGGGCTTGATGGGGGACCTCAGGCCATGCTGCCTGCCCCAGCACTGGGCCAGGGGACCTGAGGCTACGCCCCCTGCCCGCGAGGCTTGACAAGGATGGGACTGGCCAGGTCTAGATTTAGCCCAATGGGGGCAGGGTCTGGGTCTCACACGATTTTGAGGTGCATGTGGGTCGGCGGGGACTTGACTCTGGGTCCCGTGGTGCGCCCCAGACTCTGACAGGAGGAAGGTTTTCATATACATTTTACTAATTTTCTTTCATCTCTGACACTTCTATTATAGAGAAAGGGCAAATAGCATTATTATTTCCTCTAATTAATCCCCTTTTAATGTGCACAAATTTCATGTACCAGGCCACTAGTGGTCAAATATTAAGCAAGTAATCTTATGAGAGCTATTATAGACACCTGACTTTCTGGATATGCAAATGTACTAATTAACACTCACTCAAAGATCAAGAAGGCACTCAAATTGTCAGGGGACCAAATTATTTTAATAATTCTAAAGTCTCCTTACTAGCTCTCTTTGCTCAGTTTTCACTGAGGTAGCTGGGAAGCTGTAACATGAAATTCTTGTAACTTTAGCTTCAAATGTACAGAAGCATCAGGCAGGCGCCGTGTGAGCAGGAGAGGCCGCGTTAATGATGCTCCCCGGCAATTTGAGCAGCATGCAAAAGCAAACCCTCCGAATTGCTCAACTTTAACAGCTCCCTCCTCCGCCACAACCATTAACCTGTTTCTATGCACTTCAGGTTGGGAGTGTGGCGTCCACTTACCTTGAAATGAGGCGATGAAATAGCAACACCCTGAGCTGTTTTCACAGCTTCTGCTTCCTGGAGAACGCCGAATGGATTTGCACAGAAAGCACCGTGATCTGTGTATATCTACCTTACAGAGGTGTGTGTGAGCAAATACACACATACATATGCACACATATGCACACACGCAAGCTCACGGACAGGCAGGCACACACGTCATGTATTTTCACACACATTCAGGCATACATGTGAGCATACACACCTGGGCATACATTTATATTCTTGAACTTAAAGCAAAGGCTTTTTTAACCCCAAAAGGGTGCAGAGTTCCTTCTGGCGGTCACATCACATCGTGCCAAAAAAGAACACAGCACACAGCTGAGAGGGGAAGCTTGAGGACTGTACTCAGGAACACACCAAGTTGTCATCTCACACGACGGACCATCACCTCCTTACTCCGGTATAGCCGACTGAGGAGGAGTCTTTCAAAAGACGTGCCCGCCTCCAGCTCAGAATGTGGCTTCATTCGGGAGAGAGGTCGCTGCAGACGTGAAGATGCAAATCTTGGGACGAGCTCGTCCTGGAGGAGGGTAGGCCTGGATCCACCGACAAGTGTCCTTGTGAGAGAGAAGGGGACAGGAAGGAGGAGGCCACGTGATGATGGAGGCAGAGGCTGGAGTCACGTGGTCCATCGACAAGGATCTGACACTTCAAGATGGTTCTCCAAAGTGATGAATAGCAAGAGCCCACAACCAAGATGGCTCCACCCAGCAAAGCTCTCCTTTAGAACTGAAGGGCAGACAAAGGGCTTCACAGACAAGAACGAGCTAAAGGACTCCATCACCACCAAGCCAGTATTACATGAAACGCTGACAGGCCTTTTTTAAAAAATACATTTTATTCATTTTTTACAGAGAGGAAGGGAGAGGGTTAGAGAGTTAGAAACATCGATGAGAGAGAAACATTGATCAGCTGCCTCCTGCACACCTCCTACTGGGGATGTGCCCGCAACCAAGGTACATGCCCTTGACTGGAATCGAACCTGGGACCCTTCAGTCCACAGGCCGACGCTCTATCCACTGAGCCAAACCAGTTAGGGCTGAAGGGCCTTCTTGAAGAAGAGGAGATAATATGAATAAAATGGCAACAAATACATATATGTCAACAATTGAATCTAAAAATCGAAATAAACAAGAAATCTAGTGAACAAAGTAAACTGGTGAGTAAAATAGAATCAGAGGCATGGAAGCATGGAACAGACGAACGAATCTCAGAGGGAAGGGGAGAGAGGGGGCGGGAAGAGATTAACCAAAGATCTTAGCGATGGACACGGACAGTAGGGTGGTAGAGGGGGGCCATGGGGGAAGAGGGGAACATCTGTAATATTCTCAACAATAAAGATTTTTTTTAAAAGATTGTCCGAAGTCTTCAGTGGCGAGAACCCAAGAGCAAGAAGTGGACACACGTGTCTTCTCAGCGCTGATGTGAGGGTGAGCACAGAAAGCAGGCCCTCCGCGGGCAGGAAGCGCGCAGAAGACTCAACTGCCAAGGTCAGCGAACGGCGCGCCTGGGCGGAGAGCACTGATGGGGGCGGGGGATGCACTAGAGCACGGGAGGGCAGCAAGGGCAGCACAAAGACGTGCCTGGACTTGAAGCACTCGGTTCAGGGGGACTGTGGGGGTCCCCCGACCTTGAGAAGGGGAAATGGACGCTGTGGAGGAAGCTCTGCCTTCTTCTAACCTAAAGGGGAAGCTCCTCGAGAGCGGAGCGGGAACCTGGCCCGGGCCAGCCCGGGTGACTGTCCCTGGGCGCTGCCACCTCCTCGCCCGCTTCCCTGGAGACCAGCCCTCACCGGCTGCAGGGGAGCAGCATTCTCAGAGGACCGCCTGGAGGAGGCTGCATCACAAAGAGCACCATGAAGGGGAGGGGTTGTTCTGTATGTAAGAGGTTATAACGAGAGAGAGAGAGAGAGAAAGAGGGAGAGAGAGAGGGTGCTGCCGGTAGGCAGGTGTCCACTGTGTCTGTTTCAGAGTCCGTCTGAGTTGTGCCCTAGGTGACTCCACGTTCCCTTCCTAGCCCTCCTTTACGGGGACGTGACAGACTGCAATTCCCAAACCAACGAAGCACAGGAGACCCCCAGCCCTGGGCGCGGTCTCCTCCCCTGCGGCGAATGGACAGCATGTGGAGCTCTGCCTCCAGCCCAGGGGACCCGGGCTCAGCCCCCAGCTCCCTCCCGCGCCTCTGTGCCCCACGGGGAGCAGGAGCCGGCTCAGTGCTCACTAAGGGCGGTGGGGGTTCCTCACTATCCACAGAGCAGCGCTGCTCTCCCTGCACCCCCCTCTGTGGCTCACTGTCTCCCCAACGTCTGGGTGATGTTTGGTCCAAGGCCGACGCCCCGGAGCAGGTACTGGAAGCCGGCGGGGCGGGCACGGGGAACAGGTGCTGGACAAACACTGGTGTCTCTGCTGCCTCTGCTCCATGCTGCCGCCAACACCCACCAGGACTGCGCAGGTTCTGGGCGCCTCACCGATCCCGGGCACTGTGACACCCTGTGGGGGTGCCCAGACCCATGGGAGAAAGGAGGGAACGGTGTAAGACGCCGGGATGGGAGGAGAGGAGGCGCTGGCCCTCACCCCCAGTTCCAGGCTGGAGCTGAAGGCTCAGCCGTTGGGAGCAGGCCCGTTTGTCTCCCATTCTTCCCCCTGCTCCTCCCCCCTCCCTCTTTCCTCGGAGGCTCTTTTTAAATCCTGCGCCTGTGTGTTTCCTCCCCTGAGGAAGTAAAAGCTTGTGTGTGGCCATCGCGCTGCTGAGCCACCCCAGCGGCCGTCACGGTGCCGCACACACAGCATTTCTCGGAAGAAACACCATTAAACAACGTTTCTGAAAAGGAAGCTGCAACAACAGAGCAGCAGAACGTAGCGGGACGCTGCTCCTGGGGACGGAGTGCACGCCATCCGTGGGAGCCTTGAAGGCGGCACCTGCGGCCTGGCAGGTGTGGGCGGAGGGGAGCCGCTTGGCCCCTTAGAGCGTAACTGACTGCCGCTCTCCTTCCTCCCGGCTGAGCAAAGGGATGCGTGCAGCCCAATTAGCCTGCAGGTTCCTAGGATTTGGTGGTGCCGATATTTACACCCCTAATCTCCAGCAGGAAGAGCGCATAATGACGCAGCCCGGTGACTCACTCCGCAGCCTCCGCAGCCGCCTGGGAGGGCCGCAGGGACGCTCTGGGAGCACAGCCTCCGTGCTCCGCCTCAGGCTCCCCTGGGTGCCTGGCAGGAGGCCTGTTGTTGAGAGGCCATCGCTGCAGGTTGTTTCCCTTAGGTGGGTCGGGTGGGGTGCCCGGGGAGGAGCGGGGAGACAGGGGGTGGAGGGGGGGCGGGTCTTCATGGAGAAGGGGAAGGGTGAGGTCGAACAAAGACACGCTCTGATGGTCACCGAATCGTTTCTGGCGTCAGGCGTGGCCTTATTTCGTCCCAACAGCTGTCTGGACGAAGTGTGACTTGTCCACAGGGCCAAGGAGCTAAGGGTTAGAAAGGTCAGTAAAGTGCCCCCTGGGAGGCAGTGACGGCGGCAATGAAGACCAGATCCCACCGATTCCGACCCCTGGGCCCTCCCCAGGGCTAGTGTGTCCGGAAGGAGAGGCTCCCTGGCCACGCGAGGCTCTGACCCCGGCCCTGAATCGGCCCAGGTGGGTACCTGGGTGTCCTGGGAAAGTGCTGATGGGTAGAAGTTCCGGCTGGGGGTCCCGTCCAGCCTTCCCAGGTGTGGGGGAGGGACTGGCCGGGATCCAAAGACCAGGTTTCAAGGACACGTAAGATGCCGGCCTGAGAAGTGGGGTCTTCCTTTACCTTGACAATGATGGGTAAACGCTGGAGGACTGAAAGCGACAGCACACTTGGACTTGCGTTTGGCCAAGCAAGAGCGCCCTGGTGGCGGTGGCAGTGTGCCCTGTGGGCAAGGGGGCCTGCACAGGTGAGCTCAGGGCACCAGGAGCCGGGAACAGCCGTGCTGGTCTGAGACCCCCCTCTCGCGGATACCCCCACAGGGAGCCTGGGAGGTCTTTCGCCTCCACCTGTCTCGCAGGTGAAGTGAAGCCAGGAGGGCCGCGTGGAGGCTGGAGGCAGCGAAGGTTTTAGCGGGTGTACAGGGGGCCTGGCTCCCAGGACTTGGAATTACTTAACTGTTCTTGCAGCCCGGTGTGGGGCGTCCTGGCCCAGGAGCCCCGGGGGGGGGGGGTAGGGGGGCAGGGGGCAGGCCCTTCGGGACCTCCTTCCAGAGCACCTTCCTGCCCACTGCCGCCTCCCAGCCAGAGCGCGGGTCTCAGGACACAAACAGGATTCCCGCCAGGCTCTGGAGCTCTGGGACAAGACCTGTGAGTTTTCCAGGTTCCCCCCTCGATAAACCCTCACCATAAAGGGATCCTTCGGTCTTTGTCACCGACGGGCATCATCCACGCTCACATTCTAAATTTCCGTTCGTCATCAGCTATTCAGGGCACGTGGCGTTGCTCTGTTTGGGGCGCTCCGAACTCCTGTTTCAAGGAATGCCTGCTGGAGGACAACGCCAGGAGGACTGCGATGGAAGAAGCAGCAGGAGAGACGGGGGCGGGGGGGGGGGGGGTGTGGGGCTGTCAGCTCACTGGAGCTCCCCTGGTTGCGAGTCTCCCTGGGACCCTTCGAGTTTAGGAGGTGCACGCGTGTGGGGGAGGGGGAGGGGGAGGAGAAAGGCAAAGGAGAAGACCTCCGCCTGGAGGGTGATGAAGGCTGGGAGTCCAGGAGAGGGCTCGGGGGAGGGTCTCAGTAGAGGAGCCAGCAGCTTCCCAGGTGTGTCCCCCCAGGGCCAGTCTCCCCAGATCGGACGGCACGGGGGCCATCGGTCATTGCAGCTGGTCCCGCACTGCCCGCCTGTTCTTCCTGTTTTTCCGGGCCTGGAGCTGAAATACCGCCCAGGCCTGGATTTTATCCCGGGCAAAGGTCAGGGGTTCTGAACCGCATGACCAGCGATGTGCCAGGAGAGGAAAGGCTGCCTGGGGGAGGTCCCGGGCAGCCTGGCCCCGTGCTAGGCCCTGGCCTTTCTGCCTGGTGACCTTCTGTGTCTGTGGTGAATGGCTGGGCCGCTCTGTTCAGCTCTGCCTCAGTTTCCCCATCCCACTCGGCACGGAACTTTCCCAGCTTCTTACTGTCCCACCTCAAATGGGCCCTGCTGCTAACACTGTACATGTGGTTTTGGTTTAAGATGCACTAAAATGGACAAAGTTTAAATCACAGCGTAATGTCTACAGACACACCTGCACCACCCCACCTCCCATCACACACACACCTGCACCGCCCCACTTCCTGTCACACACACGCCTGCACCGCCCCACTTCCCGTCACACACACACCTGCACCGCCCCACTTCCTGTCACACACACGCCTGCACCGCCCCACTTCCCGTCACACACACACCTGCACCGCCCCACTTCCTGTCACACACACACACCTGCACCGCCCCACTTCCTGTCACACACACACCTGCACCGCCCCACTTCCTGTCACACACACACCTGCACTGTCCCCCTCCCGTCACACACACGCCTGCACCACCCCCCCTCCCGTCACACACACACCTGCACCGCCCCCCCTCCCGTCACACACACGCCTGCATCACCCCACTTCCCATCACACACACGCCTGCACCGCCCCCCCTCCCGTCACACACACACCTGCACCGCCCCCCCTCCCGTCACACACACGCCTGCACCGCCCCACTTCCTGTCACACACACGCCTGCACCGCCCCCCCTCCCGTCACACACACGCCTGCACCGCCCCCCCTCCCGTCACACACACGCCTGCACCGCCCCACTTCCCGTCACACACACACCTGCATCACCCCACTTCCCATCACACACACGCCTGCACCGCCCCCCCTCCCGTCACACACACACCTGCACCGCCCCACTTCCTGTCACACACACGCCTGCACCGCCCCCCCCTCCCGTCACACACACACCTGCACCGCCCCCCCTCCCGTCACACACACACCTGCACCGCCCCACTTCCCGTCACACACACACCTGCACCGCCCCACTTCCTGTCACACACACACACCTGCACCGCCCCACTTCCCGTCACACACACACCTGCACCACCCCACTTCCTGTCACACACACACCTGCACCACCCCACTTCCTGTCACACACACACACCTGCACCGCCCCACTTCCTGTCACACACACACCTGCACCGCCCCCCCTCCCGTCACACACACACCTGCACCACCCCCCCTCCCGTCACACACACACCTGCACCGCCCCCCCTCCCGTCACACACACGCCTGCACCGCCCCCCCCTCCCGTCACACACACGCCTGCACCGCCCCACTTCCCGTCACACACACGCCTGCACCGCCCCCCCTCCCGTCACACACACACCTGCACCGCCCCCCCTCCCGTCACACACACGCCTGCACCGCCCCCCCTCCCGTCACACACACGCCTGCCAGTGACAGCGCAGCCACATTATCTTACGGGCAAGGCCGTTTTCACACGGGGTCTGCCCTCAGGGACGCCATTTCTCCCCGTTATCGCGCTGAAGACCGCCATTATCCTCCCCATTAGCTGCCTAATCCACAGCCCCTCTCCTACCCGGGAGGGTCCCCTGCCTCTCCCTCCCAGGCTGCTGCCCTCAGCCCCAGGCCCAGCCAGAAGGTGGAGGAGGCCCCGAGCAGCTGTCCACCAGATGGACGGTCTTTGGTTGGACGGCTGCTACGTCTGCGGCCGCGGGACACATCTGGCTGGTGGCCAGAAAGAAGGCTGATTTCTCTGCTCTGATGACCAACAAGCATTTGCTTCAGGATTTGGGGGATTTGTAATACATTCTGAAAACCTGTGAGTTTTGGTCAAAAGTCCATTCCATCCGTAATGGCCTACTGGAAATTGCAAAATGGAAACCCAAATTTGCAGTCTGTTATGCTTCCTTTTAAACCCTCACTGGCAGATTGATTGGTGGGGGGGGGTGGGGGTGGGGAGGACAGGGGAGGGGAGGGAGGGAGAGAGCACGAGAGAGAAAGAGAGAGAGAGAGAGAGAGAGGAACCAGCAGGGCCTTTTTGATCAGAGTCCTCTGTGTGTCCCAATGTTACAGGTGGCGCAGAAAACATCCATCTACCGTTGATGTAAGAAACAGGCAAACACGGGAAGAATTTTTTTAAATTTATTTGAGCTAAACTGGACAAATGCCGGGAAGCAGGGGCACCTTATATACCCACTCAGCACACGAGGCCTCGTGCCAATTAGTGCCGCTCGTGCCTCATTAACATCAGCAGGTTACCTGGGGGGGGTGCCTGTGCAGCAGGCACAGGGCTGCCGCTGAGTCAGCGCCCTCGGTCACGGTGGGCAAAGGGGCCTTTAACGTGGGAACCTCAGGTGCTCTGGTCAGGGCCCCCGAGGGGACGTGATGTTTTTTTCAAAGAAATGAGTTTAGATTTTAGAACAAAACAGGTAACGTTCATTTCTGCAGTTTTAAAATGAGTCTTTCACGTTAGTGATGGTTGCCTACTAAAGGCCTGCGGACAGGAGAAGGAATTTTTGGAAGCACGACTTCCTTGGGATCATACATTTTCACGGTGAAATTCCCTAGAGAATGAATGGTAAACAGCATCTCTGTGAGGCTGGGTGTCTGGGGGGGAGGGTGTTCTCAGTAGCACAGAACAAGCCGAGTCCGTGTCCTGACTCTGCTCAGCTGGGAACACGGGGCCCGAGGCTGCGGGGCCTGTGGTTGCTGGGCCTGCAGTTGCTGGATCCCAGGGCCTCCCTTCACCTCACTGTCCAGTGTCTCCTACACCTCCGTTCTCTTCCAGCACCAAAGGTCAGTAATCAATCGACCGGAACAGAAGCCATCTCCCGGCAGCTCGGTGGGCTGTCCACGTGGAAAATGAAAAGCAGGACGCTGAGCGGCGCGGGCAGCCAAGAGCACAGCTCCCGCTACTCCCACCCCCAAGGAGACAGGGCAGGCGGGAGCCGAGACACTGCGCTGACCGCTGCTGCCACTGGAGATGGCACTGCCAGATCTGGTGACAGGGCCGGCGTGGTGGAGGCCAGGGCTCCCGGGTCCTGGCGAGCTGGGCAAGATGGTGGTGGAGGAGGCCCTGCGTGACGCCCGCTCCTCTTCCCAGCCGGGCGGCCGCGCGTCTGCAGGCTGAGCTGGGCTCCGGGAGCAGAGTGCAGGCGCAGGCCGTTCTGCACGCGGAGGCGCAGGGGCTCGCTTACAGCAGATCCACTCGGCTGGGCGAGCAGGGCGGGGCCGGAGGCTGGAGGCTTCAGGACCAGGAAAGAAGTCAGGGCCCCCTCGCTGCCGTGGCGCTCTGTTTCCGCAGGTAAACCGATGGAGACCCATCTCAGGTGGGCACGCCCGCCTCCCCCTGCCCAACCACTCCCCACCAGCCGCGCTGCCAGGTCTCCGTGCGCGAACACCTGCCTACGCCACCATCTAAGCAGCCAGAACGGTGTCCCGAGGAAAGTCACCCGGATTCCCGCGGGTACCGCAGAGCGCTCGGGTTGTTGCCCAGGTGTGCCTCGGAGGACGTGAGGAACGTTTGTCCTGGGTGGGACGTTTGGTGAAAAGAAGATGTGCTTAAGGTTTCAGTCGCTCTGGTGTATGAACTACATGGTATACAAACGCCATGAAAGAGGCATGTGCGCGGGACTGAAGTAGGAGGCAAGGGCGCCCTGGGGCTGGTGCAGGGGGTGGGGGAGAGGAGGGCTATTGCAGACACCGACGGAGGCCCCATGTCCATTTGGGAGGGCGGGGAGCCTGGATAGAGTTGGTCAAACGTCTAAAGATGGTTCCATAGAATGCCCCGCCCCCCGGGATCTGACCGGCCATAAGCAGTGTTATTACACACCCCTTGGCACATGCAACAAGACTCCGTGTGGGAACGGACCGGAACGGACCGGAATCTCGCCTTCTGGGGTGAACGCCGTGGGTCCTCCCAGCGGGACTGGTCAGTGCGGGACAACCAGCTCTGGGGAGAGAAGGGATTCGGGTGCAGACTGATGTAGGCACACGCGTGAGTTGGCTACAAATTTTTACAGGTAAGAACGAGTAGCACTTACAAGTAATATGCTGCTTTATGCCCGATGGTTAATTTCATTGGCAAAGTGAATCTCAGAGAACGCTTCCTCCGAGTTTCAAAGAAACGTTTCCGCAGCTAACCTGTGGTTGCCATGGACCCCAAGTGTAGTCCAGGCGTGACCATTGGTTAAGATTTGCATTTAAAATCCCACACGGCTTAACCTAATATTATTGCACAGCCCAATGTTTAATGTTGAATGAAGAGATAAGACCAAAAAAAATGTGCATCTACATGACCGAGCAAGGTGAACATTAAGTCACCAGGATGCACGAGGAACTGCACGGCTTCACCTGTGCTACAAGACGTCGTTTCCGAATCGGAAGGGAGTTTGAACGCTGGAATAGTGTTCCCACTTTCTGGTGACATTTACAATGTAGTGGCTACAAACACAAAGTGCTTTTCAGTTGAATTTGCTCTACTGACTCTTTTAACACGTTCTTATATCCAAGCAATCAACACAACAACCACCCAAGCCCTGACGTGTGGCATGTGCTGATTTATACCGTGTGGATCCTCCCCCATGGCTGATGTCAATGGCCAAAATGACTAGTGAGCACAGACATGGACCGTGGTGAGCAGACGTGCATTGCCGTGCAGCATCCCCACATCACGGACAATAGACATGCTACCCCTAAGAACACAGCTAATAGTCCAGTGCAGTAGAGTAACTGGGAAATGACGTTTTGAGTATTTATTTACTTTGCATTAAAATAATTGATTTGGTTGTAAGTTTATGTAATTTAATGATTAATAAGATTCTGTTGAGCGAGATGCTTGCAAAATTCCTCAATATTTAACAAGTAACACCTGAACTCTCGAGATGTCTCATCCTGAATACCAAAGGCTTTTGGCTTCTATCCTGGGACATCATGGGGAATGGAGATCTCATTTCCTTTTGTCTTACCCCAGTAACCAATCCTATATAATAAAGGGGTAACATGCAAATTAACCCTCATGCCCTCACAAGATGGCTGCCTATGACCAGGCTGGCGGGGGTTAGTGAGGGACGACCAAACAACTGAACAGCAGGCTGCATGGGCCGACCAGATCAGCGGGGGGCCATGAGGGGTGACCAAGCTAGCAGGGGGAGAGCAGTTGGGGGCAACCAGGCCAGCAGGCGGGGCAGTTGGGGGCAATTAGGCTGGCAGTGGGGGCAGTTAGGGGCAACCAGGCCAGCAGAGGGAGGCAGTTAAGGGTGACCAGGACGGCAGGAGGGGCAGTAAGGGGTGACCAGGCCAGTGCCGGGGGGGAGGGGGGGGAGGTGGTTAGGAGTGACCAGGCAGGCAGGCAGGCAGGTGAGCAATTAGGAGCCAGTGGTCCAGGATTGCGAGAGGGATGTCTGACTGCTGGTTTAGGCCCAATCCCTGGCCTAAGGGGTCCCAGATTGGAGAGGGTGCAGGCTGGGCTGAAGGGACCCCCCTCCCTGTGCATGAATTTCATGCACCTGGCCTCTAGTTTTAAATAAACAGTTACCTTTCTCTGAGGTCTGGCGCTGATACTTGCATCCTTCCAGCCATGTCTGTGACAGTTAGGGTGCACTTGCTCTGGTTTATGTGTTGGGTGAGCAGCCACAATTGATTGAAGTCTTTCAAGTTGTACAGCTTCTCCAAACAGTATTGATAAAAAGCAGTGAAAGACATTTGTAAAAATAGGCGACGTTATGAAAAGCTACAACCAGTCCTGGTGAGGTGGCTCAGTGGGTTGGAGGGTCATCCCTTGCACCAAAAGGGGGCAGTTCGCTTCCCGGTCAGGGCACACGTGGGATACAACTGATAAGTTTCTCTCTCTCTCTCTCTCTCTCTATTCCTCCCTCTAAAATCAATAAACATATGCTTGGGTGAGGATTAAAAACTAAACAAAACACTACAGCCAAATAATTTACTCTTACCTGCTTTCCAGTGACTACCTTGTGAGTTTGCCATGACGCTGGAGTTGCCTCCACGTCCAAAAGAAGGGAATTATCACGCTGGAGCACTCACTCTTGCCTCAATAAATAAACACCCTTTGTAAGTGGAAGAAAGGTCACATATCCTGGAGGACACATCACAAGTGATAGTTAAAAACGCACACCAGAAGCCCAGCGATCGTGGTGGAGAGGACACTGTCTTCATTCCACTGCCAACTAAATACTCTGATTTGGTTTCAGTTTCAGCAAGACCTCTGCCCGCATCTGCCTCATGTGTTTACCGAAGGTACTGGAAGATCATGGTGGGACCTTAGCATCTCGTTTGTGTGGAGAGCGCTACAGCATTTGGACAGGTTTGAGCCTCAGTCTAATGAGAGGGCGCAATCCTCTCGAGGCAAAGCCACGTGCAAGTCCCAGCGTGGAGGGCAAAGCCCTCCCAGCACAATTACAGCCAAAGGCTGTGGTTGTAAGCTTGACTTCATGGTCCGAATCTGTAGTCCCAGGTGGCTGAGTGAGGTAGGCTGCAGGAGGTGCAGCAAGTGCTGCCAAAACAAAGCTTGATAGAGTTCAGGTGCATGTAATTGAGTAGATCCGAAACCCACGAGAACATTGTAAACATCTTAACCAGCTCTTACTCTGCCTCCTGGAATCTGGCTATACAATAAAGACTCAGCTTGTAGGCCATGGCACTGTCTCTCATCCAAGAACAGCGTCCCACCTGGCCCCAGCTATATTCTCTTGTCTGTCTTCTTTAATCCTTCACCCCTGGCCGTGCAGAGCGCAGCACAATGTATAAACTCACTTCAGCTTCGAAGAGTTAGATTCCCATAAAAATCATTCAGTAGTAATCAAATCTACATCATTACAGGCACCTAAATAAATAAATAAATACATAAAATAAAAATGCAGACACCTTCCAAAAAATATTACCGCAACAAATTTTCATTTTGTTAACAGCATTTACGTTTTCCCCTCCTTCTAGATTAACCACAGCAATTACATGAGATTTCTTTCGGCAAAATGTACATGCAGACCAAACAAATGGAGACAGAGAAGAAATTGCAAAGCGCACATACTTATTTTAGCCTTGCAAATAGGTATATCAGCATATTTTCACGTTCTAAGACTCAGGAGCCAAGGACTACAAGTGATGTGGGAAGGGAAGTGTAATTCCATCTCGTGGCTTTTAGGTACAACTATCTCTCGTGCCATGTCCTTTACAGACATAGCAATGGGTTAGGTTGATTAGGGAGGAGGCGGGCAAGGCAAGAGGCACATTTGTCACATGATCATACGGCTGGCATTTTCAGAAGCCAGAAGCACGGCTAATGCAGTGTCTGGTGTTCAGAATGTTCCCAGTGGAATTCCCGCCTGCTCTTGAACGCCTGGACGTCTAGTTGATCCATCAGTGCATCTGGGCGGCGATTGCACATTTATCTCAAGCGAGCTCAAAAGAGGAATTCATGGAGTAGCAGTTGATATAACAATCCAGGAGCCTCACGCTGAAAAAGTGCCAAACAGCTTTAGGGTTTAAAATGGCAGCAGCGAGCTAATAGTGCAGATGCACGGCAGAGGTTGCTTCCAGGAGCCAAGAAGCTCGTGTTGTGAGTGGAAGGGGAAACGCGTGCATCGGTACCGACAGTTATACACAAGGAGGTGCGCCCGAAGCCAACCAGAGGAGGAAAGTCTTCCCTAAGATTCCCTTTCCGTGGTTTCCAGGCCAGAGGAGAGTCTTCGCTTGCCAAACCACAGGGGCTGCTCTCCCCACACCCCCTCCCCGCCAAACACACAGGAGCCTGTTCTCATGGGGGGCAGGGGGGTCCTGTGAAATGCTGCCCTGACTCCCACCCCCCTCCCCCGGCCCCCTTACAGCTGGACATGTTGAATATAAAAAGCCAAGTCAGCTGCCATCAAATATTACCGTTGGTACGAAATCAACATTCAAAGGGACCCTTATTCCGAATGGGGAGGGTGAGGTCAGAAAAAGGGAGAGGAGGAATTTTGAATAACGCCCAGAGGATTCTCTGATGAGTGAGAAATATTTAAGTCATACTTTAAGATCATCTCTTTTGGCTAAGGTCAAATGTGCTACCAAGAGAGTGTCTGTTCCTTTCTGATGAAATGTGTTGGGGTGGACATTGGCCAATAAAATTACATAGGTTTCAAGTGTACAATTCTGTGGTACCCCCTCTGTGTACCGATGGCATTGCGGGCCCACCACTCCTTCCATCGCCATATATTCTACCCTCTTTACCCTCTACTCCTCCCCCACCCCCTTCCCTCTGGTCACCACCACCTGTATCTACAGAGGTGAAGCTGACCTTAGGGAGACGATAGAGAGGCTGGAGTGCAAGCGTTCAAAGCCCACCAGCGGTGTGGCAGGATGCACTCAGCGCCGCCATGCCCCAGCGCCCTCTAATCTAGAGGAGACGTGGCCACAGGAACCCCTCGTTACCCTTGGGGACGCCCAGATTCGGTGGTAAGACAGGGGGTGCTTTCTCCACGCCAGGCACAAAGCTAGTCTCCAGACCTTCAGAAAGAGCCACAGAACAATTTCTACCTCCTGACTGCTGACCGAGGTGTGGCTTCCCCGGCTGTGACAGCTCTAGAGTTTGCTAAGAAACTCCGGTCCTGTTACTGGGCGAGGGCGCCGAGCTGCAGAGCAAAAGGCAGTGGCTCTCCGGAGATCCCGGGCCACGTGGCCACGTTCATCAGGACCCTTGTGGTTGAAGATGTGGGACACGTGCGTGAGCTAACTTAAACCGGGAGAAGAGAGCGCCCGGACCTCAGGACAAAACCAATCAAGGATCATCAGAGTCGTTTTCATCTGCGCCTCACCCTCACTGAGCTGCTCTGCTTGCTGCTGCCTGTCCCTGCCTCAGGGGGGGCTGCCTCAGCTTGTCTGGTCCACGGGAGGCATGAACAGAAGCCACGTTCACACTTTTGCATCTAAACTGTGCCGGCTTCCGGGGGGCCATTTTTGGTAAGATGCTTAATTCTAATTTCCCAGCAATTTTATTGCCCTCTTAAAGTGTGTGGGGAAGACGGGGGTGCGGATCCGTGTCCTTGGGCCAGCAGCCCGGCGGGCGGGCGCGCGGAGCTCCCTGCCGGGGGGTATGGAGCAGGTGTCCGACAACAAAGCCCGTGCTGACCCTGGTGTTTACAGGCCCAGAGGAGCCGAGGTTCTGTTTTACGTGCTGCCAGATCATTGCTGGAGCCCATAAATATTCAACAGCAAGCACGCAGCTCTCTGCTGCCGTCTGCCACGCGCTCCGCATGCAGAATTAGCATAAAAGACCAATTCGTGTCACTGTGCTCAGATAGGGAATGCAGGGACACAATTAATTGTTTAGTTTAAAATCTGAAGTGAAACTTGGGTAGTTTAATAGCAAAATGGCATTATGAATCATTCCACCCATCGATATATATAAATCCGCGCATTAAAAGCAAGTCAAAATAGTTTTCAGCTAATAAAACACGGCCCATTGTCACAATGCTATTAATTATCGGCCTGTAGACTATTTCACTCTGCCTATGAATAGTAAATATTTTTCTGTTCCTGAGGAATTTGAGGCTTCCGGGCTCCCTGTTAGAGTGGCGTCCTGCAAATTGGTTTTCCATAATTTAAATCATTATCGATTCCTTTCAAAAATGTGCACAGCAGCCTCTGAAGAGAATGGGTATTTGGGAACCTTGCTAAGTGGATTTACTGGAATTGAGGATAAATATCCTCGCGAACAGCATTTCTCCTTCAAAGCCCTTAGCGCGATGTCTGTTCGAAGCAGAGGAACAGAGAGAAGAAGTAGAGAGCCGGGCAGGTTGTTCCGTGACGCATCAGCCCTAGGACTTGGTCCGCCCAATTCGCTCCTTTGCGTTTGTTTCCTCACCTTTAAAAACAGGAAACCATTTGCCTTCCCCGCTTCAAATATAAGAATAAATGGGGAAATTTATGTGAGAGAGCCCTGTGGACAGACTCTGGAAATAGAAGGTGTTTGTTTTTTCGTACAGTAACGCGTCCTAGAAGCGAGACGGCCTGGGGGATCTCCGCCGATGCCCAGCCTCTCCCGTTTGGCTATGTCCTGCGCGCCAGTGGTGCTGAGTTTGCTGCAGAGAGGGGCTTGAAAGGTAAGGAGATCTGTGGGCAGCAAAGCTTGCTGGGTGTGTGCTGATGGATGGAGCGCTGGCTGGAGAGTCAGGAAGAAGGATCGGAAAGGGTCTTAATTTAGAGAGAACATTCAAGCACATTATGATTTGATTTTTCTCACGTCGCTGAAGTTCGCCTGTAATTGTGATGTAACAATGCTACCGTAGATACAATTACACTGTTATTGAAAATCGTACATTTCCAGGAGGGCGGTGGTCAGATGCATCGAAAACAGATTCTTTCTTGTTGTTACTGAAGCTCTGCTCCGTGGGATTAATCGCTTCGAAATCAATGGATGCAGGAGGCAGCCATTTAGCACACAGTTGGGTAGCGCCTGCCTACGCCGTGCGATGGTGACGAAGACATGCTCTTGGCCCTCCCTGGGTCTCATTGCCTTCTCGCTCAGCTGCCCAGCTTCTCTGTGACCGTTTCTGACTCAGTAAGATAAAGAAAATAATTCTAGGAAGCCTTCATGGAGGTCCTTCCTGTAATGATAACTGAAATTCAGCGTTGGCTTGTCTTCCAGTACTCAAATTAAGCGGGCTCAAGCTGCCATGCCTCATCCAGGGAAAACTTAACGAGCTCTCCGGATTTCTGGCGATTCTTGGAAGAGTTTATAGGGTTCCTGGGCACTTCTGATTTTGAGTTCTTGATTCTGCTGACTGTATTCTGTGTTGTTGGTGGTGATTTCTGCAAGCACATGTTGTCTGTTTTTAATATATGTTACCTTTCATTGAGTGCCCCAGGTTTTTATCATATTCTAACCTGCTAGTGTGAGTACGTCTAGCCAACTTGTGCTGGTTTTCATGTCACTGAGAGTGTTTACACTAAAGAGTTAAAAATTGAATTAGACAAGACAATCTTCTATCCTATATAATAAAAGGCTAATATGCAAATAGACTGAACGGTGGAGCAACCAGAACAACCGGACAACTGGTCGCTATGACCTATGACCCAGGGGTCATGTGCAAAACATGGCGGGCATCGGCCATGGTGGGATGGTGGAGCAGGTGAGCAGGGGCGCCAGACCAAGATGGGGTGCCAGTCACTGTCATCGGGACAAGCCTCTGGTGGTTACTGAAAATTCTTTGCTCCTGTATACTGCGGTCCTGCCCGGTGCACGCACCCACTGCCAGCGCTGGCCCTGCTCGCACCCACAGCCAACACCAGAGCTGCTGCTCGCACCTGCTGCTGGCACCCAACACCAGTCCAGTCCCGGTCACTCAGGACCATCAGAGGTTGCAAGTGGCGGCTGCCAGCCCCAATCGCCCCTGAGGGCTTCTCCACTTCCCCCTGCTCCTGAGGGGCAATTGGGGCAGTAGCCGCTGCTCACACCCACTGACAGTGCCAACCCTGCTCGCACCAGTTGCTGACACTGGCCCCAATCACTCCACGCCATCGGTGGGTACAAGTGGGGCTGGCACCATCAGTGCATGGGAGCTGCAGCAGTGGGAGTGGGGCTGACGATAGAGAGGGGACCATGAGCTGTGGCAGGAGGGGCTAGGCAGGGGCACAGAGGATGGGCCAAGACCCACAGCCCACAGTTCCTTTCAAGGTGCACGAATTCATGCACTGGGCCCCTACTATACATATAGAAGGCAAATATGCAAAGTGTCCCCATGGGAATTCGACCAGGAGACCAGGAGTTTGATCGCTATGACATGCACTTACCACCAGGGGGCAGTGCAGAATGTAGGACAGCCCTGGCTGGCAGCCGGAAGGCCCCGATTGTCCCTGAATGTCAGCCAGGCCTAGGGACCCTACCTGTGCACAAATTTGGTGCACCAGGCCTCTAGTAAAGACAATAAGTAAAACATAGAAGAAAATCTAAGACCTTAGATTTTATAAGTTTTAGATACAACACCAAAAGAATAATCCACTAAAGCAAAATTGAAAATTTGGACTGTATTAAAATGAAAATGTCCACTCTGCAAAGACACTGTTAAGAGAATGAAGAAACAAATTGCAGACTGGGAAGAAATATTTACAAAACCCGCATCTCATGAAGGATTTGTATTCTAAATACACTAAGAATACTTAAAACTTAACAATAAGAAAACAACCCAATTAAAAGGCACTTCATGAAAGATATACAGATATCAAATGCACATATAAAAATGGTCAAAATCATATGACATTGAGGAATTGCAAATTCAAACAGTGAGATGCTACTACACACCCATTAAAATGGCCAAAATCCAGAACACAGACAACCTCCATCCAAAGCAGGCTGCAGGTTCTCCAGATTCTGGAGCCTAACGCCCACCAAGTGACCCTCCTGCCCAGAGGCACAGTGTTTTATATGCTAACGGCCCAGCCATCAAACCTCAAGGCCTTGGGCATTTAAAGCCAAATAGTGCCATTCAGAACTCCTTTACCTGGTGAGGGTATTCCAAACAACTCCATTCCAAGCCCCAGGCCAGTTTGGCTCGGAGTACCTCAATCTGTTGAACTAGATTACTCTGTGGCAGATGATTCTGTGTCAGTTGGGTTAAACTGGAGCTATGTTAACCAGAATAACCTGCAGGGTTCGCACTGCCAAGAGAGGAATTTAAGCAGACATTGGTAGCAGCAACTAATGAATTTTGGATGGTTTCTGAGTGACATATGCTGGCAGACAGAGCAAGCACCTGAGGTTTCATTTGACCTCAGTGTCTGACAGATCTTGTTCCCAGCTGATGGCCCTGCTGACCGAGAGCAGCCCCTGGGCCCCAAGGATGCTTGGGAGTGGTCACCAGGATGCTTGGGTGTGGTCACCAGGTTACTTGGGTGTGGTCACCAGGTTGCTTGGGTGAGGTCACCAGGATGCTTGGGTGTGGTTACCAGGTTGCTTGGGTGTGGTTACCAGGATGCTTGGGTGTGGTCACCAGGATGCTTGGGTGTGGTCACCAGGATGCTTGGGTGAGGTCACCAGGATGCTTGGGTGAGGTCACCAGGATGCTTGGGTGTGGTCACCAGGATGCTTGGGTGAGGTCACCAGGATGCTTGGGTGAGGTCACCAGGTTGCTTGGGTGTGGTCACCAGATTACTTGAGTGTGGTCACCAGGATGCTTGGGTGTGGTCCTACAGCAACAGCACCAATAAAGAAGTGACAGTTCGGAGATGTCTCCTGTGGTGAGCCAGCACGGCCATGGCATACTTGCAGCCTATATTATTCAGGCACGTAGGACCACGTGTTCGGACCACAGGGTCAAGTTGACAACTACAGCTGTTGGCTATAATGGCGCTGGGAGGCTCTGCCCTCCAGGCTGGGACTTGCATGTGGCCATGAGAAGACTGTGCCCTCTCATTAGTCCAAGGCTTGAACCTGTCCAAACACTGTAGCCGCTCTCCACAGTCTCCTCCAGTCCCCATGTGATCCCATTCTGTCCACTGGATGTTCCTGGCTTTCCAAGTGCTGATGGTCCTTTCTCCAAACCCTGCAGGTGTGATGGGGACTCACTACCTGACACTGAGAGGGGCGTGGCCCTGGTGTCCTCCCTGGGACAGCCGTGCCATGGGGCCACTTGTTCCTCTCCACCTCATGATCAGCCTAGCCCAGGCCCCGTCCTTCAGGGGTCTGCGTGCTCACTTTTCCCAGGTACAGTCACCAGGTGGGGACCCTGAGACGCTCTGGAAGAGGACAGCGCTCTCGTTACACACACACCTGCTGCAGTGTTCAGAGACCTTCACTCCCTCATGGTGGCTCGGCTTTCCTCGTGGAACAGGTGGGTGGATGCTTTAAATGGCATGGTCTGCCCTGGTCACAGGCTGACTGTGTCCCCCACAAATGTCATGTGGGAATGCCCTCGTTCCCAGAGTGGTGGTATTTAGAAATGAGGCCTTTGGCAGGTAACGGGGTTTAGAGGAGGCTAGGAGAGTGGGGCCCCTATGATGGGATTAGGGGCCTTATAGGAAGAGGAGGAGAGACGGGAACTCTTTCTCTGTGCCAGGTGAGGGCACGGCAAGAAGGCAGGCCTCGGCCAGCCAGGAGGAAAGACCTCACCAGGAACCTCTCTGCCAGCATTGTGGTCTCAGGCTGTCCTGCTTCCAGGCCATGAGGAATGAGTGCCCTTTGTTTAGGCAACCCAGCCCAGGGCATTCGGTGGTAGCCGCCCAATCACTGCGACAGAACTTGGCCCATGAGCTAGGGCAGTGGTCAGCAAACTCATTAGTCAACAGAGCCAAATATCAACAGGACAACGATCGAAATTTCTTTGGAGAGCCACATTTTTTAAACAACTTCTTCTAATGCCACTTCTTCAAAATAGACTCGCCCAGGCCATGGTATTTTGTGGAAGAGCCACACTCAAGGGGCCAAAGAGCCGCATGTGGCTCGCGAGCCGCAGTTTGCCGACCACTGAGCTAGGGTACTGGAAATTAGAAGATATAATTGGCATCAGAAGGAGTAGGGACTTGACTCAGCCGTTTTGATTTTCATGCCCATTGCTAAGGCCAGCTTCTATTCAGCCTCCTTCACTCCTGGATCTCAGGCTGCCAAAGAGAAGAGAATTACGTCAAATTAGATTCCATCTAAGACACCGGGAGGCCCTTGACCAGGAATGTAGCCTGGGGGATTGCCACTTGGTTTTTGTCCATCAGATTGTTGGGGACAAAGACACATTCATTTGCTTGTGCATCAGACATGGCTACTCTCTACAAGAGCAGAGCTGAGCAGTTGCAGCATAGCCCGCATAGCGTTTACATCTTAACATGCTTCTTCCATGGAGATATGCGTTTGCGTCTCTCTCCTGACACCAAAAAATACCCCCTCACCCTCCAATATGTTTACTCTCTGACCCTTTAAGGAAAAGTGTACTGACTCCTAATCTGCTGCCCTTCTCTGAACTCCCATATCCGTCCTCATCTGGAAGCTGGAATTTGTTAAGCTAGTATCTGTTTCCTTTCTGCCTACTGTGGTGGGCTGCCGCTCCTTCCTTGTTCCCTTAAGAAGCCGTTCGTACGGCTGCGTCTCCTTGAAAGGCTTGCCACTTTGGGGAATTCAGTTTCTCGTGTTGCCTGTGGCCTCTGATCTATGAAGGACTCCAGACCATTAGGATTTTGTCGATTATTGGCTTTTTGTCATTGTTAGGGTGGGAATAACGTTTTTCTTGTGACTTTATACAGTTCAGTTGAAAGCGAAACACCAGCTATGTTAGGTTTCAGAAAGTTAATATTAATAACTATTAATAGCATAAAGATGCATCCTTTAGAAACTTGAGCATGTCTTCCCTATCTGCATAGCTTGTCGCATTGGCCAAAAACCAAGACGATGTAAGAATGAGACTGCCCTCACTCTGTAGGTCTCTTAGAGGTGTGCACTTCTTCAAGTCCCTTTCCCATGTCACCCACCTCCCCTCCAGTGAGACTGTAGGTCTAATAATAGAATAACTTAAACACTTAACAAGAAACTCTGGATGTAAACCTTGGGAGATAAAGCCAATGATTTTTTTTTTCCTGTTTCACTGAATAAACAGTGGCAAGTTTCTGTTATTTTTGTACCACTAGCTTATTCCTTAAACTCTTATTTTTAAAATTACCAAATGCAGTTAAATCCCCTTTTTCTTTGGTTTAACAATGCCAGGGCAGATTCGATTTATAACGCCGGTGGCGAAAAATAACCCAGAGAGCGATGATGACACTTTCAGATGCCATTAACATCCCGAAGAGAATTTACCGCCCCCTGAGATGCAGTTGGCACTAAGTGGCTCAGATTGATGGTTGTAACAGCCATGTGCAATACTGTACAGGAGGAACCTCTAAGAACTAAGGGATAAGATCGATCGACCCTGGATCAGCACCCAGGATAGCACCCTGGCGTCACTGCTTGGCCATGGGCCGCTTTTGAGAAAGATCACAGCTGGGGGCACAGGGGCTTCCAACAGAGCACGAGGCGGCAGGCCAGCATGCAACTTCTCCCGAAGGTCAGGGGGCATGCCGACTGCTCTGCAGAACCTGGTGGTTATTGTTGTTTAAAGTATTTCTCCTACCCCTGTATCCAAATACCTGCTGACGAGTTGATTTTGTTCCCGTCATTTTCATTTCTTCAGCTTCCATTTTGTATGAAAGACTATTGGCACCGCTGGTCTCTGTCGAGTTTTATTCCTATTAATGTTTCCAGCTCCTTTCATTTCATGAATCCTCTCTCAACAACCTCAGTTATTATTTACCTTGACTATTGAATTTTCACTTTTATGAATTATGTTTGTATTGTTAGGCCTTCCCTCTGGTTCACATATGCTCTCAAGTCTCCTTTGCCCTTTCAAATGTTCAACTCCCTCTTAATTCTTTAAGTATTATAAACACACTCCTTTTATATTTCTGCATTTCGAATCTGGTGATATTTTAAGGTTTTGTCGGTCTTAGAATCCTGTCTCCCTTTGCTGATGATTGCCACCTATGGTGCCTACTTCTTCTTGCACACCCATCTTTTTTTAATGTTGAGCCATTGAATATTTTTTGTAATTTTTTTCTGGAAGGCCTGAGTTGAAGGTGGCCTCACTGTATGGATATTTATATTTGTCCTGCCCATTGTCTGTGAGCCTTAAACACCTAGGACTGCCTTCAAATAGAATTTCGACTTTAAAGTTTTATTTTTAGATTTCCTTACAACTTGGATCTGTCACACACACCTTGGGCTCCCCCCCCCCCCCCCATTTACTTCTTTTAAACATCTCACTGGAATTGTATCAACTCCTATGGCTGATGCACCCTATCTAATGCCTGTGTGATATCTTCATGTAGATTGTTTTATGCAGAGCTCATCTCCAATGTAACATTGTAATTAATGTAATTTCTCCTCTCACTCCTGAAATCTGTTTCCTTCCTTCTCCACATCTTCTCCAGCACACATTTGTCCCCTCCCATTTCAGGTCCTCCAAACAGGAGGTTTTCTAAGTCCCCAGAAGTTAGCTCACCTGGACTACATCTCTACCTTTGATCCAACCAACTGGACTGGACATGTGGAATGACAAGAATCCGGTACTCTCAGAAAGGTCATAGGGGCAAACTTCCTGAGAAGGAATACATTAAAGAAAAATGTAGAGTTGTTTCTAGCTGCTATATAAAGAAAACAAATTCCAGCACAATCCTATATAATAAAAGCCTAAGATGCAAATCGACCGAATGGCCGAACGACCAGTGGAACGACTGGTCGCTATAATGTGCACTGGCCACCAGGGGGCAGATGCTCAACGCAGGAGCTGTCCCCAGCCCACAGGCCCCAGGCCAGCCAAGGTGGGTGCCAGTGGTGGCACCCCTGATCACCTCCCTGGTCACCCTATAGATCAGCCCTGATCGCTGGCCAGGCCTGGGGACCCTACCTGTGTATGAATTTCGTGCACTAGGACTCTAGTCTCTTATAAAACCATGTAATTAAATGCAATGTTCGTTTTTCAATTTCAGCTTATTTGTCCTATTCACAACAGTAATATCTGACATTTTACACTCCCTCCTTCTGGACTGTCTTTCTTTGTGTGTGTTTTTTGTTGTTGTTGTTTGTTTGTTTTTACTGGCATGCAAAACACCAAGGTCTGCTTCTTTCCTCTAATCCTACTGATTGTTCCTTCCACCTCCTTGGTTGAGGCCCTTTTTATTCTGATATCTAATAGATGAGATACTCACAGACCCAGTTCTTGCCCACTTCTTTCATAATACCCTTCAAACCTACGGCTTTAAATTGCATCAATGCAAGGTGAGAGGATACTCAGATTTTAGTCTCTAGTCTACACCTCTCCCTCAAACAGCTGTGCGTTCTGCATCTCAGCTGTACATCTAATAGGCACTGCAAACGTCACTTGCCCCAAACTGAGCTCAGGACATTGTGCCCCGAGCCCGTTTTTCCGTGTCAGCTACTGGCAAGCACACCGTTCCAGTTCTTCTGTTTAAAGAGCCACACGTGCTTCTTTATCCTGAACTCTCACGCACTCCGTGTCTATTTGCCGTCAAATCCCGTGAGCTCTGCCTCAAATATACCCAGGATTGGAGCACCTCATACCTTTTAGATTGCTACCCGCCCTAGTCTGCCACCTGTCTCCCCGGTTAAGGCAGCAGCCTTCCCCTGTTTGGAGCCCAAATACATAGTAACCAGAGGGATACTGGCAAGAAAACGTCAGGTCCCATCTGTCCTCTGAGCAAGCCCCACAGTGGCTTCTCACTCAGAGAGAGAGCCTGCCGTCTACGCTCCGATGCACGAGGGATGGAGGACCAGCCCCTATTACCTGCAGACTCTTCACCTGTCTGCTCCTCCTCACTCTTCTGGCTGCACGAGGGATGGAGGACCAGCCCCTATTACCTGCGGACTATTCACCTGTCTGCTCCTCCTCACTCTTCTGGCTGCACGAGGGATGGAGGACCAGCCCCTGTTACCTGAGGACTCTTCACCTGTCTGCTCCTCCTCACTCTTCTGGCTGCACGAGGGATGGAGGACCAGCCCCTGTTACCTGCGGACTATTCACCTGTCTGCTCCTCCTCACTCTTCTGGCTGCACGAGGGATGGAGGACCAGCCCCTATTACCTGCGGACTCTTCACCTGTCTGCTCCTCCTCACTCTTCTGGCTGCACGAGGGATGGAGGACCAGCCCCTGTTACCTGCGGACTATTCACCTGTCTGCTCCTCCTCACTCTTCTGGCTGCACGAGGGATGGAGGACCAGCCCCTGTTACCTGTGGACTCTTCACCTGTCTGCTCCTCCTCACTCTTCCGGCTGCACCAGCTTCCTGCGTGTCCTCGAACCACCACACCTGCTTCCGCTTCAGGGAGCCGCACTGCCTGCCCCTGGTCCCTGCCACCCACTTACCCCTTTATCTCGCCTCCGTAGTGCTCCTCATTTCCCGTGGGGCTTTCCACGGCCGCCCCAGGGGAGATTTCGTACTACTGACCGTTTCCTGTCTCTGATCCCCATAAGGTTTTCGCTGTTAACGTCACTCTGGGCCTCGCATACATTCATTGTGCGACTGTGTTTCTTTTCCAGCTCTCCCACCAAAACGGAAACGGGTGAAAGGCAGGGAGTTTTATCTGTTTCGTTAATCGTGTTATTTGTAATTCCTAGAACAGAGCATAATTCATAGGCAGTGCTGAGCACATATTAGTTTAACGGACACATTAAATGACTAATGACTTATCTTGCCTCACCCAACTGTGAGAGATAACTATGATTCCCAATGATCTGGGGGGAGGGGGGGCAATCGAAGTTACGAGATTATGTCAACACTCCCCCCCTCCAGTGCGAGTGCAGCGGGAGCCGCTGTGGTCTGGGAGCCGTGGCCTGTCCTCACGTGAGGTTGTCGGTCAAGGCCCAGGCCAGTGCCTTACACCTACGGGGTGCTTCGCAAATTCTTGTTGATTATAAGAGTGTAGGCATTTGCACTTTTTATTCATTACTTTTTATGATTTTAAAGCTTTATTTATATCCGGGTCACTCCACTTTCATGCTTTTATCCAAGAAGGAGACAATAATTTAATTGCTATGTGGCTTCCACTCCGAATTACATGCGTTTTAGTCCAAGGGGGAAAAAATATAGACTTAGGTCATACCCCTTCTTCACTCTCTGAAATCAGTGCCCAGAAACCAACATCAGACTTTTCAGCATGACTGATTCGGGGCTTGTGACTCCCCCAGACCCTGGGTCCCCCCCTTCTGCCAAAGGGACCACATCTTCAGGCCTCCTCCTGCATGACAGGAGCCGCGTCGCTCTGTCAGGGATGGTATTCCCCAGTGAAGACTTATTCCCTGAGACTTTCTGAACGCCGGCGTGCCCGGGGCTTCGGTGAATGACTTGTCACACAGTCAGGGAACCTGGAGGCCAGGGCCCTGATCGATGAGGACTGTCACCATAGGTAAACCCCCAATGTGTCCCTGTGACAAGATAAGCACCCACCAGAGATTCGATCCAAGTCGGAGGCCGCAGATGTTGAAACCTGCCTTGGTCATGAGCCGAAGGAAGGCTAAGGGGCGTTGGCACCAAGCACTCCGGCCGCGTGCCCTGGAGGGGAGTGCCGTGATGTTTCTGATCCGAGGAGCGCGTCCGGTTGCCATTAAAACGTCAGCCTGCGTGAGGGCCTCGCCCAGCGCTTCAGCACCATGAGGCGCTGGTGCCACTCGCCGCACGTGCTCCCAGGCGGAGTCCAGACGCGGGTGGGCCGTGGTGACCCCTGAGGGCGAGGGGCAGCGAGAGGGATCGGCCGCGGGGGACGCACCGCGCATCTTTTCGCTGCTGCAGGCAGCTCGGCCACAGAAAGCCGTCCTGTTGTGCGATCATGAGCTTGGGGATGGAACAGAGCTTCCGTGGCGCTGTTGTGTCTTCATCCCGATCGCGCTTGCAAAATTAGAAGTCCTCGTCTCAAAAGCCTAAGGGTCACCGAACGTCAGCTAGGGCCGCCAGAGCAGCTTGCTATGGGCGGGAGGTCATCGTGTGGACACGGATCAGCATTAAAACCCGGGAGAGAACCCGATGGTTAGCAAATGCCCCCAGAGCTAACACAGATGCTGCCTTGTCGTGGCAACGCCCCCTGCCGCGCCGCAAACACGGGGTTCAGTGACCCCCGAAAGTCGCTCAAACGTGAGCCTTTTTCTCCTTTAGTAAAAGAAGTGCCTCTTCCAACCCCGTTTTGTTCCCAGGGACCATGAAATCCTGTGCAAATCGCTCCCCTCCCTCCGGAGGGGGAGAGGCCCGCTGGCGCGCTGCTGAAGGGCCTCCTTCGGTGGGACGCGGTGTCCCCTCCCCCGCCGGTTTTCCTAAATCGCAGCTTGTCTTTGAGTCCCTTCAGAAAGGAGACGCGGCCTGGCCACTGTGGGGGTGGCTGTGCGCCGTGCGGGACCCAGGGAGCGGTGTGCCTGGGAGCGAGGCCTGTGCCTGGCCCACGGTTTCCAAAGCGAGGCCATCGGGCAGCCACGGTCCTGCGGCTCTGCCTTCGCGCCGGCCTCGGCTCCCAGCGCCAGCGCCAGCGCCAGCGGCGGACACAGCGGCAGGAGCTCCAGGCTCCGGCCTCTGCTTTCTTGAAAAGGCAGCGAAGGCCATTTTCTTCTCCTGGTGAGGAACCCTTAGAAAGCGGAGCCACGTAGCAGGAGATGTGAGACCGATCCGTGCCGCAGAGAGAGCCTGAAAGGCGAGCTTTGAGGTTTGTTGGGAGACAAGTCCGGACCCCTGAGCTGTGCCAGCGCCTGGGCCTCCTGGAGCGCGGATGTGTGCGCTTTGAACGCCAGGAGCACCATCTGCCCCCCCTCCCCCCGCACGTGATGAGGGCGGCAGTGCCATCGCCCCCGCGGCGGGTGGCCGGGAGCTGAAACCCCGTGGCCCGGGAGGAGCCGGCGGGAGCCGCTTCTGGGTCGGAGGGCGAACGGGAAACTTGCTCTGATCATTTCGGGGTGCAGCGGAGACGCGTCCTCTCCTAAGATGCTCTTTTATCCGAAAGAATAAGGAGACCCCGCGTGGCAGGTCAGGGTGCTAGCCGCTGGTTTCGCCTTCTTTGGGGGAAAAACAAAATGAGCTAATCTGTCACCCGGTCGGGACAAATGGGCCAGCAGCGTTATCAGGTGGCAAACACTGGGCCTGGCAGAGGTGGGTGGGGGACACAGACGGGAGTCAGCGAGAGCCCACCCCGCTGGAGCCCCACTGGAACGGAACTGATGCCCCGAGACACGTAGGAAAGTCGGGGGGGGGGGGGGGCACGATTACGCGGGGCCAGGGGCCCGGGAAGTGTGAGGTGTCTCCTGATGCTGGCGGACACTGTTTACACTCAGACTGAGCAGGAGGGTGAGGCCACCTGGGAGGACAAGCGGACATCCTGTCGCCGGGAATTCCTGTGACGCCCCGTCCCCCGGGGCCTCTGACCGTGGGGACCAAAGTGACGTGGAATCAGCTAAGGGGGGGCACGTCGCCGGGAATTCCTGTGACGCCCCGTACCCCGGGGCCTCTGTCCGTGGGGACCAAAGTGACGTGGAATCAGCTAAGGGGGGCACGTCGCCGGGAATTCCTAAGACGCCCCGTCCCCCGGGGCCTCTGACCGTGGGGACCAAAGTGACGTGGAATCAGCTAAGGGGGGGCACGTCGCCGGGAATTCCTGTGACGCCCCGTACCCCGGGGCCTCTGTCCGTGGGGACCAAAGGGACGTGGAATCAGCTAAGGGGGGCACGTCGCCGGGAATTCCTATGACGCCCCGTCCCCCGGGGCCTCTGACCGTGGGGACCAAAGTGACGTGGAATCACCCACAGCCACTGGCCCTCCACACCTGCCGGTTCATGGCCTCGGGTGATTACAGTGACCTTGCTCTACCTCGCTCACCTCTGATTTATTCTTTTTTTATGTTTTTATTTATTTATTTATTTCAGAGAGGAAGGGAGAGAGAGAGAAACATCAGTGATGAGAGAGAACCATGGGTCGGCTGCCTCCTGCACGCCCCACACTGGGGATGGAGCCCACAACCCGGGCCTGTGTCCTGACCAGGAATCAAACCATGACCTCCTGGTTCCTAGGTCAATGCTCAACCGCTGAGCCATGCCACCAGGCTGATTTATTCTCATGCTAGAGTAATATTTTGGGAGGCAAGGAGACCACTGATTTTTTTTTAAGCTGCTAAGAACCCTCCATAGCTCTCCACTTACAGAAAGAACATGCAGACCCAAGTCTTTCATGAGATACTTGATGGCACCAGGGAACTGGCCCGAATGCACCATCTAAACCTCATCTCTCACCCCCTGCCTGCCCCCCAGCTCATGGAAGTGGAACTCTTCTTGTCTTGGTTCATTGTCTCACACGCCTGTGCCCTCTCACATACTGATGGCATCTCCCGGGGCTGGTGCTGCCTTATTGGAGTCTAAGGAAGAGATCTCTCCACACTGCTGTTCCTTCGGTTCCCCCCACTCTCCACCTAACATCGTCCGACCCATCCTTCGAGGCCTGGCTCCGTCCACCTACCGCCCCCTCCCGAACCACCGCCCCCTCCTCTGCCCGGAATGGAAGCCGCACCCCTTCCTCCAAGTCCCCATAGCACTTCGTAGGCCGGAAAGAAGGGCGCACCGTTGCCCTGTGATTTACGAGCAATCACAGCTGCTGGCCATCTTCCTTCTCTTTCCGTCCCTCTTTCCGTTTGTTACATGTACTTCGCACCCGTGAAAGACGTGTTGACTGTAAGCATTCCCTTCTCACTTTCCACGATCTGATTCGAGAATAGCCAAGTGCACATTTCACTTTCAAGAAGCCCTCTGTGTGTAATCTTAAATTCTGACCTGAGACAGAAGTGGAAATGATGACACTATAGAATATTTATACACTGGGGTTATCACAGCTCACCCCCACAACTGCTGCTTAAGTGACTTAGCTGGCTTAATGGATTCGCTTCATTTTAAGGATCGTTTAAATATAATCTTCCTCCCCTTAAATTATTTCAATCACAGCGCGCTTTGGCTGACCTACTTTTGAACCAGTGGAGGAACCCTTCCCAAAGCCCTTTGTGATCACAGACGAGATGATAGTGCTATCGTGGTTAAAAGGCACTTTAGGCCATTTTCTTCACAAAAGTCCAAATTAGTGAGGATTCTGAGGATGTCACAGATAATCTCTTGAGGTTTAAGAGGGTTGCCTAAAATAACACACCTCTTTTTTGGGGGCCCAAATTCTGAACCAATAAATCAGGCATTTGGGATAACAGAATAGTACCTTTTTTTTTTTACTATTAAATCTAATAAATGAAGACAGTGATTGATACCTGTAGACAATTGGTATTGGAATGCCTGATGCAGACAGACTGACTTACCTGGCCACAGGAAGTGCTGGGCATGGGCAGGCATACGCCCACCTGGCTAGAGCTTAAACTCTTACACACAGAGCGCAAGGGGGCCATCAAGAAGGAAGCCATCCTGTGTGGGCAGCATCTACGCTCAGAGCGGGAGAGAAGTGACTGGCCAAGCCAGCTCCTTCCTTTCCAAACTCATGGACCAGATGAAGTCCCCCCTTGGTTGGTTGAAGCTGGAGTGAAGGACTGGGGTGGCTAACAACCCCAGTGGTAGGGCAGAGGGTCGTCAATGCGTGAGTGACTGGATCAGGAACTGACTGTCCCTCTCACACAACACTTGCCTCTGACATGGATATGGTAGAGTGAAAACAATCCAAGTGTTTCGTACTTTTCTGAGAATAAGACTAACATTTGATTTTTCTACCTCACAATTGCTGGTTGTGTGACTTTAACCAGTCAACAAACCTCTTGAAATCATAAGTACATCAACTGTAAAAGGAGAATAAAAGAACCGTAAGAGGAATGAGAAGAGACAGTATTGATGAAAGCACTCTTTGAGCTATAGAATCTGTATAAAAACACCAGTGACAGTTAATATGAAGTTCATGCCAATTTTCTGTCAGTTTTGTGTAGCAATTTATATCATGTCCACATGTATAAACACCCGTGATATATCAGGAAATAAAATGTTTTCCCCCCAAATATCTATTTAATGATGTAATCATACCCTTGTAATCTGTGAGTCTTAGTCTTTAATAGAGTAGGGACACACACTCACACGTACACAGGCCACATTCTGAAAAAGGCAAAACTATGGGGACAATAAGAACAGTGTCTTCCATGGTTGTGGTGGGGTGAGGCTGGATGAACAGGCAAACCACAGATAATTTTTTAAAGCAGTGGAAATGTGCATGATGCCATAATAATGGAAATGGAAATGTCGAATCACATTTTATCCAAATCCATGACACGTACACACCCAAAGTGAACCGTATGCACACCATGTGTTAGGGTGATGATGGCATGTCAATGTAGGGTCACCTGATGTAACAAATGCACCCCCTGCTGAGCGATGCTAACGACGGGGGCAGGGGCCGGGCACGTGTGGGTAGAGGGAATGCCTGGGGAATAGCTGCCCCTTCCTCTCTATTTTGCTGGGAACCAAAACTGCTCTAAAAAAGTCAAGTCTTACTTAATAACATCAGTTCGTGCAATTCACGGTATTAGGAGCATCACAGAAAATTCTGAGCAGATGCACAGAGGCTATCTGATAAATCCAGCGCCCACAGAAGATGGAAAAAACGAACCTTTCAGCACCCTGGGGCTGGAAGCGGCCTCCTCCCCGCCGATGAAGGGTGTCTGCTAAAACAGAACGCACAAGACCAGACCCCAGGCGATCCCCACGCCCTCAGCGTCAACCTGCTGGCAGATGCTCGCGTGGCGGTTCCGACCAGCTCCATCTGCCCCGTGTTGTTGGCTCTGTGTTTAGTGCACCTTGTCCGGTGTTTGTTTTTATTTTTCTGTTTGGCCTGGGTCATGGCCTGAATGCTACCTTTAAGAAGTCATCTGTGGAAGTTCTACCCTCGGTCTCCGAGGATGTGAGGGTGTTTGGAGACAGAGTCTCGAAGGGGACATGTACGTTAAAATGAGGTCCCCGGGTTACCGCTGGTGTCTTCACAAGAAGAGGCGATGGGAGCATAGACGCTTACAGAGGAAAGAACGTGAGGACACAGAGAGGAGAGAGGGGCCTCGGAAGGAACCCACTCTGCCTACACCACGGCCTTGGACGTCTGGTCTCCAGACTGTGAGAAAACAAATGTCTGTGTTTAAGCCGCCAGCCTGTGGTACTTTGTGACGGCGGCTTTTACAAATGAATGCACCCCGGCATCAGTTAAACGCAACACCAAGAGAAGTGGTTGCCAGGGAGAAGGGGGCTGAGGGGAAAAGGTGAAGGGATTAAGGAGTACAGGTTGGTGGTTACAGAATGGTCACGGGGATGAACGGTACAGCATGGGGAATAAATGTAGTCAACAATACGGCAACAGCTCGGTAGGGTGGCAGGTGAGCACTGGAAATACTGGGGAAAACTTTGTAAAGCACATGAATGTCTAACTAGGCTGTACCCCTGAAACCTAGACAAAATATTATTGGATGTAAAAAAACAAACTTCTTTAACAAAGCGCAGCTATATTGTGTTTTCCTGTTACTGTGATTGCTCAGCGCATCCCCAAGTGGTCCTGCAGGGAGAGGACGTACCCCAAGGAGCACAGATGCTCCCCATTCCACAGACCTGGGCTGAGGAACTGCTTTTCGTGTCACTGTTCATGTAGATATGACAGTGATTCAAAGTGTGTCCCTGAATTCTGTAAGCTCCTGGTCAACGTTTTCAGAGCTTCTTGGTCTCTAGTCTGGTCTAGTCCTGATTATACCTGAATGAGTAACCAGCAGTCTTTCGTGTCCCTTTAACGCCCAAGAGACGTGCTTGGCCAGTCTCTGGTAGTATCCCTGACCCTGGGAAGGGACCCACGCTTTGTCGCCGATTCAGCCACACCACGGAAGCCAGCGTCGTTTCACTGCCGTTCCCAGGCTGGGAGCTTATCAGGGAGCTTTTGCCGGCAAACAGGCCATCCCCAAGCTGGGTGGGCTGCCAACGAGCCCTGATTTAGCTCGCGGGCCTGGGCTGGACTCCGTAGAGTGGCAGGTCCTGCTAGCCCGGGCCGAACGCGCTCAGGCCTCTGAGGTCAGGTGCGAGGTCCGTGTGTGCTGGCTGGGAGCGGTCACCCTCACCTGGGACAACTGACCTCCAGCCCTCAATGGGTCAGTGAGCCGGGTTCATGTGGCGGAGGTGGGTTTCCAAGAGAGGAGGTGAAGTGTGCAAGCCCCTCGGCCAGGCACCCCAGGAGTAGGGCAAGCAGACCAGGTGTGGGGGTGGCAAACTCCTGGCTTCCTGGGGGAGACGTGGGGGGGGGGGGGCACACCCACAGTCACGTTCCCAGGAGGCCCGGGCCCTGCTGCGGTGGCAGCCTGCTAAGAGCAGAGATGTGTCAGCGGGGCTGCGAGAACAGTTCGTCGCTGTTGTTTTTCTTTAGAAGAGCCAAGGGAATGTTGTTTGAGAAATAAAACGGTTGCCCACATTCGCATGGTGGCCGTGCGCCTTTCTGGCAGCCCCTTAGCTCAGAGCCGGCGCCGCCGCTCCTGTTGCTCAGATGACCCGTCGGTTTTCTGGCCTCTTGAGGGAGTCGGCACCTCGGTGCACGGTGATGGCCCCGGCCCTGGGGCTGAGGGTTGCAGAGGAGTTTGTGCAAAGGGGCCTCGGCGGTGGCTGCTGGGAAGGCTCTCCCAGGCCCTCAGTGCGTCCCCCTCCCTGCAGAGGGACCCCTGCTCTGTCCAGCCTTCTGCAGGAGCTGGTAACCATTCAGGCACGTTGTCAGCCTCGCTGCCTCACCAAACAGACTCTGTTTAAACTGCAGATTTCCCCGGGACGAGGCAGCGGAAGCTCATTCAAAAATATCTCCACCGCGCCCTGGCATTTGCTCGCTGATGGATGCGGTGGACTTTCGGCACATTGGTTAAACCCAGAGTTCAGTTGCTTATTCTTCCTCCTTCGCTCGTGGCAAAATATCATGCTCAGAGAGCAGGGAGAATCACGGCTCCTTAGCCACTTTTTATCCATCAGTCCCTCAGCTTTCTGTCTGAGAGACACTGCCATGGTGAGGCAGGTACCACGCAGGAATGGTCTCCAGCAGGCCCACTGCGTGCCGGGCCCACGCGGTGATGCTGATTTATATGCCAGGATGTCACGTTCCGGCTCCAGAGCAGGCCACAGAGCTGTGGACGGCAGCCTGGCAGCCTGCGATGGTTAGCGGCTGAGACAGCAGAAAGGGCCAGTGGGGGCAATTAGTGACTGAAGAACAGAAAGGGTCAGGAGGGGGGGACCCACTAAGCAAAGCAGAATTAAACAGCCATGACAATGGCTGCATTTTTCATGTGTCTTACCTGCACCACTGGCTGCCCTCCGTTTCCCTGCACACTTACTACTGGTTTAAACATTGAGGAGCCTCAGTGTGGCAGCCCAGTGAGGGTTTGAGTCAGGCATCAAATGACCGTCACCCCCCCATGGCGCTCCTGCTGCAGAATCACCAAGGTGATGCTGACACTAGCTGTCCTGATAAAGCGTGGGGCTCAACAAATAAAAATAAATAGAAGAATGAAAGCAGAAAGTAATAGAATGCCGTGGGGCATCTATATGTATAAAAGCCAAGTGACTGGAATGACCGGTCACTATGACGCACACTGCGGTGGCCAACCAGCCCAGTTGGGGCCCCAATCAGCCCTCCCCCCAACCTCCTGCAGCCCCCTCCTCCACAGCCAGCCCCATCCCTGATCAGCCTCCCCACCGTGTCCCCTCCCCTCTGCCAGCCCAGCCCGATTGGCCCCCATTGGGGTGGCCAGCTGGACCCCCACCTGTGCACGAATTCATGCGCCGCGCCTCTAGTTTTCATATAAAAAAAAGTAAAGCTTGGGGCTATAGCCTTTGGTCTTAGCAATTATGAGAACCTTATACCAAAATTTTCATGACAATTTACGTTGGAATAACACTTGGCAGTATTCAGCAGCCTCATACATATTGTCTACCTCTATCCTTACAACAACCACGTGGCATAAGGTAGTTTTTATTTTATTGATGAAAGAGAGAGGTCAGCTTACTGTTCCATTTAACTATGCTTTCACGGGTCGATTCTTGTATGTGCCCTGACTGAGGAGTGAACCCACAACCCTGCTGAATCAGGACAATGTTCTAACCAATGGGGCTACCTGGCCAGGGCTGGGAGAAGCTAGTTTTAAACTTCTATTTTAGCGAAAAGAAGCTAAGACCAGATAGGCTGGGTGACTTGCTGCCATCTCAGGATGGAGATATGCAAGGTGCACAGAGGCAAGGACACAGAAACTGGACGCATTCTACTGCCATCCAACTTGGGGGTTTGCCACGTAGAAGCTGCGTGAGTTATGTATCTCCTTATGCCGCACGTTCTACTAGTTCCTTACTTACAAGGCAGTTCTGAGCATTAAGCATGTTATTGAATCTAAAGCACTTAAAACACAGTACACATAGTTTATTCAGTAAAAGTGGTAGCTATCATGACAATTCTCTGTTCTCTCCCGAATCAGGTCCTGTGAAATTCTTATAAACACGTTGTCTTAAAAAAAAAGAAAAAGAAAAAAGCTAATGGTGATCGATTATTGAACAATTCAGCGATGACCTCTCACAAGAAAATGGTTCCAAACAGGAGACAGCAAACGGGACAGAGGGGCAGCTTTTGTTTGATCGCGTACATTAAAAATTAATCAATTGCCAGCATTTAAACATTCGGAGATTTCACATAAAAGCATTAAGCTGTCTTTTTTAAAAAATTATATATGCATAGGTCTTTCTCTTTTTAAATTTTATTTTATATTCTTATTGATTTCAGAGAGGAAGGGAGAAGGTGAGAGAGAGAAACATCAATGACGAGAGAGAATCATGGATCGGCTGCCTCTTGCATGCCCCCTACTGAGGATGGAACCCGCAATCTGGGCATGTGCCCTTGATTAGAATTGAACCTGGGACCCTTCAGTCCACAGGCCGATGCTCTATCCACGGAGCCAAACCGGCTAGGGCAAGCATGCAGCCCTCTTGCTTTGCTGAAAACTCTGAGCAGTGAGCCACACAAAGCCACATTCTGCATGAACTGAACTGCAGCATCCCACCCCCCAAACATTTGCAAGGACATGTGTTGCCCGCTCTGACCTACCCCCCCCCCCCGCCCCCACATGCTGTGTCTTCTGGCCCAGTTCTCCAGTATTGATGGTACCTGCTCGGCCCCCTGCGACAATTTAGATGGAGGACTTACTCTCTCGAACGTGGAATATGCAGGAAGGCCATTTTAATGGGGAAACCTGGTGAACGGAGCGACCGATGGTGAAGCTCTGACCACGGGCCTTCCTCTGACTCATCCTTAGACTTCTAAGATGTCCTCTGCTTGACTTCCCTCGGAACAGATTTGTTCCTTAATGCCTGACCTACTTTCCCTGTGCCTCTCATCAGTGTTTCTCCTGGCAAGTGCAATGACAGAAAACAATGCTTTAGAAATAGAATCATCATGGAACTTGCAGCTACATGTGCTCTTGGCCCCCTGAGGGTTCTTTCCTGGGCACCAGGCAGTTGCCAGTGACATCGTGATTAGCCTCTGACCTGCTCATCCGTATGCTAAAGAACTTAACACTATTTTTGGTCCAGATGAGGCTCTCAAATGTCAAAGCATGCTCCTGATTCATAAACATAAACTTCTTAAAAACTCCAGCCAATTGCTAATTTTATCACCGCTTTCAAAAAACAAAAGGAGGCCGAGACTGGTTTGGCTCAGTGGATAGAGCGTCGGCCTGCGGACTGAAAGGTCCCAGGTTCGATTCCGGTCAAGGGCATGGACCTGGGTTGCAGGCACATCCCCAGTGGGGGGCGTGCAGGAGGCAGCTGATCGATGTTTCTCTCTCATCAATGTTTCTGACTATCTCTCTCCCTTCCTTTCTGTAAAAAAAATCAATATAATATATATTTAAAAAAAAAAACAAAACAAAAGGTGGTGAGGCTTTTAAAGAGATCAGGCATCTGGTCGCTAATCGGGTGTGATGGCCATGTGTGGGAGACAGGAATGACCTCAGTAGAGGCCCTGGCTCTGCTTCCTTCTGCACCTGTGTCACCCGCAGAACCATCCTCTAAATGCCTGGCGGGTGCGCCTCCTGTGGGCAGAGGAACTCACTGCTGACAATCAGGAGACAGTCTGTCACACCTCGCAATTCTGACTCGAGAGAAGAACTTTCTAGTAACCCAACGTTCTGATGACCCGCGGGCCAGCCATTCACATGGCCATGGCACTTTCACCTACACTTGGCTCTTTCAGAATTAATTCATGAATGACCCCTCTCCAAGCGTATTCTGGCTTCTGTGACATATTCTGGCTTCTGTGAACCCCAGAACGGGTGAGCCATGCCCCTCCTCACTAAGAGTCTCTCTAAACTCTTCCCTCTGCCCCTCAGCACATGGCTGAGCTCTATAGATTCATGGCTGAGTCTCTAAAATCCATGCTGTATTTACGCCCAACACTCCAGGCCCTGGCTCAGAATCCCTTCTCTCTTGCATGGATGGTGGTGGGCCAACCTCCCTCTCTGCTTCAAATGTCTTTGCTGTCCAATCCATCGGGCTTGTCAGCCAGAGATGCCGCCCTGAAATGTAGACAATAATCACTACAGAAAACCTTCCCTGGTTTCTGTTCCCTCTGATATAAAACCATGTCTTCGGATGACAGCTGAGTGTCCCCAGACATGGCCCTACTCCATCTGCCCAGCTTCGCGTCCTACTTCTTCCCTTGATTCGTCATATAACAGATGTCAACTAGACTTACTGATCATTTCACACTGCACACAAATATCAAGGCATTAGGTTGGAAGGCCAAAACTAATATGCTATATGTCCATTATATTTCAAAAACTATGTATTGACCACGCACTATGTGTCAGGCACTGTCTAGGTATTTGGGGTAAATTAGCGAGTAAGACAGACAAAAAAATTCTTTCCTTATGGGGTTTCTAGGCAGTGAAGGATGTCTACCTGCCGGCTGTTTTGTGAATAAAGTCTCATCGGAACACAGCCCTGCCCCTGGTTTTTGCATTGTTTGGACTGCTTCCCATTACAACTGCAGGGCCGAGTAGTTACAATGGAGACCACCTGCTCTGCAGAGTCTGTAAGATTTGCAATAAGGCCCTTCAGGATTGCTCACTGACCCTGATCTCCGGGTGCAGGCAGGCCGAGTGATGCCCACAATGCCTTGTCTCTGCTCATGAAACCCCGTCACTCCGGAACCCCACTCGCCCCTCTGCATGGTGAAGCCGTATTCTCCTTATAGGGCCCGTTTCAAAAGGTGTCTTCATTATGAAGCCATCCTGGGTTTCCCGATCCTGAGTTGCCTTCTTTCTCTTTGTTCCAATCCCACCCTGCTTTGCCATCTCTTTCTCCTTCCCATCCTAACTAATAAAAGGGAAATATGCAAATTAACTGTCACTACATCACAAAGATGGCAGCACCCGTAGCCACAAGATGGTGGCACCCAGTCCTCTCAGCTCCACCAGAGTCCCCCAGTCCTGGGGTGGGGGGTGCGCGGGGTGGCCGCTGAGAGTGGGAAGCATTCCAGGCCCAGCCGCCGATGGGCCTCTGAGCCACAGAGAGCCTCTGGTCAGCGGGCACAGAGCGGCCAGGCCCTGCAGAGAGCCACTGGTGCACAGATTCGTGCGCAGGGCTAGTAATCATCTTATGAAATCCAAAATGATTTGCCTGTCTGTCTCCTCCTAGATGCGGGGTTCAGGGGTCACAGACCACACCTCACAATTTTACCTGTATCTGCTGCCTCCAGTACATGAGGGTTTGCCCTGCAGAAACCAGGAGCCTCCACTTCCCAAGGAGAAGCCAGTGTTTCCACCTGTGGAGAACCTCCTGCTGTCTCCTCCTCGTTGTCCGCACCCTCTGATCCCCGGGCTGGGAATTGCACCGAAACATGACTGTGGCCTGTAAGCGCAACAGACTCCCTGCCAGGGTAAGCTGCAGGGTTCATAGAAGGCGAAGCAAACCCCAAAGGTGTCACCGAGTTCTTTTCTTTTCTAGAAAAAGAAGGGGAATTTGAAAGCGATTGACTCGGCTTTGCAAATGGCATTCAGATAATGTTTGATTCACAGAGGCCGTGTGAGCAATCAAAACAAACTGGCTTTATTCAGGTTTCGAGCTCGGCCCCTCCCCCATGCAGCACTGCCCCACCCTCACCTCTCCGGAGCTGAGTGCTATGAGAACACACACCTGTCTGCGCAGCTACCCCGAGTCCCACGGAGGCAGCGGTCCCCGCCACCCCCAGGCATTCTGCCACAGGATTTTCTGTGTTTTCTGGAATGCGGGTAAGGTTCTTACAGATAATGACGCTGACTCTGCACTGATCCAAATTGCCTCTTCCAACAGCTGTAGCAACCCAACCAAGCCAGCAACTCATAGCTTTGGCCGCAGAGACATGGATTTCCATGAAAGTGAATCAAACGAGGAACGCAATCACGAAGCTGAAGGGCACGTTTGGTACCGTTTCCAAGCGGCTCTGTCCTGGAAGTGGAACACAGGGACGCGGGCGGAGTCTCGTAGGCAGCAATCACGCCTTCAAAATATGTCCTAAGCTCGTTGTCTCTTCTACAACAGACATCGCCTGCCCGTTTAAAAGCCAGGGCACGCGTCACAGGATTTTACCTTCCAACTTGTATCCTTCACCAGGCTTCCCCGCAAAGATGGCAGGAGAAAGCAGATGCGGTCCAGTGACGCCCTCCCCAGCTACGGTTTCCGGGCCTCACTTCCAGGCGCCTGCTACAAACCAGTGCCAGTGCAGTCTTGTCATCGCAGACGGCTGTGAGGCCAATACCCTTGTTTCTCTGTTTCTATGTCTGCTGAACCGAGTCTTTAGAGCATGCTGCTCTTGTTGTTTCTTTCGTTTTTAGATCCCGATCTCACTGAAGCTTGGGACAGGAGGGCTTTCCCTTCCTCCTTGGCCCTGTGATGCGTTGAACTGTGTCCCTCTCCCCGAAAGATGTCAGTGTCCTGGCCCCCAGGATGTTGGAATGCGACCTAATTTAGAAATGAGGCCATTGCAGATGGAATTCGCTAGGTTGAGGTCAGACACTCGGGTGAGACCTCAGGACAGTACGACCGTTGTTCTCATGAACAGACAGCCATGCGAAGAGACAGACACAGGGATGATGCCGTGTGACAAGGGAGGGTACACGTGCCAACCGAAGAGGGAATGATGGCCAGCCAACCACCAGAAGCCAGGAGAGGGGGGAAGGGCCCCCCTGGAGTTGGCAGGGGCATTACAGCCCTACCTAAGCCTTGATTTCAGATTTCTAGTCTCCGGAGAAGAGTGTCGTCTTGCCATGCTCTTAGCTGTAAGGAGTGGCTCTTAGTGCTGAGCAGGAAGATGGGCCGAGGCCCCGGGGCCCTCACCCTCGCCCAGGGACCGCACCCCTACGGGGCGGGAGGGGAAGGGTGGGGAAGATGACAGTGTGTCCGCTGGTTGTCAGGGGCCTGAGGCGCCCTGCAGGCAGGCGATAGTGATGGCCAGGAGGCTGACACCTCTAGACCGTGCTCAGTGCTTCACAAGGAAATGTATCTTGCCCAAAGTGCCAATATATGCCAGCTAAGCATCGCTATTTCCCCCTACCCATCCCTCTCTCCCTCTGCCCCTGAGGCCTCCCCTGGGCCAGACCACATCGGAAGATGCATTGCGCTGACTCGTTTCACTCAAGTCCAAGGAGTAGACTGAGCCAAACTTGGCAGGGCAAATGGTAGCTCGGGGGGGTTTCAGGGCGAAGGGGTTAAGAAAATTGTAGTTTCCTGGTAGTCAGCAAGGTCTTCGTAGCTTCTGAAGCTCGCATTATGTCACCGAGGACAGAGAGAAGCCTTTTAACGTCGTTCTACGCAATTGACCATACGTCCAGATCACAGTCAAAAACTGTGGTCCATTAACCTGTGGCCTGAGGCAGCAAAGCTATGGCGGAACACGTGCTTTATAAACGTCTGCTTTGCCACCACACTAACATTTCCGGTGGCCAGCTTTTCCTGCTGCTTCTTGAAGGTACGTGTTCGTCTGCCATGGCTCTTCCCATCGACAAGGCTGGCATACGCATGCACCGTTGTCTGTGAAGCCGGGATGAGCCGATAAGGCAGCAGCATCTAATGCTACCGGGTGGCATGGCCATCTATGATGAGGACATTTCCTGTTGTAAACGTTTTCTGTAGAATCATAACGATTGTCCCCATCTTCAAACAGATGAACAAAGAAAACACATTCAAAGGCAAACATGAAAAATAAGCAGTCTTTGCTCCCAGAGTACTAAATTGCTCTAGACTGTTAAACCTCCCATCAATGTGCAATATTGTAAAGACTTCGTCCTCTCCTCTCCTCTCTCTGCGAGGATGCACGCCTGTTTCTTTTTCAATAAATCCAACACACTTGGGAAAACACCCAGATGGTGAGATTTCTTTAGGGAAGTGCATTTATCCGTGATAATGCTCCCAGCTGCCAGAAAACGGATTCTCCATTGTGGCCACCACCTGATTTCATGCCATAACACTGGAACAAAAAATAGAGATGCAAAGAATTAAAAAAATGAAAAGGGTTACAGAAAAACCAAGATTATCACTCTGTCCTCACAGAGGGAAGTGGAATGTGCTAGCTCTAAGATTGAAGCACGTCTTTAGTGCAGATCAATGCAACAGAGAAAGTGCCCAACAAACTCGGCGTCCAGTGGCCTGACGAGAGAGTAGTTGCGATTTGCATGTCTAACGGCGCTGTTTGCAGCTCTGCTTTGGGCCTTAACTAATACTGAGTGTTGTTTCCCAGCCAGGGGAGCTGGGAGATCTTCGAAAAAAGTCAATGGGCAGCCAAGTCAATCGCATTAAATTATAACTTACACATTCACCAGACATGGTGCTAATTACTTAAAGGCCCTAATTTTCCAGTCAGTCAGCAACATTAGTGAGCACCTACTGTGTGCTTTACATTGAACCTGAAATAAAGGGAGGGCAAGAAAGACATAGTAACTGCACACCACTATCGTCCCTACTTGCTCCAAATTTTTCTGTGTCTGTACTGGAGTATTCTTCTGAACTGTTCAGGCTTCCTATTACACACACACACACACACACACACACACACACACACACACACACACCCTAGAAGCCTGTTGCTCAAAGAGATTCGTGTAATAGGCCTTCCTTCCCTTGGCTTCCAGCACTGGTTTTCCTCTGGCACCCGGGACCCAGGCCTTCCCTCCTGCTGGAGTCTGCCGTCTTTGCTGCAAACTCCGGCGGGAGTCTGCCATCATCTTCGTCTTCACTGCAGCTGGAGTGCCGCTCCTGTAGATCCCTCTGCTCCCCGCCCTCCCTCTCATAGTAGGCGTCCTGCCCCACCCAGCCACTCCATGCCTGGAGCAGCTGGATGGCTGCCATCTTTGGCCTTCTAATTTGCATATTACCTCCTGATTGGCTGGTGGGCATAGTGGAGTGATGGTCAATTTGCATGTTTCTTTTAATATATATATATATATATATATATATATATATATATATGAATTTTGTCATAAATTAGGCAAATAAAACATGCAGTCCTCAGAACTGATCTCTTTAGTGTTCTGAGCCAGCATTACCTCTCTATGTATGTACATGTCTGTCTTTCTTTCCCTCTTTCTCCCTCCCTCCCTCATCTATGTCTTTTATCTGTCTGTCTCTGTCTTCAATACACCATGTAGTGTAAGCCAGCTAGGTATAAGCTTCTTTGCTCAATGGTTTACAGCAAACACTGATGCAGCACATAGTATGTGCCAGGAAATATTCTCAGGACATTTAATACTCAGAACACTGTAAGGTTGGTAATAGCTTTACTGATTCACATATTACTTATCAGAATCTTGAAGTAAAGAGACATAAAGTAATTTGCCTAAAGTATTTTATTTTTGTTTTTTGGTGGTTTTTTTTGTAAATGATTGAGTTAGAACTTAAATTCAGGCTATTAGAATCTAGGGTTCACACTCTTAATCAGCATGCTGTATGTTTCACATTATCTTCTTTCTTTCCTACCACAATCCTGTCAAGAAAGTATAATCTTGTTAACAGGTGAGAAAAATGAAGCTCAAGGTCATGCATGCTAACAAATTATCCTGCTTCTGGCCCAACCAGGGTAGCTCAGTGTTGAATGCCGGCCTACAAACCAGGAAGTCACAGTTCGATTCCCAGTCAGGGCACATGCCTGGAGGGCGGGGTGGGGTGCAGGAGGCAGCTGATCGCCAGTGATTCTCTCTCAACACTGATGTGTCGATCTCTTTCTCCCTCTCCCTTCCTCTCTGAAATCAATAAAAAAATATTTTAAAAAGGTATCCTGCTGTGTCTCACAGATACTGACAGATGACATGAGACTCCTAGGTCAGAGACAGGGGTCTCTACTACTCACAGAAAACCAGCAGCCAGAATATCGGTATGTTCTTTTATTTGTGTGTCATTCCCTAGGGCCCCAGTTCTAACGGGGTGAGGTGAAGGGAGACAGTGACTATTTCACATGCAGTGAATAGCGTTAGAGAGGGGGGGACCCTGAACTTAGGGCACCTCCATCTATGATGGGAGTGAGCATGCCAGTCCTTTGCTCCAGGGAAGACATTACCTCTGTTTTCCAAGGCTCTTCACTCACCAACATCCTTTTAAGAAAAATCCAGAACACAGAAGGCAGGGCCTCGGCTCGTATGACAAGCAGAAGTGTGGCAGACCCGTGCAGAATTTATTCTCCACAAAAGCTGCACAGCTAGTGGATAGCGAAGGTCAAATTGGCACCGGGTCCTCTAACTCCTGTCTTCTCCAGAGCTGCGTCCTTCCACAGGAAGATGGAGTCTGAGGCCGGCGTGGTTTAAAAGTTACCATTATACACTAGAGGCCCGGTGCACGACATTTGTACACTGGGGCGGGGGGTGTCCCTCAACCCGGCCTGCACCCTCTGGCAGTCCAGGAGCCCTTGGGGGATGTCCAACTGATGGCTTAGGCCCACTCCCCGGGCGTAAGCTGTCAGTCGGATACCCTTAGTGCTCCCGCCACCACTGCTGCGCTCACCAGCCGTGAGCTGGGCTTCTGGCTGAGAGGCGCTCCCCTCTGTGGGAGCACACTGACCACCAGGGGGCAGCTCCTGCATTGAGCATCTGGCCCCTGGTGGTCAGTGTGCATCATAGCGACCAGTCCTTCCACCATTCGGTCGATTTGCATATTAGCCTTTTATTATGTAGGATAATGAAGGAATAAACTTGATTTTCTTTTGTTTATAAAGGAATTCATTTCAGTTCATGAGCTCCTCTTCCCATAGTGGCTGAAAAATGAGAAGTCAGGGTAACACAGCCACTTCCACTTTTAAAATTAGGCTCTTTCGGGGAAACAAATTCAGGATTCCTCTTTCCACTGCTCTCCACTCCTCCCGGGAATGTGTGTTTCCAGTGGGTCTACACATCATTCTCACACCGGGGAATGTGTGCTCTTCCCCATGGGCTGACTTCTTCCCTTGCTGACCTTCCTGCAGGAAAGACTATTCCAACTCTAGCGGTTGGCTCGTGTCTTCTTCCCCTGGGCCCAGGGCAAGGACGGAAGGGCTGGTGCTTTTCCCCAGTAGGTTTATGCCCGATGGTGTTAAATAAAACAGTTACAATACACACTGAGACCAGGAGGGAGAAGCAAGGCTGTGGCTGTATCCGTAAAGACACCCGATGCTTAAAGAGAGGACTGTATGGGGTAAACTACCATAGCGAAGGACAGTAAGACGGCATATCCACAGGCGCCTTGGGGAATGGTACCAAAACGATGCCAACGTTCCTCCGAGCAGAGGGAACGAAAAAAGGCATTTTCTGAGGAACGCACACTGCCTTTTGTTTTTACATTGTTTAAATTCCAAGTCGTGCTGGCGAGAAACCGACCACCTACGGCATGTGGACTTTTGGCATCTCAGGGTCAACCCTTGTGGGTCGATGCTCATTCACTGACGTTAGTGCTCACCTCACGTCATTCACAAGAACAGGAGTGTGGCTTTTTCACACACGTTAAATATTCTTGCTTTGGAACCGAAGATGAGGCTAGAGGCTAACTAGCTATCCCCACATCGTCACGCAGTACAGACTGCTTGCTCCTGAGAAGAGAGGGCCTCGTTTCTGCTGTGTGTTAGGCCGCGACTTGTCTTTTATTCCAGTTAATTACGGTGCAAAGCCGCTCAAAAGAACCCGGATCAACACGAGGAGTAGCACAGATGCAGGTGCGCTCGGAGGCTGCTACCGGACATCTCTGTGATTACCGCTGAGCCTGCCAAACACAGTGCAGGGAGCCGCCCGTCTGCACGGCAGACACAAAATGCATATTAGCCTTAAGGCATGCACGCAGACTAAACCCTACCCTCCAGTCACTGTAAGGGGAAGGCTGTGTCCACACTGAAAAAACATCGCGAAGTGCATCTCTTCACCACTCCGCACATGGCGGAGCACCGCGTGCCGCTGCAGAAATACCAGAGGCGCTCAGGGTGCCGTACCACAGCCCTGAAAGGCACAAGAGTGCGATTTTTGTTAAAGCTTGTATTAGTTTAAATAACGGAACTGTTAAATATAGATGATGGCGTTATTGGAGAATGTACAGCAAAGAAAGATTTTTAAAATCGCTCCAAATCCCACCACCAGAAAGAACCGTAGTTAATTCTTGTGTCTCAGTATTTCAACGGCTGCATGATATCCCAGTTTATGCCTGTGCTGTACTTTCCTCCAACCAGGTCCCCGTTGGTGGACTAGCTAATGTAAAGTTTCCACTGTTGTGAACGGAGCCAGAGGTATCCTCTGTCGCTATCCATTTTCACTTGTGGTATTTCCTCCACAAGATGCCCCAGAGTTGCAATTGCTGAACCTTTTACATCTTGTTACATTTTCTAAATTTTCAGACATTATACCAGATTACATTCCCTTTACTATAACATGAGCAAACGGATTTCCATTAAAGTCTTGACAATGCTAGTTTAGAAATTTTAATATTTTTCAACACACTAGAGAAAAAACATTACGTCCTTTAATTGTTTTTTATTTTCAAATGCTGTTGTCAGCTTTCTGTCTTAGCAAGCCATTGCTATCGTCAGCTCTTGGCTGAACTCCAGCCCTACTACGGGTGTTGCTAGCAGCGTATTTACTTCGACCCATGTATCTAAAGCATGGATCCATTCATCTGACAAACACTTATCAAGCAACTGCCATGTGACAAATACCATGTATGTGGGAGGAATTTATCACAAAGCAGGAGAGGGCCCAGGTCCTGGCCTCAGGTAGCATGAATGGAAACAAAAGCAGTAACAGCAGAAACAAATTGTTAACCAATTATTGATCATGCAGTTCTCAGAACTGATGGATATGCAGAGTATAGAGCATGGTGTGATAGAGAGAGGCGGGTGTGTATGCAATCGACAGAGCTGTCATGGAACCCTCTTTGAGGATATGACATTTGAGCCCAAGCATGAGTCATATGACAGATTCAGTCATTAAAAACCACACCAGGCAGGGGGAAGGTGGAACCTTCTAGGCCATAGCAAACAGTGCAGATTTCATTCTTGTTGTAATGGGAAGACATCATATGCTTTTTCTTCTCTCTCTCTCTCTCTCTCTCTCCCCTCTCTCAGTGGAGAGTATTTGTTTGTTGTCAGTTGACACCATCATCGTTGTCCACTGCAAATCACTGGCTGGCTTTATTCTCCAGCTAAACCAAAGCGATGGTGCTTTAGCAATGAACAACATAGATGAGAGATCAAACCCCTCCTGGCTTATCTGTGTGGTCCAGGAGAGTGCTCTGCGTGTCACAAGCCTAAAGCGCGAGCTATCTTTGTTCGGGAGTGAGTGGATGATGGATGTAGTAGGAGGTTACAGTGGAAATATATTTGCCTTGTTTTTTGACAAACAAAGGAACCAAAGAGAAGGGTACTAGGGAGGACTCTACCCAACATGATCCCACACGAGGAGCAAGGTCATTTATGGAGGACGTAGCAAAGAGGAGGCCCGGCTGCCTTTTCTTATTTCAAACGTTGACGCTGTCTTACCATCAATGCATATTTACCAAGTTGGGGAAATCGTGAAGGAAGATCCTCCTCACACGGAGCTTCTTGCCTTCTTTCCTAAGCTGTCGCATTGCAGGAGCTATTCATACACACGGCTGGAAATCAGAAAATAAGGCTGTCCAACTGGAGCCCACATCGCACTGGACGTGAAACCCGCGTCAGGAGCTCCCCTCCTTGTTTGTGACACTGACTTGTTGAGAAGGCTGCGCCTCCTGTCTAATCTGGGGAAACTGGATGGATAGTGATGGGGGTGCTGGGCACAATCCCTCCCTTCCTTGTGATGGAGGGGGAGGCAGGGACTTCTCCCTTATGCCCTCACCTCAGTTCTGGTGAGAGGGGCTTGGAGAGGGCCAGTCGGGGGGTTCGTGTATACTTCCTGAAGTTTGCAGACACAGTGAGACAGTATCTAAATTATGACTGGAAATTCTCAGAGCAAAATGCCGACCAGCTAGCTGCCTTGAACTTGCAGAGTAAAGGAAGCAACACTGGGAATGACCTGCACCTCTACCAGCGGTGGTTCCAAGGGTCCAACTTGTGTCCGTAGTAACTGCAGACCCTAAGCAGAGAGTCAACAGGTAGCAGGGACCCAGGGAGAGTCAGGCAGAGGGGAAGCAACATTCACACCCAGGAAGTCCACACCCAGGAAGTCCACACCCAGGAAGTCCACACTCAGGAAGTTCACACCCAGGAAGTCCACACCCAGGAAGTTCACACCCAGGAAGTCCACACCAGGAAGTTCACACCCAGGAAGTCCACACCAGGAAGTTCACACCCAGGAAGTCCACACCCAGGAAGTTCACACCCAGGAAGTCCACACCAGGAAGTTCACACCCAGGAAGTCCACACCAGAAGATCACACCCAGGAAGTCCACACCAGGAAGTTCACACCCAGGAAGTCCACACCAGGAAGACAGTTGCACATTCCCAGGAGGGACTTTCTGAGGGGGAGTCAGCTTTCAGCATTTGCTTCCAATGCCTTACGACATTGCAGTCAGGCAGTGTTTTGTTTGCACTTCACCTCTCTTTTCCACCCTGACCCTGGAAGAGCGGAGGGCAGCCCAGTGGGTGGGAAGGGAGGAGGCAGGTGTGGAAGAGGAGGAGGGAGCGGGCAGTCCCATCCTCCTGGGTGGCAGGTCTCCAGCGGGACCAGCTGGAGGACAGGAAAGGTGCATGGTGGGTGGTGCCCGGTGGCATTGTCATTATTGCAGTTTCACTAGGGAAGTCACGCAGCTTTTGTGAGTTCAATGCGGAGGGCTATTTGTTACCCAGCACTGACCAGACATGCACATGGGCTCCCTGGCATCCCTATGTCCAGAAGGCGTCCAAGACCAGCCAGAGGAATTCAAAAATCATCCTGTCACATCCCACTTCTTCAAAACACTGATTATGGGCAAAGAGTTGCCTCATTCTCATGGAAAAATAATGAGAACCTGCGATGCGCTCCTGTCGAGCGCTCTCATTTTCTATGCAAACGCCCCCTCCTGGCAAATGTCTCCTTGGGGAGGGAGCTTCTTAACGGATACTATTAATTTTTATTGTCCTCACGCACACTCATATCTGTGCAGCCCCCGATCACTCACAAGGCTTTCACATTCATTACCTTTATTGCCACCTCTTTAGTAACCGCACCCTCGCTAATGTTTTTGAGTTACCTCTCCGTTACAATGGACCCTCCCATGTTTCCACCATATCTCATTAGGTTGCCTCCGGCACCAGGGTTATAGCAATAGGGTTTCCAAAATTAAAGTGGAGTCATTATTTTCAGAAAAGCAAACATGCCCATCAGCTATTAGAATGTTCCTCGGGAGTATTCTGCAAGCAGTCTATTCTATAGACCGGGTAACGTTTCATCATCACCGGAGGAGACAAACAGCAGCATGCTAAAGAACAAATAAAGGGGACGCGTGAAATAAATCCGAGGTCCAACGCCACACCGACCATAGGCATTGCATTCGGGAAATAATCAGTCTCTTTGATTCGGTTCAGCGCGTGGCATGAGCAGACCCCGCAAATGAAGGGAAATGTAATGAAGCGGGAAGGGAAATTGACAGCTACCCGATTTCAATAAGAAGCGGCCGATCTTCATAGAACAGCCGTTCTCATTAGGTCGGTAACGTTATGACAAGGGAAGAATTCTAGAAGACAGGCGTGAAGCAGCATCCGCCATCGCCGCTCTCCCCCCGTCACGGAAGGCAATGGCACGGCCGTCATTGTCAGCCGTAGCGGCGGCTGAAGAAAAAAGACCCCTTCTCTCTTGACAAAGATGCTGTTTGGAGCAATAGTACAGGGTCAGGATGCCAGGCATTTCGGAAGAGCGAATATAATTTTATGATCGACAAGAAAGAAATGCACTTCAGACAAGTGGTATTTCTTTAGCCATTCCCTTGGGAGGGGCGTGAGGCAAGAGCTGTTGAAGATGTGTTTCTGTTCAAGGGACAGCCTATTTAGGGGCTAATGGTTACCGCCAAGGTGGCTATGTGGGTGCTTTTGAAAAACCTGGCTATTCAGTATCTGTCAGGAGAGTGGCAGGTGCTTCACCCAACAGCAGCTGTCAGAGGGGTTGGGAGGCGGGGTCTTCCCAGAGGCTCGGAGCTTATGGAAGCTGTAAGTATGGAAGCTCTTCCTTGGTGTCAAACCAGGCCTTGTCCTTGGCCTGAAAGGCTTATCCTCACATCCCTGTCCTTTCGCCCAAGACTCCAAAGCTGACCTACACGTTTTTCATTAATTAAGATTCCCGTGTTACTCTTCCACGTGGGTGATTACTCTGATTTGCAGGAATTCACTCACAGCTCATATCATTGTTGCGTGTACATTACAGCGGAGCGCTTGATCCATAACAGAAATGATTCAGACCCTTAAAGACATGCTGGTCCCTATCTCTGTGTGATGCTCAACCAGGCGCTGAGCGGATTTAAAACCACACCCCGCACATTCAGATCTCTACACGTCGAAACGAAGCCAAAAGGCACCAAAATAAAATCCAGGCTACCTTGACACTTTGTTTCTAAATTTCAAGTAATGATTTAATTGTTTCATAATGAAAATAAATTTCTAAGCCCAAAGAAGACATTAAAAATACATTTAGGAACTAACATCTCCCTTCTGGCCTCATTCGTGCAATAGGAAAGCGATGCCACCCTGCGTCTGTGCTCTGCCTCCCAGTGCTGAGCGACAGCCCCCATTAGGCCTCTGCTCAGCGCGGAGACGTGAGAGGCAGGCTGTGTTCCACAGACCAGGAGCTAACCCAGAGCTGCATGCATTTCTGGGAGCGTTCACTTCCCTTCCAGAGGGGAGGCCTATTCCCTTCCCTTGACACTGGGCTGGACTTTGTGGCCGCCTTGGGCAGGGGGCCCCACAGCTGACACAGCTGACCCCTGGGCCGGGTCAGACAAGCTGCACGCCCCTTTCTCTCTCAGGAGGCTCGGCCCTGGAGTCCAGGCCCTGCTGCCAGGAAGCCTGCTCAATCCATGCGGAGACTCGGAGGTCACCGCAGAAACCAGTTAAATGTTCTCAGCCTCTGCACATAGAGCGTGTCCAGAGATGGACAGATAGACGGTAGATCATAGGTAGAGACATACGTAGGCAGACAGATGCCTAGTGTTAAAATAAAATACAGAGAATCCAAGATGGGGGCGTAGGTAAACACCTAAACTGCTGCCTCACACAAAAATTTCAAAACTACAACTAAAAGACAAAACGTCTGTCATCCAGAACCACAGGAAACCTAGCTGAGTGGAAGTTCTACAACTAGAAGGAAAGAGAAAAGAGCATTGAGACGTGCACGAGCGCTGAAAAGCTGAGGTACGGAGGCGCGTGATCCGGGCTGGCTGCGGGCGACTGGGTGCGTTGCTTTTTTCAACCCAAAGGGAGACAAGCCCCCGATTACTCTGAAATCCAGTCTCTGGGGAGACACGGGGGACCCAAACTCCTACGGGGAGAAGCTGGATTGTCTGCCAGTGAGGGTGGCTTGTTTGCAGAGCTGCGCGCAGGAATAATTGTTTACTGCACTGGGGCACGGGACTCCGGGACGCCATCGGGGACACAGAGCCGGCTAACCAGCAGCCATTGCTGTTTGCTACGCCCTAGCCTAGTGACACCCTGAGACCCCGCCCTGCACAACCTACAAACCCACCCAAGCTCCAAGCAACGGAGTTAGCATAAGAAAGCCCTGCCCTATTGCAGCTTAACCTAGCAAACTTGCAGCCCGGGTCAGACAGCTCCAAAACCTCCAAACCACAAGCAAAGAGGAGAAAACTGTAGCTCTCACTGTAGCTCCTGCTGGGTGGCCTCAGACAGTAGCTGACCTGCACCCCATTGGAGATCCAGAAGCCAGTGTACCTAGTGGTCAGTGTGAGACACCAGATTTCAACTCCTCACTTCCATAAGTGACACATTCAAGAGGCAGACTCAGTGAGCACCAAAGCCCCACTGAAACAAGTCCTGCCCCATAAGCATGTCTTCAGCGCAGCAGTTCTTCCATTATAGACACAGGGAGTGCTCACAGCTAATTGGCCTGGAGGTCAATTCCTCCCAGAGTACCAACAGCAATTAAGGCTTAACTACACCAAGACTTTGCACTCAGCCCACAAAGGGGTGTACCAAGAGCATCCACCTCATGTAATTGAGGAGGCTGAGCTACTGCCCTCTATAGATCACCTACCACACAAAGCTACTCCATCAACACAGGGAAGCAGCCAAAATGTGGAGACAAAGAAACATGTCACGAATGAAAGAAACGGAGGAAAGCAAACTACTGGATGATATAGAGTTCAGAACCACATTTATAAGGTTACTCAAGAATCTTCTTAAAACCGCTGAGAAACTTGAGACCTTTAAGGATATTAATGAGAATGCCAAAAAAATGGAAAAGGAACTGAAGCATACACTGTCTGAAATAAAGAATATACAGAAACTCAACTGTAGATCAACGTACCCCAAGAATCAAACCAAAGATCTGAAATATGTGGAAACAAAAAACATCCAACCAGAAAAACAAAAAGAAAAAAGAATCCAAAAATATGAAGATAGTGTAAGGAGCCTCTGGGACAACTTTAAGCGAACCAGCATCCGAATTTTTGGGGTGCCAGAAGAAGGGAGAGAGCAAAATATTGAAAACCTATTAGAAGAAATAATGACAGAAAACTTTCCCTACCTGGTGAAAGAAATAGACATACAAGTTCAGGAAGTGCACAGAACCCCATACAAGAGGAATCCAAAGAGGACCACACCAAGACACATCATAATTAAAATGCCAAGGGCAAAAGACAAAGAGAGAATATTAAAAGCAGCAAGAGAAAAACAGTTAATTACCTACAAGGGAGTACCCATACGACTGTCAGCTGATTTCTCAACAGAAACTATGCAGGCCAGAAGGGAGAGGCAAGAAATATTCAAAGTGGCGAACAGCAAGAACCTACAACCAAGATTACTCTACCCAGCAAAGCTATCATGCAGAGTTGAAGGTCAGATAAAGAGCTTCACAGACAAGAAAAAGCTAAAGGAGTTCATCACCACCAAACCAGGATTACATGAAATGCTGAAGGGTATTCTTTAAGAAGAGGAAGAAGAAGAAAAAGGGAAAGATAAAAATTATGAACAACAAAATGACATCAAATACATACCTACCAACATGTGAATCTAAAAATCAAGTGAATAAAAAATCTGAAGAACAGAATGGACTGGTGAATATAATAGAATCAGGGACATAGAAAGGGAGTGGGCTGACGATTCTCAGGGGAAGCAGGTGTGAGGGGTGCGGGAAGAGATTGGACAAAAATCTTACTCCTATGGATGAAGACAGTGGTGGGGGGTAAGGGCATGGGGTGGGGTGGGGAATCAGGTGGAGGGGAGCTATGGGGGGGAGTGGGAAAGAGGAACACCTGTAATAATCTGAACAATAAAGATTTATTTAAAAAAAATAAAATAAAATACAATGGAGAGCAGGCTTGAAAATCCCAGACAAAACCATCTCAGCCACATAACGTTATAGCTAGTTGATTTCACACACGTAGGCAAAACTTGGGTCATTTCTTGTAAATGACTCTGATAATCATTGAAGAAACGTGTTACCTTCCTAAAAAGACCTGAGATGAACCCTTGTAACCCACCCCTGCCGTCTGGAAACACCCAGATGCTAAGCAGTCCTTGTACCGGTTGACGCGTGCCTGTTTTCACGTTGTCACCAGCCTGTAAGGTCATGCTCCTGGGCGCCAGGCCACTAGACAGCGATTTACAACGACGAGGAAGTTACGCGTTTATTTCCAAGAAAGCAGTGGCTGTGCCATGCATATTTTTAAATTAAAAAAAAAAAACCACAGCCTATAAAACAAGATAGCTAATGCAGTCTTGATTTTTTTTTTTTTGATAAATCAGTAGATAGACTGAGGCAGGTACATATCTAAATATTCCGTTATCTTGGTAGATGAATATAAAAGTCTGGAAGAAGACACATCAACATTTCAACAGTGGTTAGAATAAGTGATAGTATGGAGAATTATTTGGATTTTTTTTCATATTTAACTTACCTGTATTTTCTAAGTTCTCTTCCACTCAGCATCCATTATTTTAAAAATAAGCTCATGGCCCTAGCTGGTTTGGCTCAGTGGATAGAGCGTCGGCCTGTGGACTGAAGGGTCCCGGATTTGATTCCGGTCAAGGGCACATGCCCAGGTTGCGGGCTCGATCCCCAGTAGGGGAGTGCAGGAGGCAGCAGATCGGTGGTTCTCTCGCATCATTGATGTTTCTCTCTGTCTCTTCTTCTTCCTTCCTCTCTGAAATCAATAAAAATACATTTTTAAAAAGTTAGTGGATTTATACAACCCACACCTTACTTCCGTTGCTTGAGGCCTTTCGTTTGCTCGCACTGTGGCCCAGCTGTGTGTGCGCCAGGCCAAAGCCGGGGAGAGCCTGGCTTCGCAGGCCCTGGGAGAGCCCCTCTCCGTGCCTGCAGCTGCGTCCTCAGGCGGCAGGGTGGGGACAGCCCCTCTCCGAAGCTGAAAAAGAACTATCGCTGTTCCTGCCTCTCCTCAGAAGATGCTTATTCTTGTTTCCTGGGTGACGTCATCAGGGATGCTCGCCAGCAGCCGCTGTAGCTTAAGCCATCCACTTCTGACTTCCTGGGGACAAAAAATACCACGCCATGCTCGCGTCCAAGTCGATTGCATCACCACTGAGTTTCTTGGTTTTGATGTATAGATACGTGCGATTTGTGTATGTTCTCAAATGCTTGCTTTTCAATACTTTCTTTTATAAAGAAAAGTTTTGGAGTTAAAAACTAAAGTGTTGAACAGCCTCCCTCTGTTTTGGCTAACACCATCCTCTAATATGGAAAGGTGTCCATTCATATTTCACAACCCAAAGGGAGGTAATCCATGGGAAATCAAACTTGTGCCTGCCTTTTCCCTCAATATCTTTACCTCCCTCTTTGTCCAGAAGGTACAGAAACAGAAGAACAAAACAGTTTCTTCCCTAGATCTGTGACATGCATCTCCATGGTCGATGCTATTTGAAGAACAAGTTTCTAAGGGACTTGTATTTACTTAAGTGGTTTTTTGGGGGAAAAAACAACCAGGGCATCTTTTTCTGACTCATTGGATTTGTGGAGACTGTGACAAGGCAAATGGCCACTGCCTCAGAAATGCCGTGGAGCTTGTGCTCTCACTGTTTGGAATGTCCGCAACTTCCGGAAGTCCTTTGTGAAGAAGGCCACGCAACTACCCACTAGCTCTTCGAAGCCGTGTGTTGGGCCAGCGTGGGAAATTGACCCCGAAGAAAAAATTCAGATGAACAAACGGCACCCTCCAGTTTTCCTGTCCTCCACAATTTGGGTCTTGCTGCTTCAGAACGATCCAGTGACAAAAGCACATGACGCAACTCACACCTAATTCACATTTTGTTTACATTCTGTGTGGCTGGCTTAGCAGAGGCATCACACAGGGCACATTTTTTTTTAAATGTATTTTTATTGATTTTATAGAGAGTGGGAGGGAGAGATAGAAACGTGGATGAGAGGGAGTCACCCATGGGTTGCCTCCCGCACCCCCCCCCCCCATTAGGAGCCCCACAACCCCGGCATGTGTCCTGATGGGGGAGCTGTGACCTCCTGGTGCGGCGGACGACCTTCCACCAACTGAGCCACACTGGCCGGCCACGGGGCACGTTTCCTCTGAAGCAGACACACACTCTTTTTTTCCACAGGACTAGTAAGAATGTTATCAAAGGAACTTGTGGTGTTTAAAAATTACTGGTGCAACCCTTAAATACTGTAATGGACGTTCCAAGAATGTTCAGGGCTTCTGGCCAAGAAACATTAATTTAAAGAGGAAAATTAATTCCACTTGCTGGGAAACGTTTATTTCCCAGCCCTCAGCCTGTCTAAAGGAAGGATTGGTGACTTGCCAGTGTGGTGCGGGGCGCCCCCTGGTTTGGCTATTGGGGAAAAATACCACCCTCCTCCTCAAGAGGTCTTCTGCGATTGCTCCTCTCTGTTTTTCTTCTGCAAAATGCAGCTGTCCCCAAATCATCCTTTCCAGGCAGCTTGTCCAAAAGCAGGATGGAGATTTGATTACTTCGTGTACAACTTACGCTAAATTTAAAACGTTCTAGTGCTTCCGTGCTACTAAGTGTGGGTTAACATGTGCTTTTCTCAGTTCACACGTGCGTTTCGGACTTGACTCAGCGACTGTAACCCCTGTTTGTAACCACCGGTCTCTGGGTAAGAAGTTGTGGCTGTGTGGGGTTTTCCAGAACTTTCCTCTTTAAGGACAGAGTTCCACGCGTTTCCCAGCTTCCTCGGTGTCTCCAGCCACAGGCGCAGCTGGGGCCCTGGCTGGGTCCAACAGGAAAAGGCTGCCATCGATAGGTGAGCGAAACCAAACCAAAAGGGGTTCCCCTCTACAATTTACACGGGCACTTGGTGCTTGTTCCTCGGGAGCATGAGACGCAGCGCCGTTCCTCATTGTATCACTCGTGTTTCTTCACGCCTGTAGTTCCCGTGAGATCAAATATGTAAATATTTCAGGGAAACGCACTAAGCGAGTTCGTAAAACATACCCTGTGGGCCACAGTGTACTCTGAACTGTTCTACGGAGCCGCAGTCCTAGGGTCAGTGTTTCGTTAAAACGAAATGCAGCCCACCCAGCACAGCAGCAGCCCCTGGGGCATCCAGGAGCCAATGTACAGCGAGGGCTCAGACATTTAACAGGAGCAAAAAAGAAATAAAAACAGCGTAAGCAATATAAAGTTATCATAAGGAAACAGGTATATTTGATAAAGAACTAAATAGAACGTTTCGAAATATTCTACATACACACATACCACTTTGGATGAGAAAGCCAACCGGGTGAATTACATAGTGTACTGGGCAAACCAGACGGAGCACTTCGTGTCCTGACCTGCAGACATGAAGCAGGATAAGCCCAGCGTAAGAAAGAAAGACAAAACTCAGGAAACATACATATTAGTGACACAGGTGATAGAAGAACAGGACCAAAGATAGGGTGTCCCCAAAACATGTACACGCACCCTTGAGTAATTCTAAAGGCAGTGTTTATTAAAATATATTTCACTTTCAAAATTGAGCTGTCCGCTGTGAAAGTGTGCATACATCTATATGTGTCTCACTGCAGATCCACAAAGAAAAAATACAGATAATAGGTGAGAGGCTGAGCAAAAGAATGAGAAATAGGCTGATAGTGTTTTAATACAATAAAAGTAAGAACTGTGATGACACGTGCACCTCAGTATGTTGAAATAAGACAGCTAAACACCGAAGACAAAAAGAGAATTGCAAAGTAGTCAGAGAAAAAGATCGGTCACCCGCCACGGCGTCAGCAGCAATGGGAGCCACAGAGCGTGGGCTGCGTATCTCCCATGTGACAGGAAGGAGGTCTCAGCTGAGACTTCTAAATGTAGTGAACCCCTCTTTCAGGACTGAGAGCAAAACGGAGATATTCTCAAGCAAAGTCTAGTGTCTATAATAACAGAAGCGTAATATGCTAATTAGACCGACGTCCGTCCTTCTGGACAAAGCCGCAGCGGGCAGGGTCCACGGCGGCGGCAGTGGGGGTCGGGGGCGGGGACCGCAGTGGCAGCCGGCAGGAGTCAGGGCCAAGGCTCTTGCACGAATTTCGTGCATTGGGCCTCTAGTACATATGTGTGTGTGTGTGTATACACACACACACACACACACACACGTATGTATATTACACACACATATACAGATCACACACATTACACAAATATGCATATTACACACAAACCACACATTATATATGTAACATTGCACACATATAACACATCACATATACATATTACACATACATGCACACATTACCCATTATATATTACCTGTACATATTACATATATATACATATTATACACACATGTTTATGTGTGTGTAAATATATATACCTCTCTCTCAATAATAGAAACAAAAGAATATGCATTAAGAAGGAAGATCTGAGATATAATAAAAAATCACAAGCAAAATAAAAAGTAAACATGGGAGTGAGCATAAACAAGTGACTGTATGGAAAAAAGAATGTTGTGTGTGTGCGCATGTATGTGTGTGAGTGTGTGTGTGTGTACTATCACGGAACATCGTTTAAACCTTCAGGCTGCACTAACTCACATATGAGCATAAATACCGAAATCTTTAAAATATTTTAGCGAACAAATTCCAGTAATGTGTTAATATGATAATGCATTTTGATCAAGTATTTCAGAAAGAATAGGTTGACTCAACATTAGAAAACAAATTAATCTATATATGTACTAGTAAAAGCCTAAGCTAGTGGTTGGCAAACCGTGGCTCGCGAGCCACATGCGGCTCTTTGGCCCCTTGAGTGTGGCTCTTCCACAAAATACCACGTGTGAGCGCGCACGTACAGTGTGATGGAAACTTCATGGCCCACGCGCAGAAGTCGGTTTTCGGCCTGCGTGAGTCTATTTTGAAGAAGTGGCGTTAGAACACTCAAGGGGCCAAAGAGCCACATGTGGCTCAGGAGCTGAGGTTTGCCGACCACTGGCCTAAGTGACCGAATGACTAGTCAACTGGTTGCTATGATGCTCACTGACCACCAGGGGACAGGTGCTCAAGACAGGAGCTGCCCCCTGGTGGTCAGTGCGCTCCCACAGCCAACCTCCCCCGGTCCCTCCCCTCAGCCAACTGGCCGCCCCCATCAGCCCTGATTGCTGGCCAGGCCGAGGAACCCCACCATGCACGAATTCATGCACCGGGCTGCTGGTAAAATATAACTACCATATTAACGCAGAAAAAGCATTAGCTATAGTTCAACACCTATCAATAGTCTAAAACAAACAAAACAGCACAGAAACTCCTGGTCATTTAGAAATAAAAGGAATTTATCGCTGGTAAAGGGTACATACATCAAGCCATCTCACAGCTACCTCTGATTTAAAGGAACACACCTGATTATCTGCTATTCCTACGTGATCCTTGCACTCCCAGTCAGCACAATAAAGAAGGTAAAAGAATCAACGGTGTGAGGTTTGGAAAGGCGAGGCGGCCACTATTATGACTGTCATCGGAAGTGGAAATATAATTCAGGCCTCAGGTGTAACTTTAAGTTCTCTAGCATCCACATTTTCAAAAATATTTGCGAGTGAAGACATTATGATAGGCATACAGAGACCGGGACCTGGAGCAGAAATCGATCAGAAGCAGTTCAGAAACTGATGCATACACAGGTGGGCGTGGCCGCCTGTTCCAGGTGCTGCCGAGTAAATGATGCTGGCAATAAATAATGCCGGAAACAGCACTACCTCTGCAGGCAAAGTGCAAGTCTAGCCTTCCCTTTCACCATCGGCAAAAACCAATTCCATGTGCAGCGGCAGCTTAAAATGCAAAAGACAGGTGTGTTCAAAATGTAAAACACACCAGAAAACGTCTTTATGCTCCTGTGCTCAGAAACTGTATGTTGAAACAAGACACAGAAATCAGCAACCTTAAAGAAGAGGTGGGCTCTGCTCCAAAAGATACCATGAAAAGAGTTAGGGAATAAGCCACCCGCTAGCAGAAAGTATTTACCTAACCATAGCTGGAAAAAATAATATCCAGGATAATGAAAGGGATTTTTCTGGATCAGAGAGAAAAAGCAGATCGCCCAGTTGAGAAAAGGGCAAAATAACTCGGAGGCATCTCACAGGAGAAAAAAACAAATATAGACTAAAAACAGGTATTTGCTCAACCTTTTTAGCATGGAGAGAAATGCAAATTAAAACCACAAGAAAATAGCTCTTCACACTCACCCCGAGCGCCAGGCCTGCCGATGTCACGTCCTCGCTCTCCCTCAGGGACGCCTGCCGACCTTGACCATTTCTTAGGCTTCTTAAATGACACAAACTCCTCTGCTGAAATGTTTTATTGGATAACGAATCGTGCTGGGGAGAAGTGAATTTTATGCGCTAGCCTGTATATGCAATGTGACGGTGTGGCTCTCTCTTTAATTAGGTGTTTCGCAGTGAATGGCAGTGGAGAGTTAGCGTTTCCTTTAAAAACGCTTGCATTTAAAACGTATTCCAAGCTGCCTTCCGCGTTTCACGGCCACCGCGAACCGCACCTTTCTGGTTACTGATTTCCCCCTCACAGGGACGGGCGTCTCAGGTCCCCTCCCCGGGAATCACCCGTCTGGGCGTTTCACTGACCTCTGAGCATCTAAGTCCCTGTGCGCTCAGCCCTTCCACGTGTCCTCGGGGGCTCTCCCGGGTCTCCCCGCTCCGCATTCGGGGTGCTAGCCCAGGACCCCTCTCTTCAGTGGGTGTCTCTGTGGCGATGGGGGAAGGGCCTCCCGCGCCCGTGGGCCATCTCCGCTCCTGCTGTTCTCTGCCATATCCTGCCTGCGTCCTGGTGAGGGCTCTGACTCGCTTCCCGAGCTTCTGACCGGCAGACCTGGGACATCACCCCCCTGTGCAGCGCCTCCCCCGCCAGCACCCACGCTGCCTGCTTCCCTCTCTGGACCACGAAAACGGCTTGGGGTCCTTTGAGACGCCAGATCTGTTTTGTTCCCTGGGACAACCCCCCCCCCCCCCACACACACACACACTTCAGGTGGGTTCTCACACATCCCCGTGCCCACGTCCCCTGGCCTGGCCTGGCCTGGCCGGCTGTCTGTGCTCCCAGTCCATCCCAGCCCGTCCCCGTCTGTCCCCGTCCGTCCCCGTCCGTCCCTGTCTGTCAAACAGGGAGCAGCTTGTCTCCCACGGGGCCTCCTGGTCCTTGCAGAGAAGGCACTGCCTCTGTTTCCTCAGTCACAACATGGGGAGCAGTCTGCGTGGGTCGGAGTTGGTGCAGCTAGAGCTCTGCTAGGGTCCCCACCAGGCCTCCCCCTCCCGCAGCTCTGCCCATGCAGAACGGGGCCCTTCTCCTGGGGCTTCCTTCTGCGCACCCATTGGGATGTGAATGACATCACGCCCCTGCCCCCAAGGTGAGTGGCAGGGACCACAGAGTCCGTCCTGGGAGATGCTCACAGGTGTCACGGAAAGAGAAGGCATTCCCCAGTGACGTGAGCGGGAACACGGGCTCCGGGGGACTCGCAGGCCTCGTGCCCTGAGGAATCTGTGCCGTCCGTCAGGGAAGACGCCCAGGGTGCTGGGCGCCTGGGCCGGGCAGGACTGATGGCAGACCCCTCCCCTCCTGGCATGTCCACTGACATTTGCAGGACGCGAGCGCTGTGCTCACCTCTGAGAGGAGGCTTCCTCTCCCGGGCCTGATTCCTAACGCTCTGCCGTCTGAAGAGTGCTCCCCACGGCCGTGGTCGCTGCTCTCTGGTAGCCATGCAATGAGACCGGGACCAGGTTTACCACCTGGGACCCCACCTGCAGGTGCGGCCAGCACCCCCCGCCCTCCAGGGCTCCCCTCACCGTGAACAGCCGCTCGCTGGCTGTTTCTTGGAGCCATGGCCTCAGAAACCGGTTTCACATCGGCTCTGGGGAAGCCCCCACGCCGTCTCAGCCCTGGAGTTTGCCTGGCCCTCACTGCGGCGCGCCTGTCCCGGTCCCGGCTTCTTTCCAACGATCTGCACCAAGAACGGCCTCCACGGCCCGGTGGTCAATATCACAGCCGGGAGTGAAGTTCCGCCTTTGGCATTTTTTGCCAAGAGCCTAGGAGTCCATGTCCGGGGAAGCCACGTTCCTCCTCAGATGGGGCCTAGTTCAAACCTTGCACTTAACCTAGAGGAGGCCCGGGGTGGGGGTGGGGCAGGGGAGGGTTATAGCTCGAGGCTGCACAGACTCAGCACCTGGATGTGTAAGCGCCTGGAACGTAGGGCAACTGACTCCTCATCTTGAAGCAAGAAGGTGTGCGTGCGTGTGAGCGTGCGTGCGTGTGTGCGTGTGCGTGTGTGTATGTGAGTGTGTGTATGTGAGTGTGTGTGCACGCGTGCACGTGTGTGTGAAGTGCATGCGTGTGAGCGTGCGTGCATGTGAGTGTGCGTGTGTGCGTGCACGTGTGTGCGTGTGTGAAGTGCAGTGAAAGGCACCAAGAACAGAGACACGACACACATGCGTGCCGCTGTCCTGCCGCTTTGTCTCGCCACCTTCCCCTCGGCCCAGCGCGCCCACGTCTCAGAAGCGTCGCCTCGGTGCGAGGGGAGCACAGGCCCCCCGCGTTCTGAAGCTGTCACGGCTCAGGAAGAGGATGGAGGGGGATGATGCTGTCATTTGGGGATGAGGGCACCCCTGCCCCCGGGTTCTAACGAAGTCTGGCCTGGGGCCCTGAGTGTGGGGAAAGCCCACTTACCGTGCAGAGGGACAGGCCTCCCCCAGCCTCTGCGAGGGGCACACAGCTGCCCCCGGGACTGGACCCCGGGACTGGCCTCACGAGGCGCGGGGGCCTACCTGCCCCTGCAGACTTCTCTCCATTCTTTGTTTTGGCTTTAATTCCTTTTTTAAAAACCTTGGTTGTTGAAAGTATTACACAGGCCCTCCTTTTCCCCCACTAACCTCTTCCAGCCCGCTCCCATTCCACCCGCCCCCCTGTCTGTGCCCACAGTGATGCACACAAGTTCTTCGGTTGATCTCTTCCCACTCGCCCTCCCCTGCCTTCCCTCTGAGATCCAACAGTCTGTTTACGCTTCTACCCGGGGCCCCGTGCGCAAATTCGTGCGCCTTGAAGGGAAATGTGGGCCTCAAGGCTGCGTTGGGCACAGGGCCGGGTCTTGGCCCATCCTTCGCGCCCCCGCCTAGCCCCTCCCGCCATTGTCCCTGGTCCCCTGTCTGCCTGCAGCCCCGCTCCTGCCCCCACCACTCCCATGCGCGGACGGGGCCGGCCCCACGTGCACCTGGTGATGGCGCAGAACGACTGGGGATGGCGCCTGCAGTGGGTGCGAGCTGGGCCAGCGCTGTCAGTGGGTGCGAGTGGAGGTGGCTGCCCCAATCGCCCCTCAGGAGCAGGGGGAGGTGGAGAAGCCCTCAGGGGCAATTGGGGCTGGCAGCCACCCCTCGCACCCGCTGACGGCGCCGATCGGGACTGGAGCCCCGCCTTGGTCTGGCGCCCCCGCTCACCTGCTCCACCATCCCACCACAGCCAATGCCCGCCATGTTCTGTACTCTGCCTCCTGCTGCCGACACCCACCATGTTCCTCGTGAGCCCCCTAGTGGTCAACGCACATCATAGCGACTGGTTGTTCGGTTGTTCCACCATTCAGTCTTTTTGCATATTAGGGTTTTATATATATAGATGACTCTAGGTCTACTTTTGATCATCAGTTTATTTGGTTCATTAGATCCCACACATGAGCGAGATCATGTGATACTTGTCTTTCTCTGACTGGCTTATTTTGCTCAGCATAATACTCTCCAGGTCCCTCCATGCTGTTGCAAATGGTAGAGTTCTTTCTTCGCCCTTCTTTAATAGTGCCACGCTCCTGCCTGTCATAAGATCTTCACGTTTCTTTGTACCCTTTTCTGGGACATGCAGCCATCTTGCTCTAACTGAAACCCGGCCCACTCTTTTCTCATCATTCGGGGCTCAGCTCGAGATCTCCCTGCTGCGTACCCTTCCAGCTTAGGTTCTGTTCTGTAGCAGTGCTTTCTTACGCTGTAGTTACATTCTTACTTTAGCTATGGGAAATTTTAAACATAAGACAGCAGAGAATGCTATATTAAACTCCCATCTACCCAGTTCTGGCAAAAGTAACATTTAACTTTTTGCTGATTTTATTCTGTCTGCCCCCCTACTTCATTTTTGTTTCAGTATTATAAAGCAAATTATACCAGTTATGTCCTTTCTCCTATAAGACTTCATCGCACAGCATGCGTTTCTGACTAACATACATTCACGTCCCCACCATCAGCGAATGAGGGGCTCAGCTGCTCCACTTCCTAGACAATGCTTGGTATTTCCCCTCTTTTTCTACTCAACAATCCTGTTCTCTTAAAAGTATCTCATTTTTTAAAAAAATTACTTTAGGGACTAATGGGGACCAATGTTTATTATTCATTTGATATTCCCTTTTATGAAATGTCTAAATATTTCACACACTTTTTTCCTATTGGGTTGGCTACCTTTTCCTTATTGAGTGATGACAGTATATAACTGGGTACACATTCTTTGTTGCTATGCATACAGGGATTAGCAAAAGTAGGTTTACAGTTGTTTATATGGAAGTTAATACAATAATTAATAAATAATAATGTAAACTCTGTGTTTGGAGTATTCAAAACTGTAACCCCACATTTGCCTACCCCTGTATATTTCAGACATCTTCACAGAGTTTGTGTCTCACCATTTTTGTGTGGCTAAGGGTGTTATTTACCTACGGGAGGCCCCGTGCATGATATTAGTGCACTGGGGGAGGGGGGCCTACCTCAGCCCGGCCTGCACCCTCTCGCAGTCCGGGAGCCCTCGCTCCTTACTGCCCACCTGCTCACTGCTCCTGACCACTCGGCTCACTGCTCTCTAGTGCTGCCGCAGAGCGGGGAGAGGCTCCCACCACCACCGCTGCACTCACCAGCCGTGAGCCCGGCTTCTGGCTGAGCGGCGCTCCCCATGCATTGAGCGTCTGCCCCCTGGTGGTCAGTGTGCATCATAGCGACCAGTCGTTCTGGTCATTCTGCCATAAGAGTCACTTAGGCCTTTATAGATAGATAGATAGATAGATAGATAGATAGATAGATAGATAGATAGATAGATAGATTCTTTTTCATTGAATTTACTAGAGTGACATCAATTAATAAAATATACAGGTTTCAAGTGTACAACTCTATAATACAGTGGTTCTCAACCTCCCTAATGCCGCGACCCTTTCATACAGTTCCTCATGTTGTGGTGACCCCCCAACCATAACATTATTTTCGTTGCTGCTTCCCAACTGTCATTTTGCTACTGTTAATGAATCGTCATGTAAATATCTGTGCTTTCCGATGGCCTTAGGCTCTACAGCAGCGGTTCTCCACCTGTGGGTTGCGACAGTGTAGAGCCTAAGACCATTGGAAAACAGATACTTACATTACGATTCATTAAGAGTAGCAAAATGACAGTTATGAAGCAGCAACGAAAATAATGTTATGGCTGGGGGTCACCACAACATGAGGAGCTGTGTGAAAGGGCCGCGGCGTGAGGGAGGTTGAGAACCGCTGCTCTAATACATCATCTGTGTATCGCACTGCGCATTCACCACCCAAAGCCAAGTCTCTTTCCATCGCCATTGAGATCCCCCTTTTCCTCCCCTCTACCTCTCTCCACCCCACCGCCGTCCCCTCTGGCAATCACCACACTGTTGACTGTGTCCGTTTTACTATTTATTTATTTATTTATTCATTCATTCATTATGGTTTAATCCCTTTGCCTTTTTCATAATGTAGCCTAACTTCCCTTTTTTTTTTTTTTTTCTTTTGTGCCAGGGATATGTGTTGTCTAATGTTTAAGGAAAATGGGCCTACGCAATATTCATATAAATACATTACCATTCTGGAAGAACGTTTCAGGAGCTTTAATGTTTTTCTTTTCGCGTTTAGATGTACGTTAATTCCGGAATTCACGGTGGGGCACGGTATGAGGTCGGGATCAGGGTTCCTTTCCCTTAAACGCTGTGTACGTCTCCCAGAAAAGCTAAACAAAAAGCCACGCCTCCGATGCCTTACTCCGGTCTTACCTGTGTCGTGTGTGAGCTATTCCTAGGTTTCCTCTCATATTGTGTTGTTCTATTTATTATTATTACATCAATGAAATACCATCTTACTGTCTCTTTAGAACATTCTTTATCGTTTAAAGGATTACATATGTCTCCTTTATTCCCCATGGACCTCTCCCCGGACACTCCCACCCCCTAGCACATGCCCTCAGCCCCCTGGTGTCTGTGTCCATTGGTTATGGTTATACGCATGCATACAAGTCCTTTGGCTGATCTCTCCCCCTTTCCACCACCCCCTCCCCTGCCGCTGCCCCTCCACACACACCCTCCCCTGCCTTCCCTCTGGGGTTTGACGGTCTGTTCAAGGTTTCTCTAACTCTGGATCTGTTTTAGTTCATTAGTTTATATTGTTGATTATATTCCATGAATGAGTGAGATCATGTGATATTTATCTTGCTATCTTATTGTCTTGATATCAGATACCAGCTATCAAGATGCCAGCTTTGTTTTTCTTCACATTTATCAGGTGTATTATTAGTGCTTTGCATTTTACATAAATGCATGAATCAGTGAAGAGAACGCTCGTGATTGCTAACCCTGTGTATGATCTGAAAAGTTTTCTTCTAACAGCTCTCTAGCAATTTAGATAAATTTATTTCATTATTCTTTTTCATAGATTTATTTTTATTTTCTTATTTTTTTACTTTGGAAGTTGCTCTTGCTCAGTTCTGTGGAGCTGTATCCTACACATCCGCAGATTGATATTCAGCCAAAGACTCAATTGGGCATTCTACAGATTTATAGATATCTTCTTTCTTTCTCAGATTTGGTCATAAATTCTAGACTCCTCACTCTCTTCCAACACTAAATTCTGTCTCCTTACACCTGGAAGATTGACAGACCCTGTTTGGGGTTCCTCCTCCTCTACTGCATCAGGAAATTACTTCTTGGCAGAAAACGTGAGCGATGAACGGGCTCGTCTCATCTGTTTCCTTTCTCTCGGGGAGCACAGTCAGAGCCTCCTGTTTGTTAATGTCTGGAAATAGTTGTCTCTCTATTTTTGTTCAAATTCTAGATCCTAATGGTGGCAGGTTAATTCTGGATTGTCTCACTCACTCTGGGCCCAAAGCAGAACCCTAAAAGCACCTATTTCGAGCATGCACTGCCTGCATAGATTCATTATCAGTTGTCTGACCGGATTTATTTTGAAGCTGCTTCTTCCTGTTCTCAGAAGCGCCCACGCCGTCAGCAGAGAATCACTCCCTGTGGGGCTCTAGTCGATTTCTTCCAGGGCCCCCTGCACCCAGCGCATAGATAGCGGAAGCGCAGTGTCTCCATGCTCCAGGCCCAGGGAGGAAGGAAATCCCTCTGGTTTGTTGTCACCTGGCAGCAGTCCATGCGCCAGGTCTTAGCTGCCCTGCAGGCAACAGGGGGTTTTCCCTACTCCAAACAAGGTCCCCAAATCTACCTTCCCGTGCGTCCTCGCAAATCAGGTAGATGAGGCCGTAACTGTGAACCCTCGGAAGCATTCACATCAGAAACAAGATGCACGTATCTCACAGGACACGATCCACAGTGTGTACGTTCCATTTAACGAGCTGGTGCGTATGAATTAGAATGGCACTGGAATACTGAAATTGGCTCTGTGTTCTCCTTGTAGGTACTCAGTTAATTTTTGCATTTATAGCAAATTAACAAGTCAAGTAACCTTGGAGATATGGGTTCATGATGACTTCAACAACTCAGCCTTTTTCATGTCCACGATTACAGTTCTTCCACCAGTCCCCTAAGTAGATACCGTGTGGCAGGCATGCTGTGCTATGGTGAAGTGACCACAAAAGGGGCGTATATTAATTTTCTTTTTTTTTTTTAAATCCAGAATAAAAATGAGGCTTCTTTTAGTTCCTTCTGAACAGCCTCTGCTGTCTTCCTCTGACTTTATTTGCCAATCAGCAGCAGGTCTCAGACCAGCACGGAAGGAATTATAATGAGCACTTAATTAGACCACTGTCAGAGGATTCAAGGGTTCGGCAATGCGAGCAGACACGTTTTTAGCACATTTTAGATTCCTATGATCATTTGGGAAATTTCACTCATCACTATTAGATAACTAATGGCAGAGAAAATGATCATTTGGAGACTCTGTTAAGTAAAAAAGAGATTTGGCTAAATGATGTGGCTCACATGCAGACCCTCTTCATACTACCCACATGCATCCGATTCTCATCACTCAGAATCTCTTTCGATGTGCACGTGACACGGGGCAACAGCAGACGCAGTCTGCTTCTGTAACACAGGCACAGGCACACGCGTGCACTTGGTGGCAGGCGCCGGCACCCGGAGGCGTCGTGGGCACACCACGGGCCTTCAGCACAGAGGCTTCTGGCTCCCCGTGCAAACACCGCTGCAGCCTGCCATTCGCCAGGGGACACGCTTTGTGAGGCTCATTAATTTAATTGGTCCCCGTCATCTACTTAAAAAGGAGCGAAGAAGAGCATTTTCTGACAAGAACCGAAGGTGGCTGGAAGTCCTATTAGGTTGTGTGGCACTTGAGGAGTTGTCAAGCCTGGAAGGAAATGGGATTGAGGCGATTTAGTTCAGCGCTGGCACCGCCTGCCCCCGCCTGCCCCCGCCTGCCCCCGCCCCGTCTAAAGTGGTGAATCGGAAAGCGCCTCAGCAGACCAGAGCTGGGCCTCTCCCCAGAGGGGTTTGCACGCGTGCATCTCAGCCTCTTAATGGCACGGAAACGCATTCCGTCGCTGGAGGCATCGCTACCGTTTGTGCCGGTCCCACTGTGTCGGTCCCCAACGTGTCCCGCGTGCCTCGCCTCGCCTCGCCTGGCCTGAGAAGGCCGAACCCGCTGGCTGGGTCTCTTCCTCGCTCCGGGGCTCACGGATGCCAGCATGGCAATGGCTGGAGGCCGCTCCCAGGCTGGCTGTCCCGGAGGCGGCCGCCCGCAGAGCTGGGCAGGCTTCGGGGCAGCGTCTGCCACATCTTTGCAGCACGTGCCAGTCCCCCCAGAGGAGCCCGGGCTCCTTTTCCCCCTGCCTGTCCCCCTGGTGTCCAGCATCCTGCCGGGGACCCCCCACCCACCGCTGGACCCTCCGGTGTTCTCGGGGGGCCCACCCACTCTGATCGTGAATCGTAACGTCTGTGTTCTATCAGCGTGGCAATGACAAGCTCTACCTAGAAGAGGGGTCAGCAAACGGCAGCCATGGCCGAGGCCGGGCACCGTCTCCGGTCAGAGGGCCCGGCGGCTTAGATGGCTTTCCCTTCCGAAATGGCACATCACAGCGGCACAAAGCAGCGCTGCCTGTCAGGAGTGCGCGGCTCGGGCGCACAGCCATGCTATTTGTTGCCTCCGTTTGCGGCCACTGTCAGGTGGTGATGGCAGAACTGAGGAGCCCGTGGCCCACGGGTCCCCGAAATCTCTCCTCCAGGGCCTTTCCCGAACCTGCCCACCACCCGGGAACATCATGAGCACACGGGAGTGGGGGCTGCAGAGCCTGCGAGTCCCCCGGACAGCGGAGGTTTGGTAGGGAGACGGGAATGTTCTTTATGGACCGACGGCGATGAAGATGAGCGAGATAATGAGCCTGCACCAAAAACGGGGGTTCCGCATCTCCCCATAGAAGTGCCTCGCCTGCACAGTACGTGCTGCTGCCTGCTTGTCTCCCCTTCACCTTAACGTGTGCCTGGTGAGGGTCCAGAAGCCAAACTGTTGATCCGGCCCCTACCAGGCGAGTCGGACCTGACAGGCTATGGAACATTCGGTTTCTCCACCGTAAGACAGAACCTTGGAAATAAATAGTGCTTTTTTTTTTTCTTTCTTGTTCCAAAGAACTAAATAATGCTTTGGAGGTTGTTTTTTTCCCCCAAAATTCCAATTTGATGAGCATCGATGAATATCAAACGTCAGGATTCAAATTAGTTGTTGAATTCTAGTTGGAAACACTGGCAAAGGGTCATTTTGTGCCAGTTAAGCATCTTATGCTGTGAGAATTTTGTGTTATCTCTAAAATGCCTCTGCCACTCTTAACCGAAACGATTCCTGCATAGGGAATCCTATATAATAAAAGCCTAATATGCTAAGTGTCCAGTTGTCCAGTCATCCGTTCAACCAATCAAAGCATAATATGCTAATGATATGCTAAGGCCGCTCAACTGCTCGCTGTGATGTGCACTGACCACCAGGGGCAGACACTCCGACTGGTAGGTTAGCTTGCTGCTGGTGTCTGGCCTATCAGGACTGAGCAAGACGGGCTGGACACGCCCTGGAGCCCTCCTGCGGTCCCTCCCCGGCTGGCCAACCTCCCACGTCCCTCCCTGGCCCCAATCCTGCACTGGTGGGGTCCCTCAGCCTGGCCTGTGCCCTCTCACAATCCGGGACCCCTCAGGGGATGTTGGAGAACTGGTTTCAGCCCCATGGCAGAAGGACCAGTCTCTATGACGTGCACTAGGGGGGCAGACGCTCAAAGCAGGAGCTGCCCCCTGGTGGTCAGTGCACTCCCATAGCGGGAGCACCACTCAGCCAGAAGCCGGGCTCTTGGCTGGCGAGCGCAGCGGCGATGGCGGGAGCCTCTCCCTCCGGCTGCCGGCAGGCACCTGGGACACGTGGGGAGTGGGCCCAAGCCATCAATCGGACATCCCCCGAGGGCTCCTGGACTGCTGGTGGGGCAGGCTGGGCTGAGGAAACCCCCGCCCCTCTGAGTGCTTGGATTTTGTGCACCGGGCCTCTAGTGTATCAATAATATTGTAATAACAATGTCTGGTGTCAGGTGGGTAATTGGAAATATCGGGGGGGGGGGGGCATTTTTTAAAATATGTAACTGTCTAACCATGATGCTGCACTCCTAAAACTAATACAAAGTCACATCAAATATTAAAAAATAAATAAGATAAATTTGGAAAAGAAAAACGATAAAATGCGTCTCCCATCCCTAAGCACCGGGCTCAGTTCCACTTGACATCCGGTCTCCTGGCGAAGCTTCGGCCCGCGCTGGGCACGCGCCCTGCACCTTTCTCCACGTGGCTCCGGCTGTCGGGGGTGAGGCCCTGGGTTCTGCCCCCACACAGCCTGCTCCCTAATTCTGGGAAGCCGAAGTTTGTGTCCTACTTTCTGAGTGAGTTAAAACCTGCAGCGAAATCAGGTTGTTCTTTCTCTTTGGTTAATGACGGGAACATCGCAGCCCCCTGGGGTCCCTGGAGCCGTCTTCCTGCTGCGGTGAATGCTTTACCCCCGAGTGGATACTCCCGCCGGTCCCGACGCTGCCGCTGGGCCTCTTCCAGGTGACCTGTGGGGCGTGTAAAGGGGAAGCAGCTGCTGCCCTTGGGGGGCGGGCTGAGACCTCCTGCAGGGAGGGTCCTCGGGGATGGCTCCTCTGCGGGGGTGAAGGGACCCTGTTGGAAGCAGAGATCTGCGTGCTCCGTGAGCAGCGCCTTTTGGCTCCGCACCTGGCGGTGCTTCTGCAGATGAAGCGAGGTTTTTAAAAACCTTTCCAGATTTTTAAAAACCTCGCTTGCGATCGCAAGTCGGCTTAGCCAGTCCCCATCTCCTTTGTCGGTTAGCGGTGGACTTAGCCCTTGTCTTACATTTTCCCAGCGGACTTCTTGGCGTTCTGAAACTGGACAGGGGCGGGAAAGCGCACTCAGCCCCGGAGCGGCCGCGGCCTGCGAGGTTCTCTGGGCCCCTGCTCACTCCTCTCCCAGGTGCGGCTGCGCCTCCCCTTCCTGTCCTGGGCACGTGGGCGACGGTCCACGTGGCAAGGTCCCCTCAGGAAAGCAATTGCGTCTCAGCGCAGCCTCTCCTCCATGGGCTCACCCTTCCTGCCTGGTGAGTGAAGGGCGGGCGGCAGGTCTTCCTGTCGCCTCCATCCCAGTGCATCGAGGAGACCAGACCACATCAGGGTCTTCATCAGGGCCTGGAACCGCCCCAAGTGGAAACGCTTCGCTCGGCTGGAGAGCAAACGTGGGCTGGGTGCTGACGGCTTCCGTGCGTTCCCGGCGGCGCTCCTGGAGGAACGCATGTGCTTGCTCGCCATTATAAGGAAGCTAGAGGCCCGATGGACGAAATTTGTGCAAGAGCGGCCTTCCTTCCCCAGCTGCCGGCACCCACTTCCCTCGGGCACCCGGGACCTGGGCTTCCCTCGCAGCCCTGGCTTCATCCGGAAGGCTGTCTGGAAGGACATCTGGTCTAATTAGCATATTATGCTTTTATTATTTTAGAGGTAACAAGGCAGACACCTTCTCTCTGCTAAGCGTTGGAACAGAAGGGTTTTGCTGGGCAGAGCGCTTGGTGCTATTCTTTCTTTGTTTTCTGGGAATCTTCAAAGAACAGAGCTCCCCCGTAAACAAAATGCAATTATATTTCTATCTAATAGTAATAAAGATGGAGAACATTTAATTTAAAAAGTCTCTTAAAAGAGCATAAAATATGAATTACAGATAGATATGACAAAAGCTTTAAATTTCTTGTACACCAAGAAGTAAAAAACCTTGTTGGGAGAAATTGAAGAACTCTTGATATCTATCTATCTATCTATCTATCATCTATCTAAAGAGACGTAATATTAAGATGCCATTTTTTTTATAACTTGAGCTATCAATTTCATGCAGTGCCAATCAAACGCTAGCTGGCTTTTGGGGGATATAAATTTACAATCAAATTTTAAAGTTTACATAGAAAAGCAAAGAAACTAGAATAGCAGAACAACTCTGACGAAAACAACCAACAAGTAAGGAAGCGGTTGGAGGACATGCACTGTCTAATTTCGGGAATTGTTATACACCTACAGGTATCCGGTATGCTGGCCGCATAATGACTGACAAGCGGATCCGTATTCGTCAGCCATCCTCAGTGCGTCTCAGGTGGTACTGTTCCTGCTCCTTACCCTGTGCTTTCGCCCTGTCCCAGCGCCAGTCCCACAAGGTGGAGAAGTCTGTTTACCACCCCACTTCTGGGAGCATGTTTTAAAGGTGTGTGTTGGTATGAAACACACTTTCTCCAAATGGAGTGGTTTCAATGATAGCATTTTGTAATATTTATGGTTTTGTGGGTCACTAGACTCTGCTGGCTGTTACCTTCAGATGCAGGAGTGAACGCGGTCACCGGCGAGGCAGAGGGCGCGGTCGGGGCTGGAACATTACAGACAGCCCCCCGGGGTCCCGTCTGCGCCAGGACCATCCTCTGAGCACTGTGGCCGTCTTTCTTGCTGCCTTTGTCTTTCTCCAGGTCTCTCGTCCCTCATCTCTCAGGAGTGAAGCGTGTGCTTCCTGACAGGCTGGCTCGTTCCGGGAAAGTAAATGCAATGTTCCTGGGCCTCTGTGGGCTCAGCCTGAGCCTGGGGGTAACCAGGCCTGGGGGGCGGGAACATGCCCAGTAGGAATGTGCTCCCAGGTGGGGTAGCCTCAGCCTCATCGGGGTGGGCCCCTGGTATACCCCTCACTGCAGAGCCCCCCTTGAGCCAAAGGGGCTTGGACTGAGGGTTCTGTGTCCCAGCTACCCTGGAGCATACCCGCCCCCCTTATGCCTCAGCCCCCTGGGGAGAGAGGGGAAGCGGGGAGGGGAAACACAGCTGCCCAGAGAGGCCGTTCCTCAGCTGAGGGCAAGTCTCAGAAAGGAGTTGCTAGTGGACAACCCTCAGGGCAGCTGGCGGAGGCAATGGTTTATGAAAATGACATCATAATTCCTGATTCTGCCAATAAACTGACTAACTGTAATTCCACTTGAACTTAAAGAGGAAAATGAACTGAAATTTTTTTTTTTTTAGTGTTATTTGTAAATGAATTTGTCAGTGTCAGTCATTTTACCGCATTTATTGTTGTTGTTCGTAATTTGTATTTCACTTTCTCTTTGGCCGACTGTTAGACTCGAGAATTCTTTCCTCGAAAATTGCTTGTGGGTATTGTATTCATAGAGTTCTTAGACGATGACTTTTATTTAAAGGACTAGAGGCCCAGTGCATGAAATTCATGCATGGGGGGGGTCCCCTCAGCCCAGCCTGCACCCTCTCCAATCCGGGACCCCTCGGGGATGTCTGACTGTCAGTTTAGGCCCTAAACCAGCAGTCGGACATCCCTCTCACAGTCCTGGCCAGCTGGCTCCCAATTGCTCACCTGCCTGCCTGCCGTCCTGGTCGTCCCTCACTAACCCCCCTGCCAGCCTGGTCACCCCACTCAGCCTGCTTGTTCATTCGTTTGGTCGTCCCTCACTAACCTCCCTGCCGGCCTGGTCATAGGGAGCCATCTTGTGAGGGCGTGAGGGTTAATTTGCATATCACCTCTTCATTATATAGGATAACTTGACTGGTATCAACGTATCAAATCAGTTTTTCATGATAATTTTTGTAGGTTTATTTATGAAATTCTTAATGGACTGTAGAATTTCCCTAGCCTGTCTTAGTGCTAATCTTTCTGCATCAGTCTCTACAATAGGACTGACTGTGCATCTTCTACTACAATTTATCACTTTTTATGCCAGGAAAGTTTTCTACTATTTTATCTTACAATGCTTTTGTGCACTACTTTTTTTTAAAATATATTTTATTGATTTTTTACAGAGAGGAAGGGAAAGGGATAGAGAGTTAGAAACATCGATGAGAGAGAAACATCGATCAGCTGCCTCCTGCACACTCCCTACTGGGGGTGTGCCCACAACCCAGGTACATGCCCTTGACCGGACTCAAACCTGGGACCCTTCAGTCCCACAGGCCGACGCTCCATCCACTGAGCCAAACCGGTCAGGGCTGTGCACCACTTTTGAACCTCTTTTAAAACCTAGTTTTATTGGAAATCATTTTATATTTATGTTCATTGACATTTCATATCATTTTTTCTAACTTTGTCATATTGCTGGTGTTTATGACACTTTTATTTTTACTTCTATAATGAGTCTATGCCTCTCTGTTCCTTTATTTCTTCATTTCTACTGGCTTACTCTTAATTCCCCAAATTTATCTTACTTTCTTGAAGTCTTTTTAAAAATAACAAACATGACATTTTTATAACGATTTAAGAATGAATAAATGTATTTGCTTACCTCTTACTGTTCCCTTTTTTGTGTGATACATATTCTTCTCTGTCCGTTTGCAAAGTCGCCTTATCTCGTCAATACTTTTGTTCATACTCTGTTCCACTAAAGTCCAGGGGTCTCCCTTACATTTTCAAAAGATGCTTTACTTGTGTGTAATCCCGCACCCTCAGGCAGAGGTCATTGGGAATGGTAGAACTTGTCAAAGTTGCCGGGTTTTATTGTCTAATACCAAAGAACTCAAAGCATTCCTAATGCCACCATTCTGAACAGAAAAGTTTTAAGTATTGAAAAGTGGTGGAGCTGGCCGTGTTGGATAGAATTTCCCCAAAATTTGGAATTTCACATGGAAGCTTGAATTTCATCGTCACACACAAATGCTGTCGGTTGTTCTCGTATTGTAACAGGCTCACTAGTCGTCAAAATATCTGCCACTCACTCGTGTCTGAATGCTCGCGTCAGCCAGCCTTCCAGACAAAAATGACGTTTAGTGAAAAAGCAAGCCGTTTCCTTTGCAAGTGCAACAATAACACAAGTGCTTTCCCTGGAGACAAGCGTCCCGCTTAGCTGTACCGGAAATGCTCCAAGCATTCTTTCCATTCCGTCCAACAGGATACTTACAAACAGACGTATTTAAGGACTGAAAATTAATAAAATGAGCTTTCACTGTTTCCACAAGGCTATGCTTCAGCACGACTGGCTTCTTCCCCGCTGGAACTGCTGTGACCCCACGGTGGTTCCGGGCTCAGTTTGCTGCCGTTGTCTTGGCTCAGGCCAAAGCACCCTTGTGTCGCATCATTATTGCAAAGGTCAGCACGGCAGCAGGGCAACTAACATGTCCGCCTCGTTACAAAAACAGGCTGACCTTTGTGTACTAGGGAGCGGGCTGCAGGGAACCCCAGGGTCCCGGGAACCTCCGTGGCAACCGCTGGCTCAGGGAACGTTGTGGAAGAGACAAATCCAACTGCCATCGATGGCCGCCTCGTAGTGGTGGCAAGAGGAGTGAAAAAGCGTCATCAGCTGCCTGGCCAGCGTGGCTCAGGGGTTGAGCATCGACCTATGAACCAGGAGGTCACAGTTCAATTCCCGGCCAGGGCACATGCCTGGGTTGCAGGCTCAGTCCCCAGTGTGGGGCGTGCAGAAGGCAGCCGATCAATGATTCTCTCTCATCATTGGTGTCTATCCTTCTCTCCCTTTCTCTTACTCTCCTTGAAATCAATAAAAGACATTTAATTTAAAAAATAATAAAAGAAAAAGAGTCATCAGCAATTGGGCCCAGGCCAAAAACTAATTCTATCCCAACTCCTGTGATGCCTGCTCTAAGGCAACCTCTATTTTTAAAATTAGCTAGAGGCCTGGTGCACGAAAATTATGCACTGGGGGGGGGTCTCTCAGCCTGGCCTGCACCCTCTCGCAGCCTAGGGGCCCTTGGGGGATGTCCGAATGATGGCTTAGGCCCCCTTTGGGGAACGGACCTAAGCTGGCAGTCGGACATCCTTAGTGCTGCTGTGGAGGCGGGAGAGGCTCCCACCACTGCCGCTGTGCTCGCCAGCCCTGAGCCTGGCTTCTGGCTGAGCAGCGCTCCCCCTGTGGAATCACACTGACCACCAGAAGGCAGCTCCTGCATTGAGAGTCTGCCCCCTGGTGGTCAGTGTGCATCATAGCGACTGGTCATTATGCCGTTCGGTCGATTTGTATATTACCCTTTTATTATATAAGATTATTTAAATAGTTACTGTTGGGGAGAAAACTTTCTCCTTTACTCATCAAGGTTCTTCTAGGTGGTCTAGGAATTCAATTGACATGAGATGTTATAGGAGAAAATCAAATTTAATTTCATATGTTCAGGTCCCCAAAGATATGGAACCCAAGGCAAGTTGGGCAGTTGCGGCCTCTATGCCATCTTGAACTAAGAAACGGGGTGGGGCCTGGGGCTTCAGAGGGGAGGAGGGTGATTACAGGATGATAGAAGAAGAGATGCATGGCGATTCCATGTTCGCCCTACTATACTCATAAGTCCTTTAGATTCAAGTTACCTATGGCAACTGCTCTCTCCCTGAGCCAGCCCCTCCCCTCTTTAACACTTTAAGTAGTTAAAGATGAGGCCAACATTTTCTTGAAGCTACAGGTCTCAGCTGCCCTCATCTATATCAATATATATATATATATATATATATATATATATATATATATATATATACACACACATACATATATATATATATAAATAAATAAAATAGAGAAATATGCTAATTAACCCGGATGCTGTAACGGGTCAACTGGACAGGAGGAGGTTGCACGCGCAGTGTCGGGGACGGGGTGGCAGGAGCCTCTGCACGCCTGCGCCGTGGGAGGGCCTGATCAGCAGCGGCCGTGGCTGCTTCAAGGGCCAGAGAGGGAGGCAGGGCCAGACCGGCGACTCAAGGGTGGGCGGCGCCGCGCGGTTTCAAATTGCACTCTGGGCTCCTAGTGTTAATATCACCAACATGCCAGAGAGGTGTATTGTGAGGTCACGTGTTCTGCTCCCCTTGTCACTCAGCTGATGCTTCGAACCTGCTAAGAAGTCAGGAGTATGCTTTCCAACTAGGAATTTTGCATGTTGGCTAAATGCTTCATTGATTTATGAAATTCAACAAATGATTAAATTCATCTTGTTGGCAAAATCAAAAATATAATTTGATTTCTTTTTTTAGGATCATCAGTATGTAAGCAAATACACAGGCAAATTTTTTAAAATCTTAATGTAATCCTTTAGAAAGTCACGTATTTAAAATTGCTTGCTCCACAGATAAGTTAATGGCTTTCACCAAAGCATACAATTAGGTGAAAAAATGTAAGTCCCCTAAGATTGCCAAATATATGTCATTATTCAACAGTCAGTTTCATTTTTGATGATTTCCCTAAGCTACACAGACTCATTGAGTTGAATGATTTAATCAGCACACTATTTCCTATTTTCTCATTTGTGCACATTAAACTGAGAATATAATCACCCACATTATACAGAAACCTTTTTATGGCCCGAGCAGGTCAACAGTGTTATTTTGAGCTTATTTGGCTTGAAGAAACCTGGATTCTATCTGTTCCATATAAACTGATTAAAGTTTAATTGCATTTACCATATTCCTTATAGATTTTGGTCAGCGTAATTAAACCAATTAAACTAATAACACACTTATTCACAGAAGGTGCCAATACAAAAATAATTAAGAGAGACTGTATTTTTCACTCATTTGATCGCATCTTGTGCTTTTTTAGGACTAGATTAGGCATCGTTGCCCTGGACGGAGTGTAATTAAACAGTGAGGAGATGCCGTTCTGTGGCCACTCGTTCGGCAGGTCCTAGAGAGCTGGCGCTCTGTTGACGGAAAGGCAATTAAAGGGATAATTTCATGTCATTTAGCTCCACAGATCCTCGTCAGCCTTATGGCTCCAAGGGTAACGTTTGGGATGCAATGAGTGCTCAAATGCAAATTGAAGATTCTAGCAATTTTATGGAAATGTGAAATGTAAAAAAATTTATCTCTGCTATGCAGGGATTGGCAAACTTTTTATTAAAAGGGCATAAAGCTTCCGTTGCAACTCTTCAATTGGCTGTTGTGATACCATGTGATTAACTAGTTATTAATAACTAGTAGCCCTGCACACGAATTCGTGCGTCAGTAGCTCGCCAGTAGCTCGCTGCCTCCCTCCAGTAGCTCTCCGCCCACTGCCCCGCCCTCCTGTAGCTCCCTCCACCCCTTGCCCCCCCTCCTAGCTTGCTGCTCTGCCTCCTCCTGTTGCTCTCCAGCGCCTGCCTGTAGCTGGCTGCCCCACCCTTCTTCTGATCCGTGATCCGGCTGTTACGCGGTCGTGAAGCATAACGCCGTGAAGCGTAACAACCATTTGCATATTACATCTTTATCAGATAGGACAGGAAAGAAACAAAACAAAGGCTAAACATTACAGGTATGTTCCCTGCATAACCCTCGGGGAGGGTCCAACAAAGGGAAGACGGACTCATACCTAGTCAATTGGAGTGACATAGGGAAGGTGCTTGGCTGTCAGCCACACCTGGGGACAGAGAGGACTGGCCAGAATGGGCGTGAAAGCTAGCTCTCCTGTGCTCTCTCCATCCTTGGCCTTCTTGTTGCTCAGAGCACGTTCTCTCGCATTTGCCTGTATGGCCCATGGCCAAGTGGACCGCCACATGCAGTGGACTAACGGACTGAGCTGGCCCAATGCTGAGCTGGACCCGGCTCCCACATGGAGAGGAACTCGGCCACTGGCTCTGCTTCTCGCTCTCCTGAACCCCCAGCTGCACTTCTCCCATGACTGGACTAAGGGACGTGGGGCCTTGGACACCCAGGGGTGTGATTCGGGGGAGGTGACGCTTTCTGCCATATCTCACCCTCCCGTGGGGCCTCCGGAAATGCTTTCTCCAGCGGCACCCCGAGAAGCCCACTCCCACCGGCAAGGGGGGACAAGGCGTGCTCCCCTCCGTTAACGTGTTGTCGGGTGAGAGATTTAGGTGATGGATGAATGGCAGGTCCCAATGAACCTTCACTTAAAGGAGGACCAGCCTCCAGGGCCTGGTGTGCACCCGAGGGTGTCCTCGGGACCCAGGCTCTGGAGGAGAGACCGTAACAAACGACTTGCTTCTGGGAAACATGTCAACAGCACGCAGCAGCGCCGCTCTTTATCCCGACAGGTGTGTGTGCGCGCGTCACGGACAGCCCTGGAGCACAAAAACAAACAAAAGGCTGGATTCCTGTTGGGGACGTAAGGTACAATCACCCGTGTATGGGGTCTGACTTTATGTTTGTCTCTCCTGAACGGGTGCATGGGAAAGCGAAACAAAGGGACAGGAGTTCATGGATAGTTACCGCTTTGCTAATTTTGAAAACCCATATGAAGCAAGCGCTGATTGCGACCGCTTTTAACACGTCCAATCGGGCTTCATTCGCTCCTTATTTCCCAGGCAGCAAGGGAGCGCGCTCAGGGGGTGGGTCTGCTTTCCAGAAAAGGGCAAGCAGGGCGCGGTTTGATGAGCTGGCTGGTGGTGGGGAGGGAAGCCGCGCTGAGGCAGCAGGGCGCTGCTGGCCATACTAATGGTTTACACCCTGCGGGTCTGCCTGGGCGCGGGAGCCTGGGAGCTGGGAGGAAATCGCTGGGCAGAACGCCCTCTCAGTGACCTCCAGCCTCCGCTCTGAAGAAGAAAAGCCGCCTCATTCAGATGCGAAGACACCTTCTGGCTCCTGGAATCCATTTGCACACCATTGATATGGAAATAGCTCGGTCCTGGTGGCCTCGCGCCTCAGGCTAAGCCCAGGGTTTCCACGGAAAACCTTTGGATCGCTTTCTTCTTAGCCGCACAGCTGGGTTTCTGGGGACAGGGCCGCGCTTGGAGAGGGGCGACCTTAGCTGCCAACGGAGATGTCTTCTGAAAGGTTTTCTCTGAATCGAGACTGCGCTTCCCATTCCAGGAGCCGCGCGATGCCCTCCTGTGTTTGGAGAAGACCCCATTTCAATCAAATTTTAAAAATCCAGCCTTTTCCCGCATCAAAGGGAGTCCCGGTGGGACTCCCACGGCGCCTCCGCTCACGCTGCGCCCACAGCTCGCCTGTGCGAGGCCTTACAAAGGCAGTGACTGCGCGGAGGTTCCTCCACCGAAGAAATGTCCAGCCCCGCAAGAATGTTTACGGTTTAATCTGAGCCCGACTGGCGGCCATGCCGGGAAGCAAACTCTCAACAGGCTGAGGACGCCCTGAGCACGCAGCTTGCACTTGATTTTGTAGGTTACAATCAGGGACCAGAGCCAGGGGGCTGCAGGACATGCCCCTGCGCGGGAGGGACAACGTGGCCCTGGGGGCTTCCCCTCCCGCTCTGGTGTGAGCTGCTGCCCCGAGGGGCGTGGATTTCAGAGGGATGTCTCTCTGGACGCAAACCAAACCACAGACCATGGACTCAGCTGAGGCAAAGGTGACGACCTCTGTCAGGACAGAGACCAGCCACCGTGTGACCGGCCGGAGCCTGGCGTCAGCGGGACCTCTTCATGTCAGGCCCTCCCGGGGGCCACGTGGTCTCTGAGTTTGTCAGGCCGCCACGCAGGCCGCCCCCCAGCGTGTCGGGTGTGGGGTGGCTCCTTTGGTCCACAAGCTATTACGCCCCGGAAGCTATGACGCCCCGGGAGCTATGACGTCCTGGAAGCTATGACATCCCGGAAGCTATGACTCCCCGGAAGCTATGACGCCCCGGGAGCTATGACGCCCCGGAAGCTATGACACCCCCAGAAGCTATGACTCCCCGGAAGCTATGACTCCCCGGAAGCTACGACTCCCCGGAAGCTATGACACCCCTGGAAGCTATGACACCCTGGAAGTTATGACACCCCGGAAGCTATGACACCCCCGGAAGCTATGACTCCCCCGGAAGCTATGACGCCCCGGGAGCTATTACGCCCCGGAAGCTATGACGCCCTGGAAGCTATGACTCCCCAGAAGCTATGACACCCCCAGAAGCTATGATGCCCCGGAAGCTATTACACCCCAGGAGCTATGATGCCCCAGAAGTTATGACACCCCCAGAAGCTATGACGCCCCGGAAGCTATGACGCCCTGGAAAGACTAAAGGAGCCTGCCACCCAGGGTAGAACACGTTGAGCTGGAGGACATACGTGCGCTTCCCTGCAGTTTAAAGGCTCTGTTTTAGCATTGATGAGCGAAGTAATTGTAGCCGCCTGTTCTTTTATGCTTGTTCACACACTCCACGAATTTACACAGCAGGTCCTTCCAAGTGGGCCATTCTGTTCCTGGCATCATTGTCCAGGTCCTGCTATTAATATCCTGAGGGGTAATGCACATCGGAGCAGTTTTCCAAACCGTAACTAGGCGGGCACCGCGATACACACAGAAACAAAGGCCCGAGCTCATGAGAATAAGGGGCCACGACCCCTTGACCCCGTGCCAGGCTCCGGGCAGGCTGCGGCCTTCTGATGAGGCCGTGAGTCTGAGAGCGCCCCCTTTTCTGAAGCCGATGGGGGTGGAGCCCTGTCACAGTCAAACTGCCACATGGGCTTACGTTCATTTCCTATTTGTCTCAACAAAGGAGTTCTACTATGTGAACCCATCTACAGACTGTCCCAACAAAAAATTAACGGGTGAACTTGAGCCTCTACAAAGCCCTAGACGTTGACCCCAAATCTGTGGCCATCTCGCAGTCAGCATCCTTGCCCATTCTCTTCAAGGAGTCTTCATCAGCTTCCGTATCTTCTCAGGAACTTTGGAGACAGCCACGCAGAGTCTGAGGAACATTTTTCTCATGCTTTGAAACTTATGGGAATTCTGATTAATGTACGTTTCTGGCAAGAGTTATATTTCCGAGATGCGGTACTGCCAGGATATACGTATATTTTTTATAATGAGAATCTCAAAGTGATTTTTATACAAATCTAACTACTCCTTTAGTGTAAATAATGATACAGAATTTGCATGTAAACTGCTATTCAATAAATCACCTTTCATGATAGATATTTTCAATGCTAGGATTATGGTTTTTAATGCAAAATTTAAACACATTAGTTTTATGGTTTTTTAGTGCTATGAATCTTCTGGAAGGTTATTTTGTGTATTGTTCCACTATGGCTTATCCTCTTCTATTTCTGGACAAATAAATCAAATTTTATCTGCATCAGTAACCCCTCTCTCGGAAATATTTAATAATGAGTAATGACCCAGAATGGGTCAATGAACCACGCTAAAACTGACGACTCTCCAACTGGAGGAAACAGACGAGCATTCCCTCAAAGAGGAGGAGCCCTGGCAGGAACATGGCCTTTGTGGAATGAGGAGAGAAGCCTGAGGATGTTCAATTTTGAAGTGTAGCAGCTCATTAACTTCTCAGGTATGTTCTAAAAGCCAGGAACTATTCTTGGTGCTGAGAATACGAATATAAACAGAGCAAGAGCTCAGAGTCCAAATGGAAAACTCAGCAATGGAGCGGGAGCTTATCTCATAAACTTCCAACGTTTACCCTTTGCTGCTCCTGTGACCGCCCAGCGAGATAAAGTCTGTTCTTTCTCGGTTTCCACGTTCATTTTTTCATGTGGTCATCATCACTTCACCAAATAGGATGACTATTCTTTAAGAACTCGTTTTGTCCCTCCTACAGGCTCACCTTCTCAGTTGTCTGGAAATCTGTGCTTTTTAATGTTAATATTTGTGTTAGGGTTCTAGTATAAACGTTTAACCACATTTTGTGTTCAAATGTCGGGGCACGTGTTTTTATCTTACAATGGAGGAGTTGCTTTTCCCTCCCATCTTTTTCATTATTGTTATAATAATTTTACTATTACTTATGTTACTGACCATAATTTATTGCTGCCAAGGTTGGTTCTGACAGTCAGTAATTTTCCATAGCTATGAAAGACAAGAGTCTCTTAAAAATATCTTCATGTGCCCTACCAGTTTGGCTCAGTGGATAGAGCATTGGCCTGCAGATTGAAGGGTCCCGGGTTTGATTCCAGTCAAGGCACCTACCTAGGTTGCAGGTTCAATCCCTGGCTCTGGTCAGGGTGCATGCAGGAGGCAACCAATCAATGAGTCTCACATCGAAGTTTCTCTCTCTCTCTGTCTCTCCCCCTCCCTTCCACTCTCTAAAAAAAAATCAATGGAAAAATATCCTTGGATAAGGATTAACTAAAAATAAAATAAATAAATAAATAAATAAAACAATAGAAATTTATTTTTTAAAAACACACCTTCATTTAACCATTCCTAGGAATCCTCTCTCTCTCTCTCTGTCTCTCTCTGTCTCGCTATGTCTCTCTCTGTCTCTCTCTCTCTCTGTAGGTATTGCACTCCTTTGGCCTCAAGATATTTCTTTAAGGTGTCTTCTAATGAAGATGTAACTTGTGGATTCTCTCTGGTTTTGTTTGTCTGAAATAGTCTTTACTTATATTTATTTATGAAATGCTATTGGCTGGGTATATAATTCTGCATTGACAATTATGTTTTTTCTTTCAGCTCTTTAAAGATGTCATGACATTTTCTTCTGGCTTGTACAATTTCTGGTGAAAATTCTGCTTTATTTCTTACCTTTAGTCATCTGTAAGATGTTTTCAACTTTGGCAAACTTAGCGATTTAAATATGAGGCGTTCACGACCAAGGCACTGGCAGATCCAGTGCTGGTGAGGGCGCTGCTCCTGGCCTACAGATAGCCGTCTTCTCACCGCATCCTCACATGTGGAGGGAAAGGAAATCTCTCGTCTCATAGGGGCACCGAGCCTTATGTGCTTGTACGGAGGCCTTGCACCTCACCTTTCTCCAAAGGTGAGTGTTCGCTCAAGTCTCACTTCTCCCTGGACGTACCTCTTTTCTTAAATTTCGGTGACTGCTCCCTGACCTCAGCTTCGTGATAGGTTGAAGAAATATTGTGATTCTGTATCTTATTCAGCTTCTTTTTGTTGCTAGAGGAGCAATGTTCTTTCCACCTTTTTACACCTTAGACCGAACCCAAACTATTCGATCTATCATATTCAAAAGTAGCTTACCATAATCTGTGTTCCGCAAGTAAATTGTGACTGCATGTGGTAAAGAAAATGGTGTGCTACCATCTGGCATTGAGGGTGGTTTTGGTATAGTATGATGCCACCGTGATTTTCTTTCCTTTTGAAGTCACTTGAATACAGGAAGAAAGTATTTTCCTCTATTTTAAAAGTCCAAGTAACTTCATTAGTTTATGCTAATACACTAGTATTCTAAAATATACTAGTGCACTCAATTATTATATAATATGATACAATATAATATATTAATGCATAAAGCAATATAATATGCAAACTAGTGTGTTATATAATACAGATAGACATATTTAATATACAACACATAAGTAGTGTACAATATTAACATACTATAGAGTTTGTGGTCACTTTTTTCTGGTGCATCAATGTGCCCTGAGATTATTTTGTTTCATTGTTTTCATTTTCCTCTATGATTTGCATGTCTTCCGTGGCTCTTTCTCACTAATCCCTTTGATCTCCTCTATTATTTCCATATTAATTTTTACTGTCTGACCCTTGACAGGAAAGCCTGTGGACCCTGCAGCTCCAGGAAAGATGCTCCCCTTTCAATCATGTTCTCTCATGTCTATGTAGGGATGCTGGACTTCACCCTTTCTTTGCTATTTATTTTGGAATAAATAATACGCAGATATTGGGACACAGTTCTGCAGGAGAAGAGGCAGTCGGCCTTGCCGATTTCAGCTGTTGTCTCCTTCACTTTGCAGAGATGAACTGCTGTTCTGAAACCTGGGGGTGTCTGTGCATCTTTGCCCAGGTGCTCTCTGAGAGAGAGCCCACAGTTGCTGAGTCTCCCAGAAGCCCTGTGTGTGGTGCTCCTGTGGCCACTGCTACCAAGTCCAATAGTCCCTGCCTTCCACGGTGACTCATCTGCCTCAGAAGTGATGTTTTTGTGTTGTTGTTTTTAATATATTTTATTGATTTTTTTTTTCTTTACAGAGAGGAAGGGAGAGGGGTAGAGAGTTAGAAACATCGATGAGAGAGAAACATCGATCAGCTGCCTCCTGCACACCTCCCTCTGGGGATGTGCCCGCAACCAAGGTACATGCCCTTGACTGGAATCGAACCTGGGACCCTTCAGTCCACAGGCTGACGCTCTATCCACTGAGCCACACTGGTCAGGGCCAGAAGTTGTGTTTTTGGTCACCTTTGAGCTGTCACCTGGTGGGCTCTGACACTTTTGTTACGCCTCCTCTGGTGCTCGCCAAGCACTTGATTTTTCTTCCATCTCAGCCCAACTCATAGCAGTTCTAAATGAAGACAGTGTTCTCTTGTTTTGAATGTACCTTTTCTGGAAACTTCTGCCATCTGCCACTACTAGACTCCCTCTCCTCTCCCAGTTCTTCTCTGTCCCAATACTCTGGCTTTTGGCTCATGTGTTCTTACCCAGTTCTGATGGCCTTCATTGCTTTTGATGGTGGTTTCATAGTGTTTGTAACCTGTGTTCTCTGTTTCCTAATTGGCTGACCATGTCTTTTCTGGATTGTTCTTGCGGCTTGTCCTTCGTGTCTGACTTGTTTTCCTGTGAAAAGGTAGAGCAACTTTGAAATAACTTATCTCAAGTTTTTATTTTTGCTGGCAGCTACTAATACTTTCCTAATTTTTTTGGCAGTTTTTTGAAGTAAAAGTTACATATGATGATTGATGGTTCACAGGGTCTCAAAACTGATATCACCAAGCAAACTTTTAATTAATATTATCTACTGGACTTTATAGTATAAAATATGTTGAGTACTAAACCAATTACATTTATGAAATAATTGTTCATTGTCAAACAGACATTTATAATTTCCAATTAAAGTTTTGATTAGCATGAACATAGTGACTCACTCTCACTGAGTTGATATAGTACTAGACAATGCAAAGAATAAAAAGATTTAATTAGTCTATGAAATCTTAACGCTAATAAATTTGCATCCTCTTTTTGGCTCTCTAAAACGTATTTAAACACCAGTTACAATCAATGTGGAAGGATTCTGAAGTGTCCAGGAAATTGTGCTGAGAAATGACTTTTGAACTTTCTTTTTATTGTAAATGAAACTTTAATTGCTTTGTAGTTCGTTTAAATTATTTCGCTCAATTTTGCATAATGAAAATACAACTATCTGAACCTTTATATGGTGATTTTATGATGAAGTTAAAATGGCAAATACAAATGTTTAAATATCTCACTGAGTAAATGATATTTCTGATGAGCTGATAGCCAGCATTCCCATACCACCAGGAAGGCCCAGCCTTCTGGAACCTAGTTGGTTGCTTTTCCTTCTGGAACCTAGTTGGTTGCAACACTTCTCCCAAATATGAGGAAACTATTATTAATTGGGGTTTGTGTTCTTCATTTATTACAATAAATAAATAATTTATCAAATAGCTTATAAAATAATTAAAGTATTCAATTATATTAACAAAACAGCATGAAGTGGACACCGCCACTCTCCAAATTAAGCACTAAAACATTCCCAATACAGTTGACAACACCCACGTGCTTATCCAGGGTGGGATCTTTCTCCTTGATGTGGGTGAACCCTGCCCTAAATTTAGGCCCTATTATTTACTGACTTGTATTTCTACTCTCACTATCTGTGTAGGTAACCTTGAGCAATATGAGAGTTTTTAATGTTTCAATTGGTTGCAAATCAGCTATATTTTCACCTTGAATTTTCTGTCAATATTAGAAGTGTGTGCTTCATCCAGGTTAAAAGCATTTCATATTAGTTCATTAATTTTCAATGCAATATACCATCCTTAGTTGTGAAAAAAACAAAATTTAGTCTTTCATTGACTTCTTGATCAAAATTTGTGTGGTTTCCAGTCATTTGTTATTATAATCAACATTCTGAGTAATAAACATTATACATATGTTGTATATATACTAGAAGCCCGGTGCACGAAATTCGTGCACGGGGTTATGTATCCCTCAGCCCAGCCTGCACCCTCTCCAATCTGGGACCCCTCAAGGGATGTCCGACTGCCTGTTTAGGCCCGATCCTACCTGGATCGGGCCTAAACAGGCAGTCGGACATTCCTCTCACAATCCAGGACTGCTGGCTCCCAGCTGCTCGCCTGCCTGCCTTCCTGATTGCCCCTAACTGCTTCTGCCTGCCAGCCTGATCACCCCCTAACCACTCCCCTGCCAGCCTGATTGATGCCTAACTGCTCCCCTGCCAGCCTGATTTCCCCTAACTGCCTTCCCCTGCAGGCCTGGTCACCCCTAACTGCCCTGCCCTGCAGGCCCGGTCACCCCTAACTGCCCTCCCCTGCAGGCCTGGTCACCCCTAACTTCCCTCCCCTGCAAGCCTGGTCACCCCTAACTGCCCTCCCCTGAAGGCCTGGTCACCCCTAACTGCCCTCCCCTGCAGGCCTGGTCACCCCTAACTGCCCTCCCCTGCAGGCCTGGTCACCCCTAACTGCCCTCCCCTGCAGGCCTGGTCACCCCTAACTGCCCTCCCCTGCAGGCCTGGTCACCCCTAACTGCCCTCCCCTGCAGGCCTGGTCACCCCTAACTGCCCTCCCCTGCAGGCCTGGTCACCCCTAACTGCCCTGCCCTGCAGGCCTGGGTCTCTCCCAACTGCTCTTCCCTGCAGGCCCTTTTGCCCCCAACTTCTCTCCTCTGCCAGCCTGGTCACCCCCAACTGCCCTTCCCTGCAGGCTTGATTGCCCCAACTGCCCTCCCTTGCAGGCCTGATCACACACAACTGCCCTCCCTTGCAGGCCTGGTCCCTCCCAACTGCCCTCCCCTGCTGGACATCTTGTGGCAGCCATCTTGTGTCCACATGGGGGCAGCCATCTTGTGTGTTGGAGTGATGGTCAATCTGTATATTACTCTTTTATTAGAGAGGATAGAGGCCTGGTGCATGGGTGGGGGCCGGCTGGTTTGCCCTGAATGGTGTCCTGGATCAGGGTGGGGGTTCCCTTGGGGTGTGGGGCGGCCTGGGAGAGGGGCCTGTGGTGGTTTGCAGGCTGACCACGCCCCCTGGCAACCCAAGTGGAGGGCCTGGGATCTGGGATTTATTTATCTTCTACAATTGAAACTTTGTAGCCTTAACCAGAGCCAAGCCTCCTGCTTGCTCCGTGGCCGTAGCCATTTTTGTTGGGATTTATTTTTCTTCTATAATTGAAACTTTGTAGCCTTAAGCGGAGGCCAAGGCAGGCCAGGGCAGGTGGAAAGCTTGGCTTCCTCCATTGCTGGGAAACCCAAGCCTCCTGCTCTCTCTGTGGCCGCAGTCATCTTGGTGGGGTTAATTTGCATACTCGCTCTTGATTGGCTGGTGGGCGTGGCTTGTGGGTATAGCAGAGGTACGGTCGATTGCATATCACTCTTTTATTAGATAGGATATTTATATACACATATAGTAGCTTTATGTTTTAGAATATTTTTTCCTTTAAACTTTATTATTTTCTTAATGGACATCAAAACTTTGCTTATATCAATTAAACACTTTCTGTTTAATTAAGCATCATAAGCAAATTAAAGTTCAGAGATTTTTTTTTAAATGTTGAGAGCAATCTAAATTTGAAAAATACTTAAAGATAATTTTTGTTTGTTACTTTTCTATTGGGACAAACTAAGGTTATTCACCTGTGCTGTGGATCCTCCGATGTTAATTATTGTATCATCCGAACGAGGAGCTTGGCTGGGTAGACTCTGGGCAGCTCGCTGCGCTCCCTGTGCTGTCTTTAAGCAGTTATGAGAAACAGATCCACGCCCGAGCCTCGGCAGCTGCACCGAAGTGATTCTATCTTGGGAAATTAAATGAAAGTAAAGAATCCTCAAAATATCCGACAGTAATTCAATCAAATGCGCAGAGCTAAACCTTCAGAACGCGTGAAGCCGCTCGCTCGCCACGCAAGTGAGATGATGGCTCGCCCTCCCACGGGCCTGGAAACTCAGGCCCTCACGAGAAAACTCCAAGAGCCTGCATTCCATCACAGCCTCAGCGTCTAATTTGCCTGTTTTTTTGGGCAAGGGACAGATGCCCGGAAATAACCGTTTCCAGGCCGTTCCAAAGGCTTCAGTTCATTAACTTCGTTTTCTTCACTGGAATGCAATTGAAGCCGCCGCTGATGCCCACCCCTCATTGAAAAACGGGGTGGAGAGGTGAGCTACCTGCTGTGATGTAAGAATGCCGGGCGCGTTTCACCTCTCACCCTCCTTTTCCTTCCTCTGAAGCTGCCGACGTCCTTGGAACCCCTCCTTGGGGTTCGCGGAAAATGCGCTTCCCGCCGCGCCGATGTCCGCACGAGTGCGGTCCTGTCTTCCGTGCGGGCGAGGACCTCCTGCATGGAAGAGGCATCTCCATTTAAATGCCCCGTTCAAAGGCCAGTTGGTGTCAGATCCCTAAGGGGCTGAAAAAGTAGAGCAGCATTTACACTATGTCTTTCAAGGTCTGCCTCTGTGTCCATGCCTGAACAGGGGAACGTAGACTGTGGAGAGGTGGGGCCTCCGAGATATTTTCGATCGCCCTCCTTTGGTTTGATAAAAAGGTGAAGCCCAGGCCCCGCAGAGCAGCCGTGCTCTGAGGCCAGTCACTCAGTCTGGGAACCGGTATCTCACATCATGACCTTGCTTCGTCTTCTCCGACACGCAGGTCTCCTCATTCCCAAAAGGCCAGAACTCGCTGGCATGGCTCGTCGGAAGTGGGCCCCGGAGGTGAGTATGTTCTAAAAAGGTAAGAGGGCTCCGTGGAGACTGGGCCTTCCGTGTTTGAAGCTAGGAAATGGCCAATTAAGAACGCTGAGGCGGTTTCTGGCTTCCTGGTCACGGCGTGGCGCGGTACTCTGTGGACGGCGCCTCCTTGTTTGGGAAGATGGGGTTGAGTGGTCCTCTCCGGCTGGCCCCGTAGGCCCTCCTTACCCACGGAGGGTGCAGCAGGAGCGGAGGGGACCGTGCGCCCTGGAGACTGCAGCCCTGAAGGGGCTCCTTCCGCGTTTAGGTTTCTAAAAGCCCCGTGCTTCACCAACGTGGATCTTGAGAGCGGGGTCTGGAGCCGGAGGAGCCGGCCCTCACGACAACAAAGGCATTTCTGGTCTGGGGTCTTGTCTTGTATTCGGAACCCTCCCTCAGGAAGGGGTACAGGTTTTGTCACTCTCAGAATTCCTGAACCCATCGGGGGGGGGGGGGGGTCCCCGTTATCATCGCTTCCCTTGGTCTTGGACTGGGCAGGGAGCCCCAGAGGGCTGGGCCATTCTCCGGGGCCCAGTGTCTACATATTTCTAGCTCCCCAACCCTGTGCCCTTCGTGTGTGTGTGTGTGTGTGTGTGTGTGTGTGTGTGTGTCGGGCAGGAGGGAGGAGGGAGGGCACACTGTGGGTATTCTTGCCCTGAGCTACAAACGTAACTCCTGAAATTTGTACCTACAGGCCCCAAACCTGACACTCAAAGGCCAATGGTCACCTCCATTATTCCCTTTGCATTTCCACTTTGCCTTCTCTTTTCCAAGCGACTGGATAAGGAATTCCTTCTCTCGGACGTTACAAATGGTGAGACAAGGACCTCGTGTGATACTAGAGGCGTTAGGAGGGCTTGAGACTCAATGCCTTAGCGGCATCCGACCACATTGAGAAACAGCCTGCTCCCGGTCCCGATCGCCTCAGAGAAAAGCTGTGTTTTGCCGGTGTGCCCGTACTCACGCAGTCACCCTGGTACACAAACCAGCGCTCTTTCCCACACGGTATTGGCACAGCCGCAGCGTTTCACAGGGGACAGAATTTAGGTAGAATGTAATAGTTTCTATTTTGTTTTCATTTGGTGTATGTTGTGCTTCTATTTATAGCAATGGGAAACGGGTGCTTTTACCTTTCAGCTTGTGTTATCATGTTTCCTTGTGAGATGTTTCAATATAATAAATGAATTCAAGTAGAAAAAAATACATTGATAAGATTACAGTTTGTTCCCCACGATGGCGAGGACCACGTACGTGGTGAGGGAATGACTTTCTCTGGTTTCTTCACCTGCTGCGCATCCCAGACTCCCTTGCTCAGCTCTGCACCCCGCACTGATGACAGGTCCCTGCATGCATCAGGCCAGCTGCCCCAAGTCTCCGCGCTGTCACTCCCACCATCTCCCTCGTCTGCCTGCTAACCTTTGTGATTCTTGAAGCATGACCTTGAGTATTACTCATTCAAGAAGCCCTCCCCAACCCACCCCCGCAGCCCAACCCAGTGACTCCCATCTCTGTGGTTCTATTGGACCTCGGGCTGGTTTAACCCCAGCGTTTCCATGCAGTGTTGTGACAAATTGGACCTCGCGCTGGTTTAACCCCAGCGTTTCCATGCAGTGTTGTGACAAACTGTTTACATTCCTGCTCCTTCTCCAGGCTGTACACCCTCAGGGAAGGTCCCTGTATGTCCCAAGTCCCCAGCTAGGGGCCCTATGCATAGCGGGCACTGAATGAACATTTGTCCTTTATAGCTGTTCCTTCATGGGATCGTATCATCTGACAATAGCAAGGCATTGTCACACGATGAAGAAGACAGAGAAATAGGAATATCAACCTACAAGAAGAGACATGTGTGGACAGAGGAGTTGCTGGGGCAAACATTGGAAAGCCAATTCCTATATAATAAAAGGGTAATATGCAAATAGACTGAACAGCAGAACAACCCACCAACCAATCAAAGTGTAATATGCTAATGATATGCTAAGGCTGCTCAAGTGCTCGCTATGACGTGCACTGACCACCAGGGGGCAGATGCTCCAACCGGTAGGTTAGCTTGCTGCTGAGGTCCGGCTGATCAGGACTGAGTGAGACAGGCTGGACACCCCCTGGAGCCCTCCTGCGGTCCCTCCCCAGCCTGATCATGCACCAATGGGGTCCCTCAGCCTGGCCTGCGCCCTCTCATAATCTGGAACCCCTTGGGGGATGTTGGAGAGCCGGTTTCAGGCTGATTCCTCAGGCTACTCCCCTTGGGAGGGTGCCAGACGCAGGGCTCATAGCTGGCAAGCTCTGCTGAAGCAGCTGCAGCCTCTCCTGATCGGGACTGATTGGGCACGAACCCATGGCAGGCACAGTGGGGCGGGGTTGAACAGGAGGGGCAGATAGGAGCTACAGGCGGCCCGATCCCTGCAGGCCACCCAGAGGGACCCCAACCATGCACGAGTTCATGCACCTGGCCTCTATATAGCTATATAAACTTGGTTTACACCCACACTGGGCAACAATGCCATGTCTGATTGATTTAAAATTGCACGTTAATGATCCCTGTGCCCAGAATAAAGGTTAAAACGAGATCATCGTTTGCTGTTTTCAAAATCTCAGGATTCACAGGGATGCTCTACAAGGTACTGAACAAACCGAACCCAAACAAACAAGAAACAGACAAAGCCGGGACGGAGACCTTGACTTCCTGTAGCCAATTCTCCTTCTGTGAACTGAGGATTAAGCCACTGAAAATACCAGCAAATGTTTGGGAAATGTTATTTCTCTGCTATTCTCTGTGTGACAGGAAAACCTTTCTAAACGACCCCAGTCTACTTCACTAAAGTGGAGGTTAAAAATATCTCCCTCATTGCTGAAACCGGTTTGGCTCAGTGGATAGAGCGTCGGCCTGCAGACTGAAGGGTCCCGGGTTCGATTCCAGTCAAGGGCATGTACCTGGGTTGTGGGCACATCCCCAGTGGGAGGTGTGCAGGAGGCACCTGATTGATGTGTCTCTCTCATCGATGTTTCTAGCTCTCTATCTCTCTTCCTTCCTGTCTGTAAAAAAATCAATAAAATATATTTTAAAAAAATATATATCTCCCTCTCAGTGAGTCTTTGAGGATCACATGAGAATATACGTACCAGGTATTGGCAGAGAACTGCACTCAAAATTAGTCTGCAGTGCAACTTAATGATGAGCAGACCGAAAAGAAAAATCGGAAATTCCATACCCTTTAACCCTCATCTGACACAATTTTTGTATTCAGCAGCAAACTTTTTCTAGAAAGGGACAGAAATATCTTTGGCTTTGAAGGCATGTGGCCTGTGTCTCATTGTTCTATCCCACCATTGTAGGGCAAAAGCTTCCCGTGTGATTATGAGTGGACATGGCTGTATTCTAATAAATCTTTATTTTAAATGCAGGCCAGGGGCCAGATTTGGCCCACAGCTATAGCTTTGGCAAAGCCTTGGTTTAGTAGCTTTCAAGATATGAATATGAGTCAAACTTTTGAAAGAGAAATTTGTATTCCTTTATCTTTTGGTGTGATATGAGCTAGCATCCAATTGCTTTCTTTTTCTTTCTTTTTTTTTTTCAAATCGGTTGCCACCTATAGTTTGGAAATAAAGTTACATGGCCTTCTAGTGGATTTCTGGAGTAGTATGAGTTTAAGATGTGGCACAGAATAGCTTTTGTGATAACATTATTTCTTTTAACTTTTCCATAAGGTCTTTATGAAAATTTACAACCTAAAATTACATGCAAATTTTAGTGGTATGTCGCCTAGTTAACTGACTACGTATTGCTTACAGATAAAATACCAATGACTCCACAAGACTCTTGGACAGCAGGCTTGATAATTCTAGGGACGAAATGAGACGATGCAAGAAGGAGCCTGTATTCTAATGTCTCTGAGGCAGTGAGCAAATTGCATTTGCTAATGAAGACACGAATAGGTTGCCTGTGTACGGAGAATGCTCACTCTTAGGAGATGAATCTCAGAGAAGGTTCCCCTCCTCCCCTTTCCATCCCTGGGAGCTTCCTATATGGAGAATATTACTCTAGGCGTGAGAAATTGGGCGTGTTCTTTATACAGGAGCAGCAAGGTGACTCCTATTTATTACAAAATTATTAGGTCAAAATACGGGAACATGGCTTTTAAGAACTTGCGTTTTAAGGGACATATGAATTAATTTTAAGTTGAAGTCTCGGGGCAGTGGTCGGCAAACTGCGGCTGGCGGGCCACAGGCGGCTCTTTGGCCCCTTGAGTGTGGCTCTTCCACAAAATACCACGTGCGGACACGCACGTACAGTGCGATGGAAACTTCGTGGCCCATGCGCAGAAGTCGGTTTTCGGCCTGGGCGAGTCTATTTTGAAGAAGTGGCGTTAGAACACTCAAGGGGCCAAAGAGCCGCATGTGGCTCGCGAGCCGCGGTTTGCCGACCGCTGTCTTAGGCCAGCATTCCAGAATGAGCAAAATAATCGAATCCACAATCAATGTCGTACAAAAACGAAAGAAGGGTGTTATCAATTGGGAAAACACACAATGACAAAAGGCTGTTAGGAATCCATCATTTTAAATGAAGAGTTGACATCTTCATCCCTTTGAGCGCATCCCCAGATGCTCGGTGGGAAATTACATTATCCATTTCATATAACGTGTGCCTCACGCAGGGCTCGGTGTAACAGCAGTGGGTTGAATGGAGAGAATGCTTTGTGGATTCATTTCCGCACCTCTCCTCACCAAATTACATCTTAGCTAACAATCTCCCAAGCCCAGCCATCCGAGTTCACGGTGCGAGAGGACGGGCATCCACACGCACAATGAGAGGCGTCGGAGAGATGCGGGGTGACCCCCAAACAAGATGCCAAGGCAGCGAGAGGCACACCTTCGGGGTGTGCTGTCCAGAAGGCGTCGTTTCACAGCTGAAGGTGCAGCGCTTTCCCGGTGTTAATTTTCCGGATCTCTAGGCTTTCCTATTACAGCTGATCAAATAGAAATACATTTCTCCAACTAGATTGCTGGGAACTTGCTGAAGATTGACCCGTGACCTTCAATTCTGAAAAATGGATATGCTTGATTGCTCCACGCTGATACCGAGCATGTTCAATTAATGCTTACATTATGAAGGACGTGCAAACAACACAAAGGGAAATTAAATCCTTTTCACTATCTGTCTGCGTCTGAGCATTCATAAATGGAAATAAGTGTGAAGCGCTGTCCTCAATCAATTTCAGCTCCAGTTCCTGACCTGAGTATGCTATGCGAACCAATATACATTCCCTTAATTAAATGTGGTTCAGCGAGCATTAATGGTATTAAAAAGAGGTGGGGGGGGCTCATATTACTCCTCCTCATGTTGTTGGAGAAGACAACAGGAAGGTGGATGAAAGGGATGCTGGCAGAGGAGAAAGCTGTGCACATTATCATCATGATCTCCTCTGATGAGTCATCTCAAAGCAGGACCTTAAGGGTGTCACTCGTGTTTCCTCCGGGATCTCCAGCCAGGTCCCGGGATTACAACACAGGCAGAGCCGCGGCATCCTTGTGAGAAATTCGGTGCCGTGTCTGGCGTGCTCACATTCATGTGTGAGTTATTTTGACGCAGCTGCAAACATGTCAAGCCTTTTCTGACACCCATTTAAGCAACACGAGATACTTTATCAGACTCAGCCTTCTTCCTAGAACATGGAAAGCATGCTGTCCTCCCCGTGGGCTGGTGGCTCCAGTGTATGTTTCTCCTTTCTGACCGCTGCCTCCTCTCCTCTGTCCTCTGCACAGCCAGCGGATGTCTCCCAAGAATGCCAGGCGTCCACGGGGCTGTGGCGTGCAGGGGATCTGTGGTTTCCCCACGGGTTCTCCTACGCCGACACCTGAGACGGTGCACCCTACGCTGAGGGTTGTTTTCATCCTGTGATGTTCTGGAAAACAGTGTGAGAAACTGCTAATTACAGGTGTTCGTGGGGATAAGTCTTTCCTCCCTTTGCTTTGGAGCCTAGGAGAGCAAGATCTGACAGAGTGGAGGGGTCACAGATGGACACAGGAGGTAGGAGGAGGCAAGTAGCATCTGACTTCTTGGGCTGGGTAATAGTCAGTCCATAAAAGACCCTTCTGCAGCACCAGTTGATGTGGGGTACACTGCCTTTGATAACTACCTATATATATAAAAGCCTAAGCAACCATTATGACTCACCAGAACGACCGGTCGACCAGTTGCTATGGCATGCATTGACCACCAGGGGGCAGATGTTCAATGCAGGAGCTGCCTCCTGGTGGTCAGTGTGCTCCCACAGACAACCTCCCACAGACCCTTCCCCTGGCCAGCTGCCCCCTCCACTCCCATAGGCCTTGATTACCTGTTAAGCCAAGGGACCCCACCCATGCACAAATTCATGCATCAGGCCTCTAGTATGTAATGAAGAGCCACAGGTATGACAAAGTAAGTCTTGGAGAGCAGGTAAACTTATGAGAGAGGTAAGGATGGATTGCGTGTTAAAGTATTGTGCCAGACTCTTGGTGAATACCAAAAAAAAAAAAAAAAAAAAAAAGACTGACACCTCCTTCTCCTAACTCCTGGGGGTTAAGTTCCAAGATAAGGAATTAGAAGCTATGGAAGCTTCGAAGTGACATCAGGAATCTGCTGGCCTTGTTTGGTCCTGAATGAATTCTGAGCAGGAGGATCCGGGAGAAGCTGAGCAAAGCACTTGGTCCGCCAGCATTGACGCCTTTTAAGAAGAATGTCCTACTGCTGCTGGGGGCTCCAGAATCAGGCATTTTCTCTTTATTTATTATGGTTTAAAGGATTGCATGAGTCTCCTTTTTCTCCCATTGACCCCTCCCCAGCCACTCCCACCCCCAGGACAAGCCCCCACCGCCCCAGTGTCCATGACCATTGGTTATGTTAATATGCATGCAAACAGTCCATTGGCTGATCTCTTACCACAACCACCACCACCACCACCACCCCCAAATCGCCACCTTCTCTCTGACATTTGATGGTCTGTTCGATGCTTCGCTGTCTCTGGATCTATGTTTGTTCATCAGTTTATGTTGTTCATTATATCCCACATATGAGTGAGATCATGTGATATTTATCTTTCTTGGACTGGCTTATTTCACTTAGCATAATGCCCTCCATCTCCATCCATGTTGTTGCAAATGGTAAGAACTCCTTCTTTTTTACCACAGTGTAGTATTCTGTTGTGTAGATGGACCACAGTTTTTTAATCCACTCATCTGCTGATGGGCACTTAGGCTGTTTCTAAACTTTAGCTATTGTAAATTGTGCTGCTATGAACATAGGGGTGCACATGTCCTTTCTGATTTCTTAGGATATATTCCTAGAAGTGGGATTCCTCGGTCAAATGGGGCATTTTCTTTAACTTCGGGAGACTCTGAATAAAAGAAAACCCACATTTTTTGGTGAAATGAGGAACCTACTTTGATTAAATTAGTTTTAGTTGACCATGGGAAAGGCTATTGAAGATTTTTATCACATTATTTTATCTGGTTTTGATAACCAACTCTGTGTTAGGTCAGGCTAAGGACAGAGGGATACCCATGGTCTCTGTCCTCCTCACATCCACCTATGTCTTTCCTGTATTTTTAGCGTCAAGTTCTTCTTCTCTGCTAGCTTTGAAATGTACTCGAATCTCCTCAGGCTTAAAAAACAACCACCACAAAACGTGTCCAAAAGGAGAAGAGAAGGAGGAAGGGGAAAAGGAAATAGCCTCCAAGCTGTCCTCTGCTAGTGTTTCCCTGTGTACGCAGCCCTCCCCTCCTCTCCACAGCCACGTTTCTGAAGAGGGTTTCTCTGCAGCTGTTCTGGCCACATCTTTACAACCTACTTACACTGGCATGTAGCTCCTAGGCCCACAACGCCACCAGAAACATTCCCACCAAACCCCCCATGACCCTGTAGTTAAATGTCGAGGGCATCTTTTAATCTGATCGCCCTGATCCTCAGAAGCATCCACGACTGTCAGTCTCCTCTTCTAAACCTGCCTGGCTCCCATGATGCTTCGCTCTTCCAGTTGGCTTCATTCGCCTTTGGCCTCCTCTTCAGCCTCCCGTGGAGGCTTCCTTTAGGGTCTGCCTCTAAGTGTCAACATTAAGATCTGAATGTTCTCTCCTCTTTTTCACTCCTTGCATCATCTCAAACATGTCCCCAGGGTCAATTATGAATTTTCTACCGATGATGCCTAAACCTTTATTACTAGCAATCTATTTTTTTCGAGAGCCAAGTTTGTTGGTGAAAATCCTCTCTGATCATCTGAAATTGGACAGCTCACATGTACCATATGAAATACGTGTCAGAGAATAAACCTGTAATCTTTCCCTAAAAGAAGAACTATGTCCACCCCCCCGTGCTCCCAGTGATTAAACTGCAACCCAATTTTTTGCAAACCAAAGCCTCCGATTCAGTTAGGACTCCTCTCGGTCAGCTGCCCAAGTGCTGTCACTGTCTGTCTCTGAATCTGTCTCTGCCTTTACATCCTCACTTCAGCTAATGGCTTTGGCCACGGCAGCGTTGTTCCCCCTTAGCTTACTGCGACAGCTCCTGTTTCATTTTTCAGCGTGCAGCTTGCCCAACTGCTACCCTCCGCAGCCAGATACTCCTCCAAATGCTCACTCATTTGTGCCACTTTCAGCTTCCTCTTGTCTCTCCTACCGCTCCCGCCAAATCTCTAGCCACTTCCCTTTGTTCTCTTCTTTCCAGACATAATGTAAGCATTCTCTTACATTTAGGCCTTGGGATTCTGCCTAAAAAATAGTCTTCCTATAAAATGCCAAGTTTACCCCTTCTCGGTCTTCAGAATTCTGTGTAAACGATACCTTTTTTTCTAAGAAAATCTTAGCATATCTCAATTCCCACCTCAAACTAATATAGTGGCCTTTGCTATGATTCCCTTCATATTTACTGTATTTTATTATAAACGTTTGCTTAATTGCCTATGAAGTCTAAAAAAGAAAGATGACTGGTGATTATTAGTAGACAGGACCATAATTAGACATCAATAGAGCATCCACTCAAAGGATGAAATACGTAAAATTGTTATTTTGGTATATATTTATGGACATGGAAAACTATTTTTAATAATCTTCTATGATATCTTGATAAGTGAAAAAGTTAGGGTTCAATATCACATGCATACTATGTTCCAATTACTGATCATTAAACTTGCTTTAAAAGAGAAAGGGGAGTGGAACTTCCAGAATGGTGGAATTAATTAATCCTACTACTTAGAGGTAGCCATTTGTGAATAGTTAGGAGTCCCCGCTGCTGAAAGCATGCTCCACTACAGGTGGCTTAAGCAAAACTCTTTTTAAATAAGACATATTTTGATGCACCAAGAAATATGGCTAATGATCTACTATTTTGTAGGTAAATTTGAGAGAGAATGCAATTTCACATTATTAGGTCTTTTGATCTATGAACAGAAGATGTCTTAATTCATTTACATCTTCAGTTTCATTTATCCATCTTTTGTAGTCTTCAGTACACAAGTATGAATGTTTTTTCAATTTATTTTTTAATGTCATTATAAACAGAATTGTTTTATTAATTTTCCTTTCATGTTGTTCATTCCTAATGTGCAGAAAGACAATTGATTTCTGTTGAGGTATCTTGTGTCCTGTAACACCACTGAGATCAGTTATTAACAGCTCTTCAAAGCCCTCTGTGCACTTCTAAATCTGTAAGTCTTCCCTTGATGTTTGTGGCCAAGCCCTTTCTTGCCCAGCCAGCATCGCAGCCTCAGGCAGCTGGGATGGTGAGCAGTTTGCTGCTGATCGGTTCTCCCCCACATCAAGGTAGATGCGGCCTTACCTCCACGGACACAGCCTCAGGAATCATACATCATCCCTCCTGCCGTCTTCCGTTGGTTCCAGTAAGTCATCAGCTCAGACCCAAAGAGAAAGGATACAGATCCCACCTCTCAAAGGGAGGAGGGTCACGGTAATATCATCGAATGACTCGTGGGATTAAGATTTGCTGTTGGATTATCTTTGGAAAAGGTAACATGTCACACCAAGGATACCATGATATTCATTCGTTTCTCATACATGGTCTCATGAGCACCATTGTGGTGGCTATCGCGTTGTCCCCTGAAGCTGATGGTCACCGTTAAATTGAATTCACCAACTGCCGCTTTGAATGGTATGTTGATGTGGCCATCTCTCAGCATTGAATACAATTTCTAGTTCCATATGTGAGAGTGCAAACTCTCTAAATTGGGGCCGTTTGTGAAAAGACAAAGATATCTGCATGAATGTGCTGAGTTAAGTTGCTGGAAGAGACCTGTTGGAAGGCTTAAAAGCGAGGTTAAGAATGAATCCCAGGGCCTTCGGAGACAGAGAGACGTGAAAAGGTGTCCTGTCGGGTCACTGGCCTGAACTACAATGTAATATCCGTTCAGACTGTGTCCTATCAGTTGCTGCCATCTGTCCTTGAGAGTTTTCAACCTCGTTGGCAGGATTCTTGGACGTAAAGGAACACGAAGCCTAGAAATATGGAGGAAATGTAAAAAGCTGCAGGAAGTCTTTAAGCACAGCCAGTTCTTCAAAGGAAGCTCACCTTCGGGTTAGGGACATGTCGGCTCTCCTGTGACATCTGATATTGTGGGGAACCTAAGTGATATCTGAATTGTTTATAATTAGTTTACTAATTATAATTGTTATTAATTAGTTTACTACCAAGCCCAGTTTATGTGACTGTTCCTTTTCAATGACAGACTTGCTAGATGGTGGATGAAGACACAGTCTGCACTCCTGCTCTGTGTCACAGTGACCGCTGTCACCGCGATGGCGTGTGCCCTGTGGTTGACTTGGACATAGTCCCATTTGCAGAATGATCACTGTTTCCAACGACGCAGGCTGAGGTCTGGATTGACTAACAGTTTGGGCCTGACCGTTCCGGCTGGGCTCTCCGGATTGGTGCCCACAGGACTTGCTCATTCTAGAACCAGCTTGGGCTGCGCGGAGGGCACCACCAGCCTGTAAGGGATGTAAACGAACTCCCCTTCCTTTGAAGTTCACATGAAGTTCAGTGCGACAAGCCTGCCCGGTAGTGAGTTTACTGGCATCAGCCCCACTCCGTAGGACAGAGTCATAAAGGTCCCACATTTCTTTTTCAGGCTGAGGGAGTCCCATCGCATCCGGTGTCCTTCTGGCCCGTTTCTAGCACCCTTCAAGTGGTTTCTTTAACGTACGAAGTCCTCCTGCCCCCCCCCCCCCACTCCCGTTGCCTGGCTGGTTAATTCATCCCCAGCCTCCTGCTGGGTGTGCCTTCTTCACCCTGACTGGGAGCAGGCCAGAGCACCCAGCCGAATGGCAGGCGTGTGGGGAGCTCTCGGGGAGCCACCCAGAGGCAGAGCGCCGATGCCCGTGGGGAAGGCGGCAGAGAAAACATTGCACAGACAAGCCTGCCGGGCAGAGCTGCAGACAGAGGGCAAGAAACCTGCGTGATCTCTAGGCGTTCAGATTCTCTTTCCTCCCCCCGCCGAGGGCTTTTTAAATGTCTGTTATCCTCGTTCCTTTCTTCTAATGCCGTATCTACCTCCGGCTGGAAGGCTTCCACCGGTATGTCTTCAGAAAAGCCCACCCAAGTTCTTCTATAGATACTGCTTCCATTTAACTTTTAAAACATGTTTTTATTGATTTGAGAGCGGGGGAGGGAGAGAAACAACCATCGGCTGCCTCCTGCACACCCCCTACCAGGGATCAAGACCCAACCCAGGCACGTGCCTGGGCCAGGATTCGAACCGGCAGCCACTCGGTGCAGGGGACTAGGCTCAGCCAACTCAGCCACAAAGGCAGGGGCACCCCACTTAATCTCAATGACATCAGCATCTCCCTGTGTGATTTTCAGTTGTTTTGCACCTATGCCTTTTTCCCTCAGAACAGCTGAGAATGCAAGGGACTTAGCAATTTGCACGGGCAGTTGAAGTACTAGTATCTGATGCTGCGGTTTCAGCAGTGTGAGCACGGAGACGGCGAGCCTAAGAAAGTACAGAGACTAGACGCACCTGCTTCCCGAAGCGCCAGGCTCAGACCTTCGCCTGCAAAGCTGACGGGAATGCGGAGAACTTCAGCGGAGCTCCGATAAGAGCAAGGCGCACACTTTCAAGGGAGAGGACAGACCAGCACCTTCTTGGGAAGAACCTGATTTGGGGAGTGGGTCCCTCAGAGAGGGCCAGCCGCGCCCAGCAGTGAGCTGCAACCCGGGGCAGCTCCCCGCCGCCCCTCCTAAGGGACCCCGCGGACAGCACCCGGCTCTCAGGGGCATGTGGCCAGATGCAGGGTTTGCACTGAACGGTTTGCTTTTGGAACGTGAGCTGGCCGTCGCCGAAGAGAGCCAGAGGCCCCGCGGTCGCCTTGTGTGGGCGCCGGCGGCACTTCTGACGCTGGGCCTGCACCGCTCGGGTTCTCCGGAGAGCGGAGCCCCTGTGACTCTGGGGACCTCCAGGCAGACGGTGGCTCTGCGGGGCCGCCTGACACCTGGGGAGGCCGAGAGGTCCCGGGCTCTGCTGACTGCCGGCTGGCGGCCTGCGGACACCGCTGGTCCAGTTCCGGGCCAGTCCCTGGGGCCGAGGGAACAAGGGCAGCAGGAGTCCGAGGGCCTGAGAGCCAGAGCACGGATGTGCAAGGGCAGGAGCAGGTGGGCGACCCGCTCCAGCCAGAGAACAAGCGTGTCCTCCCTGCCTTTGCCCCCTCCGGGCCCTCAGCAGGTTAGAGGGTGCCCACCCACTGGGTGAAGGCGGACCTCGTCCTGAAACCCCCTCACAGAACACGCCTAGCTGGTGGTTCACAGCCGCCCGGGCATCCCGTCGCCGGAGAGGTTCATGGGTAAAAGTACCCCTCGCAGTACCCATTCTTTCCTCGTGGATTGTGCTTGGCACAGGGAGGGGCAGCTCTACACTCTAAAACGCACGGGGGGGCCAGGATTTTAACCACGTATGTACCCAGCATGCAGGACACGGTAACAACACGTTCCAGACCATGAAAGTTACCTGGGTGAGCCCATCCGTCATTCCGCCATTGACATGCATGCGTTTTACAGAAGTATTTTCTTCAAAATCTGTTTTTCTCTCTTGCATATGCACACGCCATGGACACGGACGATAGCCTGGTGAAGGCTGAGGGAGGGGGTGGCCGGGGTGGGTGGAGGTGCGCAAGGGGTGTATGTGGGGGCGGGGGGGGGGGGATAGGGACACCTGCAATTATGTCAACATTCAAAATATTTAACGAAAAATTCTGCTGATATATCTCTGTCAAGGCGGTTTTCTGTTCCCCAAATCTCTCTCTTCCACTCCGGCAACCGTTTGCTATGATAACAGGCACAGTAATGGTTATTGTTCTGCTCAGAGCCACGCAGTGCCCACCGCTGCTTATAACCACGTGAGCCTGCGCAGCCTGGCTCGGCGGCGGTGCTCTGCTCCGCGCATCTCTGCGCTGGCACTTGTCAGTCACCACCCACATCCTTCCAGTCACCTTTTGTTGACCCTGCCTCGCTCGGGTAGCAATTATCCCGTGAGAAAATGACAAAAGCAACGAGTGAACCTCAGGGCTCACAGGGATGAGAGAGTGGAGAGATGCAAGCCAATACTTTCAATGCAAGGAGGTGGTGCTGTCATGGAGGAAGGCGTTATCTGGGGCCCCGAGAAAGGAAAAGCCCGCTGAGCTGTGGGTAACTTCCCAGAGGACACGGATTAATCGAGCTGGTGACAATGAGTAGGAGTTTGTCTAACAGCTGAGGAGCCAACAGGTATTTAAGAAGGAAAGGAGAGAGGAAGCACCCTATAAAAGCATTGCCCAGCTGGTGTGGCTTAGCAGTTGAGTGTTGACCCAGGAACCAAGAAGTCACTGGTTCAATTCCCGGTCAGGGCACATGCCCGGTTGTGGGCTCAGCCCCCAGTTGGGGGGCATCCAGGAGGTAGCCGATCAATGATTTTCTCTCACCATTGATGTTTCTCTCCCTTTCCCTTCCTCTCTCTCTATATTATGGATTTATATGCCAAGTTCAGGGCATGATCCACAGCATGACTGTGGAGGTTGCCCAGGGGCCGAGTGGTGAGAAACCACTCCATGGAAGAACATGACAGCAAGACAAGGGCGAACCTCATGCTGAGAGCCACCGGTGGTGTTTTAAGTCGAGCACTTTGTGGCCAGGCTCGGTTTTATAAAATAAAGCTGTGAATCGAGTAGAAGATTGGTCAGAAACAATAAAAGCAAAGAGAGTTGTTGTGAAAAGTCATTGAAGTCACTCAGGTGCGATATGATGAGAAGGCAGTTCCTAATTGTGGCTGCTGATTTGTTAGAAAAGAGATAATTCTGAAATGTTTTTATGAGAAATGATGACTCTTCAGATATGACAGCTGAGAAAGAAGATGAAATGATTGATGATGACTATTACCCTTTTAGACTGGGTCAAAGGGTCAAAGGCAGGGCCGTGCTCTAAGATAAGGACAGCAGGAAGAGGAGTTATTTGGGGGCGTAAAGCTGTGAAGACGGAAGAAAGGCTTCCCGTTACTCCAAGAAAAAGGGAACAAAAATGCTTATAGATGAGTGACAGATTGGCTGGTTTAAAAACGATGAGTTCTTTAAAAAAATTTTTTTTTCAAATGAGTTTAGGTCAAAGAATTAGTGAGGAGAGGCTGTAAAGGAAATTTGGAAAGCCAAGATGTATAAAAAAAGTCACTTCTAAGAGGGCAAAGGCAAGCTGGGCACTACTGAGAGCATGGAAGAGGTCTGCAATGCAGATAATAAAATCAAGACTTACAATTCTGATCCATGGTTTTGGGGAATAAGGAACATTTTCATTGTCAACAGGAAGAGAAAGTCTGCTGAGGGGGGTGCAATCTTTGGGCCATGATGTGACAATATCACAGAGGGATTGGCCTGAGGGAAGTCTACAGGGGGCGTGGACAGCAGTCATAGCACCATGCCCCCAATTAATTTTTAAATAGATTTCACGACAAAATTGAAGGAAAGGTACAGAGATTTCCCACATGCCCCCTGCCCTTACCATCATCCCCCACCCAAGAGTACATATGTTACAACTGAGGAACCCACACGGACACACCATCATCATCCAGAGTCCACAGTCTGCATGAAGGTTCTCTCGTGGTGTGATCCATTCCAGGGTTTGGATAAATGCATAATGGCGTGTACCCACCTGCTGGAGGCAAATACCAAAAAGTAGTTAACATATAAATGCGAGAGATCCATCAGAAGGCTGATGGACTTTGATATTCAGCAAGGGCTAAGAATCAGCATTATATTACCTGCTGCTGGCTGAATGGCTGAAGGCAATCCCCTAATCTGATAATCCTTTATTGTTTACCAAACCTTACCATTGATGTCTGTCTGCTTTGCTAAAGGGCAAATGTGTATTCTAGTAAATAAAAAGCTATGGGTCCGGACATTCAGAGAGCCATTCCACTAGAGAAGGGCCTCCCCCTGGTTTCCCCCAATGCCTTCCAAATTAATATTTCTTATCAAGTGTATTCATTTGCATGTGGCCCCTTCTCCAGACCCTGAATCCTTGCTGTGCAAGGTTGTGGCACCACTATTATCATACATTCAGAAGAGTTCCACTGGCTTAGAGGCCCTTTGTGCTTTGCCTGTTCATCTTTCCTTCGCTCATCACCTCTGGCAACCGCTGCTGGTTTTACTGCCCTCATGGTTGCCCTCTCCACCAATGTCGGAGGGTTGGATTATATGGCACGCAGCCTTTGCAATGTGGCTGCTTTCACTTGCCCCTGATTGATTCTGACGCAGCTGAAACAGATCAATTTGTGCCCATCTTCAGAGATTTAAAATCAATGAATATCAGTACAGTTTTTGAGGACTCACTTAGATAGTCATCGAGTATGTGCTTACGTTGATTGTAACCCAACATTCCCTTTTCTGTCCGTATAGTGATCTATATCTCCATCGAGGGTGGTGAGATATCTCTGAGGTGCACCCGGGGAATACTGGATAGCTAATATTTCAGGAATATTCTTTTATGCTTTCCACGAACTGCTTCTGATAGAAGGTCCAGCTATAAAGTGGGGTTTACTCAAAACGTGGCTAAGCTGATCCAATGTTTACTTTCAGAAGAAGCAATAATCAATAAAACAATAACCTGCTTTTTCAAGTATTGCTCTGACTATTCTGCTATTCACATATAAAAGACCTCAATAGTAGAAAGGAATGTTGTGTTGTTTTCATTCATTAGATGTGAAGCAGAAGCACCAATTCGAAGAACACAATAAATTGATTTTTAGACATTTTTTATTTCTATTGAAATTATTGGGGTGACCTTGGTTAATAAAATTATATAGGGTTCAGGCGCACAATTCTACAGTTCATCAGCTGTATCTTGTATTGTGTGTTCATCGCCCAAAGTTAACGGTCCTTCTCTCACCTTTTACCCCCTCTTTACCCTCTCCTGCCTCCCCCAACCCTCTGCCCTCCGGTATTCACCATCCTGTTGTCTGTGTCTATGAGTGGCTTGTTTTTTTTCTTAATTCATTCTCCCTTTTCACCCAACCCGCCAAGCCCTCTCTCCTCTGACAGCTGTCAGATGAAGAACATAATAAGTTTCAGTTTTCAGTCCTGCTCCCTGACAGCCTTTCCCCATAAATTACTTCTGTAGAAGATTCACTTCCAGTGCCATCATACTACATCCCTTTAAAACTTTCCATAAAAAGTTCCATGCTTCCTAAATGTGATAGACAAGCCACCCTGTGGCCAGACCTCTTCCAGGGGGTCTGTAAGCCGTGAGGATATTGTTATTGGAATTCTAATTTCCGAATGTTTAATTTGGTTTGAATTCATTATTCGTGTTCGGTTATTTTATATCTCCTCTCTTCCAGATTTTTCTTTTTTAAATACTCTACTTTGGAAGTATACTTTTGTATATCTCATGTTTGCAGTTATTCAACAAGTTCTATTTTAACTCTCTTTATCATATCTTCTATGTGAAAAAGTGTGGCATTTCACACCCAAACTGACAGTCAAAACACCTGTGTGAGATGCAGATTTGAGGAGAATTAACACGTACACGCAGAATGTCAACTAGCAGAGGAAGAGTTACTAGAAGGATATCATTTCAAAATTACAGTGCACAGACAAAAATAAAGGGGAATAAAATTTTAGTTATAGAGGATCATAAATATTAATTATAGCCGGCTCGCTACTCAGTGGTGGATAGAATATTGCCCACGATTATTAACACACTGCCTGAAGATTCCGTGTTTGTTTTACACTCCTATGCATACGATTTAGCATGCGATTTCAGCATTCCGCAAATGAAGCCTATGTGCATACCATTTCCAGTATAACATCATGCAGGCTATTTATTCAGTCCTATGCAGTGCAATTAAGACTCACGGAGATAGCAATTTTCATCACAATCACAGTGAGACACCCGGCTCCCTTATGAGCACGGAGCTCTGCTACCCGTTCTGATTGCTAATATGGAACAGAACGTCCAGAATGAGTCATCCTCTCCACTCTCTAACTTTCATTTTTTTTCCCCCGTAGCAGCTGTTAAACTTTTTGCAAAAGTTTCCTTGGTTTTCTTTCACAGCCAGCACTGAGTGGAGCGCATAGCATTGGCTCGGGGAGTTCAGATGACCTCGCAGCCCTTACAAGAAGTCATAAAGCTCCAGTCAGATTTTATACGAGGTGTTTTTCCTTCTTCAGATCTACCAGGGAAAGCACCGTGACCACACCCTCTCCTGTGATATACCCTGAAAGGGTGATTTCAAAAGCTGGAGCAAGTAGGAGCACCGCCCTTGAGAAATGCCTTACATGTTGGCACCTCTCTCAAGGTCTCAAGGTCTCTAAAGCCTCTTGATGCAAATGATCATATCTTTGTTGAGACTTAAACTTCCGTCTCAGTTATATGTTACAACAGGTGCCTTCCTTCACTCGCCAACATACGAGCACATATTTGAAATTCCTATTGTGTCCTAAGTTCTGTGCGACTTAAAATTAAAGGCAGCCGCGACTATTAGGAAGTTCAAAATCGGGTTTAGACTACGTTGTGCACGCAGTGAAAAGTTACGAAAGCATTGGCTGAGGGACTATTACATGAAAGAAGCATCACGGTTACAAGAATCAGAGGCAGGGGAGGCCCTATGGACGGAAGTGTCCAAAACGTTCTGATGTAGCAGGTGGCAAGTGAGCCTGGCCTGAGTGACCAAGAGGCCTGGAGTCAGTGGGGGGAGAGGTGGCCGCCCGACACCTCCCAGGGCGCTGCTTCACACGAGGAGAGACTTCCCAACCGCAGGGGGCTCCTCACCCTCACACCACTCCACCTGCCCCTGGACCCCACCACCAGGCTGGCGGCTACCACAGGGGGCTCAAGGGTGTCTGCCCTTGAATGTCCAAAGGTCCTCTCTGCGAAGGCCCCAGGATGTGTCCCTGGTCTGGGCACCCAGGGGAGCCTGGGGGGTGGGGGTGCCTTCCCTCTGGCACCCCTGTGCCAGCCAGCACTGAGGAGGAAGTCACAGGATGTGAGTGGAGATGAGCTCACCACCTGTGCCTGCCACTGATGGGGTGTGCAAAAGTGCCCCCAGGTTCAGCTCGTCCAGCTGAAAATGAACCCAACAGACTCCCAGGTTTCTAGGAATAATTTCAATTCCTTGGCTGATGGATCCCATGACCAAGCACGTCCGGAAGACATCTAACCTAAAAGGAAAGGGAGAGCATCCAAAAACAACAGAAAAGCAGAAGCAGCAGGAAGTACATTGGAAGGAGTTACGTTTAAAGCAGCCCCTGGAAGCGGTGGCCGGTGTCATTCGTGAGACTTCTTGTTGTTGGAAGGTGGATCCTCAGCGCTGGCTAATACAAGTTCATTAGAGGAAATATAGAAAATAGAACGAGTAATGAACGGGAAGATCCACAGATCTCACCTCCTATCCCGCCCTCATCCTCTTTATATTTCGTTATCTTCCAATCAGATAAGTCATGTGTAATATGCATGTGTAATTCTTTCAGAAGGTAAGGATCCTTATGAATATCTAGCTTTATTTGGATTTTTTACTTGATCTTATGTTGAGCATTTACGTTATTATTTTTTTTTCAAAATTCAAGATCTCAACCACAGACTTTTAAAACATTTTCTTATTATTTGTCTTAGTCCTCCCCCCAGTTTTGCTGTTATGCTAATGCTGCGGTAAATATTTCTTATTCACATTCTGTTATTTCTTACAGTGTATTCTTCCGGCAAGTTGTAGTAGGGTCTTGAGTTCATGTGAAAAAGACTCCCCGAAAGACAGGGGTTGACCTGAGGGAGTTAGTTTCTCTCTCATGGAAAAGTGCAGAGCTTGGTGGTTCTGGGACACGGGGCACATCCATCCCTCCATCCATCACCATAGGCTTCCTGCTCTGTCCCCACACTGGCTGCTCCATGTGTCTCACACCTCTCAGAAAGAGGGAAGGAAGGACACGGGTCTGCCTCTTCTAAGAGCGGGTCATGCAATTGTCATACGCCATTTCTGCTCCATTCCAGTTGGTCTGTTGTCGTTTTATGATCACAGCATCCAAGGAAGGCTGGGAAGGGCAATCTTGGGTGGTGGCCAGTGCCCTCTTTACATTCACGCACAACTCTATTCACCTTAGTCAAACATCTTCTAGAATATTCTAATTGAAAGACGGGGGGGGGAGGGGGTGGCTCTAGTATAAAAAGGAAGGAAGAGAGAATGGGCCGGATGATGGGACCAGAGCACAGACAGTTTTTCTAATTCTGGAAATCCTCGAAATGATGCTCCCCCAATAGTAGACATTTCCCTGGCACTCAAGGCATTCGGTTTAATTCCAGAAAACTTCCTGGGCAATTATTCCCAAGGGTATTTGTAAAGCAGATAACTGTTCTTCTTTTTGGGGAAAGGAAGCCTGGTAGCCTGTTACAGACCCTGAAGTGTCCTGTAGTAAACCCGTCTTCAATGAGAATGTTAAAGGATGGATGGTTGACTAAGATGGAGAGGGCTGTGTGTGAATGTCAAACTTGATACCTATGATGGCTTCCTGGCCATCATTTCAGGGAATAATCGCCGAGGGCTTTTCTTGAACAGAAAGCAAGGAATTTCTGGATAACCAAGGCAGACGCGTGGGAATGTTTCCTTGTGTCCGCTCCTGCACAGTTTCACACTCAACTGTTTCGTATCTCAACCATTCACTGCTCCATCTTGGTAACCCATTTCCCTTCTGTGGAAGCCAGCCACGCCTGTTTCTGTCTCCGCCTGAGGATTACGACCTCGTGCCCACTCCCATCGTGGCTGCGCTAATACCAGCCCTAACCCACTTTCATCGGAGCTGCTCTGAGCCCATCCTGATGGAGGTCGCCTGTTCCAGTCCATTCTCTGCATTCATGTGAGTGCTTTTTTTATAACGATAATTTCTTCATGAACCTGTCCTTCTTAAAAGGCATGGATGGCACCCTACTGCTATTTGAAAGAAGTCCAGAGAGGTCCTATGGGCCATTCAAAAGCCAGTTCCGACTTACCTTCCAACTTCTTTTATGCACTGTGGTGGTCACATGACCTAGTCTTTTCAGAACCAGGTTTCTTAATTATCTGTAAGAATCCGAGGAGTTGTCTGATAAAAATGCAAATTTCCAGATTGCCTTACTTTGTACCTGGACCCAGGTCAGCATTTAAAGAACTGCTCATCCTCCTTGACACCGAAGCTGATTGCAGCGGCAGCATCCCAGAATTTGCATGAGCTCTCACACCCCGTCTCACTCCTGGCTCTTCCCTCTGCTTGGACCCCTCCCCATTTTCCTGTTGAATTCATATCTACACTCCGATATTTCTTCCAATGCGATGAACTGGTCATCTGTTTCACCATCCTTTCTCCACGTTGCTCCCTCTTCTGTCAGGAGAGTTATTTGTCGCTTTCCCTGAAGTGTGAGCGCAGGTGTTATATCTGCATCACCTTATTGGGGTCCACAGCTCCTCACTAAATTTTGCTGTTAGAAAATAGAAATGTAATGACTATTTGCTAAACTACTATTAGCTATAACTGCAAATATATTCCCTTCTTGATGAAAAAAAATAAATCAGTCAGAAAAAGCTAAGAACCATATGATTTCACTCACATGTGGGATATAAAACTGAAAGTCATACACACAGACAACAGTATGGTGGTGACCAGAGAGAAGGGGGCTGGCGGCAGTAAAGGGGCCAAGTATGTGGTGAGGGAAGATGATGTAACTTTAGGTAGTGAGCATACAATGCAACATACAGATCATGTATCACAGTACGCTGGAAACCTATATCATCTTATTAACCAATGTTGCCTCAATACATTTAATAAAAATGGATAAGATCCAGTAAGTTAATATGAGCTGTGAAAGCACAGAGGAACGCATTAATAACTCCCTTAATATTGGCACACAAAAATGAAAAGCTTAAAATGAGATTTTTATGTATTTGTGCTTTAGTGTCATGAAGAAAAATGATTTATAGGTCAACATTTATGTTATTTGTACAGGCTGCTGCTGAGGGTTTCCGCCTCTCAAATTGTTTTCTGAACTGAGAATTCTCAAGTGTCTAACGTGGGAAATCTTGTAGAAAAGCAATCAGAGAAAAAATTTAATTCAGCATGACTCCGTGTATCTCTCTGTTTGGAAAAAAGATTCTTGTTAGTGTTTTTTATTTGTTTCTGTGGTAAAATTTATCAAGTCAGATATAACGGTTCTTGCCTTGAAGAGCCCCCACGTTTCTCAATCTGCAGGAGCCCTTCATTTCCCTCCTGGGACGAAAGCTGTGCAGTGGATGTCCTCTGCCCGCATTAGCCAGCGTGACGAAGGACCATGTCTGCACGTGGAATGCTCAGCACGTTAATGGATGAACAGATAATCCTGAGTTTCATGGGATAATATGGAGCACCTGGGACCCAACTACAGGGAACAGCTTTCCTCTCTGGGGTGTTTACACATTATCTTGGTAAGGCCACACTTTCCCAACCTGTGGACAGAAATTCACTTCCCCGGTCCTGTCCCATCGCCAGCCCAGCCTTAATAGTGAGCAACCTGATAAGTCTGGCAAAACACCTCGTGCCCAAATCCACACTGGGAAGGGTGGGAACTCATTTTGCATTTTCCAAACAAGCACCTGATGTGCTGAGGAGTCTTTGGAACGACCCGTCTCCAGAAATGCGGTCTCGTTCTCCTCCTTTACTTCTGGTTTGTGTACTCGAGTCCCTGGATTTCGGACTGATCACTGCTGATTAGCCGCAAACCAGGAGACCGGCTTTGCCACGGTCCACTTGGCCAGGGCCCCAACGGTCTGCTGGGGTCTACCTCACACCCATGTGTCATGGAAGACCACAATGCCACATTTCTTCTGCCGGGAGATGCCTGTTCAGGGAAAAGGATCCCACCCGCGAGGAACAGATCTGTACCAAGTCAAGCAGGGTGCTGGGTCCCCGTTGGAACGTGAAAGGATCCTGCTGACCAGAGGCCTGGGAGTCAGACTCCAATGAGCGTGGCGGATGCCCGTCAGGGGTGCCCGAGTCGGCTCTCTACCTCGTCACTTAGCACTCAGCGCACTGGAGGCCGCCAGGGAGTCCTGTGCAGTAGCCAGGGCAGTCATGTCAACCCCTCAGACGGAAGTGACGCTCAGACCGGGTGAGGAACTTTCTCGGGTGGAAGGTATTGACTTGAAATCAGTCCTTCTGCTTCCAGATCTTCTAAACAGCCTTGTGTAAGATAAGACTATGATGGAGGCAATTATATCCCAATGGTTAGAATTCAATTCAATTAAGTTGTAATGAGAACAGACAATACGATGGGAACTGAATGCATTAACTCCTACACACCAGGGCCTACAACTAGATCGGTACACGAGAACTTCCTGTGGCGATGTAAATACTACGTTCAATGGAGTAGAGCCTGTTCACATGTGGCAGCCTGAGTTCACAGTCCAACTGAGGAAGTGAAAATTTAAATTTCATTTTAACTAATTCCAATTTAAATGTCACAGGGGGGAGTAGCTATCATATCGAACAACGCAATTCTATAGTTTTAAGATTAAGATTAAAAAATTAGCTGATGAATGAAAAAAAAAAAAGAGTCTTAGTATCCAAAACTATATGACACAATTTATTTGAAGTGAGATACATTGAATTATCACTTAAAAATAAACGTGGCCCCAACATGCACAATTGTGTGCACACACAAAACTCAGGGGATGCTAACGGTGTCTCCTGTGGTGGCAGGAAGCAGTATCGATATGACACGATGTCAACGGTACAGGCTGGCAGCTCCATCACTGCTGGCTACTCACAAAGTAGGGAGTGGAGGGCTCTGTGGGCAGGAGAGCCTGCCAGCGGTGCCTCCTTCCCGTGGCTTCCACATTCAGCCCACGCTGCCCTCTTCTCCCCAGTGGTTTTCTGGCCTCAGCTGGGACCAAGACGCTGAGGTTCACAGAAAGCCACCCAGCTGACACTTTCCAGGAATGATGACCGAGACCGGACTCCAGCTGAAGGAACAGAACCAGAATTCGGAGCAACAGCAAAGCAAGGGTGGAACCAGTGACAAGGTTCGTCCGCAGCCTTAGCATCTCCCTGGGAGGCGCTCAGGGCGGCCATTTCAATCTCATAACCAATTAAAACGGAAGAGAAATCTTCTTTCCGTACTTGCCCAACACGCACACAACTGAGCACGGATGCATGTTAGGTCATGCCACGCTGCGTGATTACACCGCTCCAGTGTCTTTGGAATGTTCCGTGATACGAAGGGAAACCGCCCAGGTCCTCAGCAGCGGCAAAGGTGAGCGCTGTCATTACCTGCAACAGGGAACTCGCCGTGGAGATCTCACCGTGACCATCACAAGATGCAGGATTTGGGACAGGGATCACTCTGTGAGGGACGCGGGTCTCGCTTGTGGCTAATTTTACTCAGCCACCCGGCACCAGGCCCCGTGGTGTCCACATACACTTAAGTGAACGTACACACTTTACTAACACAAGTGGTGGAACAGCGATATCCAACGAGTGTAGACTGATGGATCATTTGTTCTTGGAAGGAAAGCTCCAGGAGAGGTAAGGGGCTCTTCCTTAATCTTTGCTTTACGTTTTTGTCAAACTTGGAGCATAATCCAGAATCAACCGATGATTGGCAGGGCCGCTATTGCAGATGTGAGAATGTGAAGTAAAACACCTAGACCAAGTGTGACAGCAATCCCATGGGGAAGTTCCAAAGGCACCATAGTAACAGCTCTTTTGATCATAGAATAGTGTAATTTGAAGGGTCGTCTGGTCCAGCATCCTTCATGTACATGGGATAACCCAGACCTAAGCTCCCAGGGAGAACGTAATAGCGGGACCACGAACTTGGTCCCCCAGATTTCAGATGTGAGGTCTTTCCTTTTGATTCGGCTTGGAAAGCCACCGTAGACCACCGTGCACGGGACCCTCCAGTGGTGATGGCGCCGAAACGAGGAGCCACCGTGTCCGTGGCTCGGCGACTTCACGTGCCGCCGTTACTGTAGGTTGAAAGCTACTCGGATTGAATGTAAAGACTTTCTCTGCTGATGCGACCCAGAGGACAACCATGTAAATGTGTAACCAAGGGCCGAATGCGGATCGCAAAGGATGTGCACACCAAGGAAATGCAAGGCAGGAGGAGTTGCGATGATCGCTAAAAACATGTGACAGATCTTTGTGGACACCCACAGGTCTGCAAAGCGAAATAAAAAACAAAACCACACACATACCAACCTCCCCCTCCACACCACAAAGCCAGGCAGGCTGCAGTACAGCCTGGGGCTCATCCATGCCCCAAAGCTGGGTGGATGGCATGTCATCAAGTCCCAACACACACACACACACACACACGCACACACGTGTCATCTGTAATTGCCACTGCGCAGCAGGCTGGTGAGGTGGAGGAGGCACTTGCTTGTCTGTGTTTTTCTTTTACTTCACATTTCTGTGTTTTTAATACTGATAATGCCCACACATCACTTTTTAAGTCATATTCTATTCCAAAATGCTGCAAGTGAAATACATAATCTAAAGAAGTCAATTCCATTTCTGTCTGGTCCTTATTAAATTCATGGACCCAGGTTGGCAACCTCTCTTCTTTGCCTTAGTAACTGCTCTACGGGAGCCCATGAGATTAAATAACTACCTCTCTACTTCTCTTCCTCACACAACCCTTGGTGAGTTGTATACAGGCAAGAACAGGTTTTGAGAAATTGGGCTGAATGGCTATTAAAGGGATGAGAGGTGATTAAAATGCTTATCCTGAGTTATTAACGAATGTCTTTAAAATCTGTAATATGAAACTAAGAGCGACAAGTTTCCACTTGTCTGTGAAATGTTCATTAAACATTTGTCCTGGCGACAGCAAATTCAGCCAAATACCTGTCCCGAAGCAGCTGAGGAGGCATCGTCTCACTCACGTGCAGACCGTGAAAGCACTGAGGTGCAAGCGCCCTCCCCGGCCGGCTGATGACAAACTCATAGTCTCCTGGCTCCCTGTGTCTCAGGCGGGCACTCCGTCTTCTTGCCTTGGTGTCCTTGAACTATGACAACTACACCAAGGATTGCGATGACGCTCGGTGGCCCTCACGCCGACAGTACCACTCCATGGCTATTCAGAGCAACAGTAACCATTATTGGTCCTAATATACTAGCACTTGCTCTTTAATTAGGTAAGAAGTCCCCAGGCACAGATTATTAAGAGCCCTGAATTAGGACCCAATTCATCTAAATTCATCACTATTCCAGTCCTTGTTAAATGTATGGACTTGGATTAGACACTTTCTTTTTGCCTTAGTAATTGCTCCTGGAGAGCCCATGAAATTAAATACCTTTAGCTTTCAACTTCTAATTCCCACACAACCATGAGTGAATTCTATACGTGCAAGGGTCACTTTTGAGAAATTGGGCTGAACGGCTGTTGAAGTGATTAAAACAGAATCTAGCAAAGTCACTTCTCTGAATCTAACTTTTTCCCAAATATCTCTTGTTTAGTGAATTTGGAGATAGTATCCTATATAATAAAAGGGCAATATACAAATCGACCCTAACGGCGGAACGCCTGGGAAAGACCGGTCGCTATGACGCGCACTGACCACCAGGGGCAGATGCTCAATGCAGGAGCTGCCCCCTGGTGGTCAGTGCGCTCCCACAGGGTGAGCGCCACTCAGTCAGAAGCCGGGCTCACAGCTGCGAGCACAACCGTGGTGGCGGGAGCCTCTTCCACCTCCTCTGCAGCGCTAAGGATGTCTGTAGGGAGCGGGCCGAAGCCGTCAGTCAGACACCCCCCGAGGGCTCCCGGGCTTCCAGAGGGACGTCTGACTTCCAGTTCAGGCCTGATCTCCCGGGGAGCGGGCCTAAGCCGGCAGGTGGACATCCCCCAAGGGGTCCCGGACTGTGAGAGGGCGCAGGCTAGGCTGCAGGACGCCCCTAAGAGCACACATTTTCATGCACTGGGCCTCTAGTAAGTCTATAATAGGTCATTTAAATGAGAAAAACAATAATTCAGTCCTAACTCACACAAAAGAAGCCCAAATATTTTTTCTAATATGACTAAAATTTTGTAACCCATAAAATTATTAATCAAAATACTTTTTTCTTGTTAAAAAATATAAAGAATTTAAAATAATAATTACCAAATGAGTGTGATCCTCCTTTTTTCCTATTTGCTGAACAATGTTTCAAGAGCTACTGGAGAGCAAATTATTTGCTATATAATGCTTCAAATTGTTCAACAGTTTTAGAGGGACTTTAAGGAAGCCAACCCTACAAGATGGTTGCTGTATTTTAATCCTCTACTTGTTCAGAAATTTGGAAGTCAGGATAAAAAGGGAGGTCCAGTTTATCCCACATCCTATGTACTGTTCTAATAATCTTTCCCTCCAAATCGAATGCATGGGTTCATTTCCTTGGTGTCGAATGTTTTCTATCACTGTGTCACCAAAGGAGTGCATTCTGTGTTAGCCATCTCAGCAGGTGCTCAGAAGCTGCCTGGACGGCGGCCAGAAGCACTGGTGACTCCGGTTCCAGGGCAGAGGTCACGAGCAGGCCGGACGCACAGAGACTGCTCACGGACTCCGGGTTGGGCTTTGATGCACTGAGACCGGTTTCAACTCAGCATTTTCCCTCCAATCTCTACCGAGCGGAACATCAGCCGGCTTTTCAAGGCCCTCGGCTCTGCTTTTCTTTGTTTGCTTCTGTCTTTGGAACTGGATGCACTCGCTAGCACTTGTATAGAAAAGGCCCCATTTCATTAGATTAAAATTTTGCTTTACAGTGAAACCATTTTATCAATAGATCACTGCAGCCAGGAAGAATACTGCAACTTATTCATATGTGACCTTCAGATTCTCCGTTTTGCAGTTTTAAGATTTCTTTGCATACCCTAGGTGTGCTTGAAATACAATTCTTCCCTTCTCTATCCACTTCTGCATTAGATATTTGATGATGACGGATGCTTCCTACTGTGTCAATATGGTCGCAGTGGCATCCACACTGATTGTAGCCACCATTCCACAGCAAAAGGGACTTTCTAGTTACTAAAAGATGACATACCAACTTGAAGCTCTCCAGGATCCACAACATTACAAAATTTATTGAAAAAAATTTATGTTTAAAAATTCTCTGTATGAAACATGGTGATAAATACATGGTAAGGCTATGACTTTTCAGCACTCACCTCCTTCCATACCCACCCTCCCATCACTGTCACGGTGTCTTCTGGTACATAGCCTTTGCTCAGACCCTCACCTTGCCCACCTGAGACATGACCTTGATCCCCTGCACATCTTCCCAGCAAGCCTTGCGCACACATGAACGGCCCCCTGACCTGTGCATGCATATTAGTCACGGGGGGGGGCTCCAGTTCAGATGGAGAATGCCGCCTGTCAGAGGATGAGGTCGCCTGGTGCAGGGAGTTTGTACCCTGGGATTAGTTCACAAGCCCATCACAGGCCTTACACCAACGATGCACTGGACTCACTCACGTCACCCGGATCTTTTCAGTAATGCGGTAGTAGAAATTACGAACATGAATAGAACAGAATTCACTCACACTACAGCACAAAGATTACCTACAGTCTAATAAACAGTGAAGCTAGAGATATAAACATATGTGTGCACATATAAAGTTTAAACCATATAACATATATCATCAGAAGAATCTGAGATGAAGAATGGGATTATAAAACAAAGACCACATTTTCAAAATATTAATAGGAAGCATAATTGAATAACTCATGTAGAGATATAACTATCACGGTTTTACAAGACAGACTGGCATTTTCTTTTTTAATATGTTTTCTTGATTTCAGAGAGGAAGAGAGAGGCAGAGATAGAAAGATCAATGATGAGAGAGAATCACTGATGGGCTGCCTCCTGCACACCCTCTACTGGGGATTGAGCCCGCAACCGAAGTATATGCCCTTGACCAGAATTGAACCCAGGACCCTTCAGTCCAAAGGCCGAGGCTCTAGCTACTGAGCCAGACCAGCTAGGGCTATTTTCTTAACTAAAAGTGACCAAGACAAATGTAATTGAAGGGCCTTCATGTGTGCCATCCTCCTTCACCAGCTCATTCTCTTACTTGTGTCTCACTGACAAACCTCTGACACTACTGCACCCCCATCCTAGGTTCAGGGGTGATAAATAACTGAAATTTGGGGTGCAAATGATAGTACTTATTATCCATTTACAAGTCTTAAAAATATTAGTTTTTATATAAACAGCAATAGAAAGCAGTGATTAAGAGCAAGAATTTGAATCTCGACCTCATGACTTATTATTGCTGGTGTGACTTTGAGTGAGTATATCAACCTTGCCCCGTATCTCAGATCACCACCTGTAACACGGACTTTACATCTACTCTCAAGGGCAAATGAGCTACATAGTGTACATAAGAGGTTTTGCACAAATCCCGGCTCATAGAAGCACTGACTAAGCGTGGTCCTTTGTGGGGTACTTGTATCTGTTATAAGGGGATGTACCCGTTATCTCATTGGGGTTGTGTTCTGTTCCAATGCATACATTCCTAAATTGTCGGATGCACCTGGCAGCCAGTACCCCAGTGTGGCTGTTCCTCTCCTCCCTGGAGGAGGCAGGGCTGTATAGAAAGCCACACATTTTAAGGCAGAAACAACTTCAAAAATATCTTTTCAGGATGCTGGAGGTGCTTCTTTTATCACATCGTGAAAAACGATTTTACGTTTTCCAAAAAAAAATGTCTGGCCAATTTGAGCATCTATGATAAGCAGTGTAGGTTAGTAGATTAACAGGAGGTCAATTTGAAGTAGACACACGATATGACGATAACGCAAGTAACAGATGAGTTTCCTGTTGCGTAGCAAGCCTGATAAAACTCAGAAAAAGCGAGGCTGCCGCAGCCGCAGAGCTTAGGGTCATTTTAATGTAGGCTTTCCACAGAACAGACACAGAAATCTATACATCACCGTCAATGCTTCAAGGGATTATTATGTCGATGTGCTTTTTAATGATGTGTCTGACAATATGCAATCATGACGTCAATACAATGTCGCTATAGATACAATGGGTGATGGTCAACTATGCAGGTCACGTGGCGATCTTGGACCCCAGGCCTCCCCCTGGGGAGAAGTTTCAGCCAAGCGGACCCAGGGAGGCAGAGCTCGGCACTGAGGCATCCCAGCGTCTCGGTGTGTGATCATGGGAAGCCAACAGGAACCAAAGTTTTACCAGCAAACCTTTTTGTCTTTTACCTCAAAACTCTGACACTTCAGAAGCCTCCGGCCACTTTTCTCAATGGGGCTTCTAAAGAATGCCTGGCCCTAGCCAGTTTGGCTCAGTGGATAGAGCCTCGGCCTGCAGACTGAAGGGTCCCAGGTTCAGTTCTGGTCAGGGCACATGCCCAGGTTGCAGGCTCGATCCCCAGTAGGGGGCGTGCAGGAGATAGCCAATCCATGATTCTCTCTCATCACTAGTATTTGTATCTATTGTTTCTATCTCTCTCTCTCCCTCTCCTTTCCTCTGAAATCAATAAAAATACATATATACTAGAGGCCCAGTGCATGAAAATTCATGCACTGAAGGGGGCGTCCCTCAGCCCGGCCTGCCCCCTCTCACAGTCTGGGAGCCCTCAGTAGCAGGAGGCAACCCGGATCAGGAGAAGGCGATGCCCCATCCAACTCTGCTGCTGCCACCGCCGGCAGCGCAAGCCTCGGCCGGCCCTGGTTACCTGAGCCTCAAGCGGCCCTGGGTGGCTGGGGGGCTGAGGGGACTGGGGGACTCTGGAGGCAGGCACACAGCAAGGCTGGGTCTGCCCCCAGGCGGGCCCGGTCTTGCCATGCACCTGCCACCCTGGTGGGGCTGAAAGGACTGGGCGGCACCATCTTGTGGCTATGGGCGCCACCATCTTTGAGGGTGTGGCAGTCAATTAGCATACTCCCTCCTGATTGGCTGTGGGCGCCACCATCTTTGCGATGGCATGAGGGTCAATTAGCATATTCCCTCTTTATTAGATCGGATATTTAAAAAGAATGCATGCTTGTCAGATGCTTCCATCCGTAGACACTGAGGCTGGGAATTTCTAACACTTTCCGGAGTGACTGATGCTTGGACTGTCATCTGATCTCACTCATTTCTGGGAAAGAAGCCCCGGCAGTGGGAAGGTAGCAGGCGCCTCTCCCAGGTACCAGGTGGACTGGGATGGGGTGTCCTTTCTCACCTGCTCTGCTGGAGACCTGGTTCTCCTGGGATTGGAGCAAGCACCTCGGAGTGCTAAGCCCTTTCTGGGAATCTGTGTGCAATGGCTCCCCTCAGTCCCACAGACAGCCAGCGGCCACTCTGTTTCCTGAGTTTATCTTCTGTGACGCATGCAGGAAAAAGCCTTTCCATTTAGAAAGAGGCCCACTGATCACATATCGGCAATTACAGCCATTCACTCCCTCATCTCCCTGTGATGTTCCGTTTATCTGTAATTTAACTGCAAATCGATCAGGAACAAACCTCCATCCTGCATCCTTGTGTTCTTCGTGTTAAAATAGATGAATGATTTAGGGGAGAATTCTTTCCGAAGCAATTTCCTTATTTAAATTGGGCCATAAACTCAGACTACTTAATAGCAATGAAACTGGGCTGTGTCTAACCTCCCAGGTGCTGTCCCGGGGTTAGACGGCGCCTGCGTCCCACGCGAACGCTGTAAGGGAAGTCTGCCCCTAGATCCACAAAGGAGAGACACCAAGCGGTGTCCATTTTAAATTAGTGGCTGGAACCTGCGCTGAGATTCGTATGGAAGAAGGGCCGCCCGCTCACAAATGCTCGTCGGCCGTGCTATGCACTGGCATCATAATTAATCAAGGTGTCACCTAGGTTGATGGTGACAAAGTGACAGCTGCAGCAAGTCCCATGGGACCCCAGGCGGCGGGTGCCCCTGACTGCTGACTGCACTAGTGATGACTCTAGACCGTGTGGCATGGGTTACTCTCATTTTCCTTTTGTTTCACTTTTCCCGGCACCGTGCATCCTCTCCAGACCCTCTTCACCTCTGCCCGGCCCTCCCCCCTGGGATGGATTGTTTCTGAGTGCGCTGGACAACCACAGAGAGCCAATGACAAACTCATATTTTTAAGTATCAGCTTGAGTCACGGTCAGAGAGACAGGGACTTCCATCACATCCCTGTGCGGAGCTGCTATCCTATGCAAAGGCTGATGTCACTAAAATAAAAACTAAGTGAGTAATGCGGTGGCTGAGATGCAACGGTGGCTGAATTCAGTCTTGCCGACATTCTCCTGTGAAAGACAGAGCATCCTTTGAGGAAGAACAAGAACCCTATCTTAGACTAGGACCACACGGCTTGTTTGGACCTGATGAAACTGACAGCATTGCATTCCCATGTCACCATCTGCATCTTTCTTATCCGTGGAGGCAGTAGGCCCTCCATAATGAAGGGAGGAGGAAAGGTCAACAGAATGTTAGGGGTTTCAATATTTCCTCCACATCAATATTAGGAAAATGAAGTTTTTAAAGAGTATGTAGAATATTGAAGGAAAGAATAGAAGAACTAAATAAATAACATCTGGCAAAATAAAGAGTAAGGAAGTAGTGTAGTTAGCTAACCTTCTACCTTTTATATGATAAAAACTAAATATGAATTTAATGAAGGATGTAAGGCAAGCTGTTTATGATAATTATAAAAGAAACAACCAGAAAAAATCCAAAAAGAACCTGTAGAATGAAGGAATGCGCTGGGGAGTGCCGCTTGGGGCTTCAGAGGGAAAGAGGAAGTTTTCTGCTTCCGATGCACTTCTGTTGTGTGATCTGTCCTGTGTGTGCGATACCAAGGCTGGTATAGCAATTCTAAAGCGAATCCTACATAATAAAAGCCTAATATGCAAAGCAACCAAATGGCAGAATGACCTGACTGGTCGCTATGACACGCACTGACCACCAGGGGGCAGATGCTCAATGCAGGAGCTGCCCCCAGTCGGCAGGCCCCAGGCCAGCCAAGGCGGGTGCAAGAGGGGGACCCCCAATTGCCCCGCCAGTCACCCCACAGATTGGCCCTGATCGCCAGCCAGGCCTAGGGACCCTACTCATGCACAGATTTTGTGCACTGGGCCTCTAGTGAAATAATAAGACAGTGATGGGAGTCAGGTAAGGGATGGCTTCTGAGGGTGAGGGGCATCTATCACGAGGCACCATGAGGGACTTTCTGCAGCCATAGGGTTTTGCGTCGCGATGTGGCCTGAAATAGATGGATGCACACATATCTCAAATGCCATTGGGAGGAACGCAGGATCCCCTCATTTCATCTCAGGTGAATTATACTCCAGTAAATAGAACAAGGCAAGGGAAATGGCGGGAGGATGGCTTGTACGCGCTGGGCTTTGGCCTGACGGTGTGCATCCAGGGCACTGCACACACATTATTATTAACACGGGCGACCATTTGCAGAGTCTGTGAAAAGCAGGCCCTTGTAATAGGATGGGTGTCTGCATCAGGGAGGGTTCCTGCACCGACAAACGACGGACAGCTACAAACAGTGCCTGGAGTTTCTGTCATCTCCCTTTCTGGCGTCATTCCCGGTCAGGAGTCTGGGTCCACATTTTGTCATTTTCTCCGCACGCCCCCCTCACCCAGGTCATGGGCACCGAATGGCTGCCTCCGCTCCAAACATTGCTCCTGGCTTCAAATCAAGAAGAGGAGAAACATTCCCCTACTTTTATTAGAAACCTGAGTGCTCTCTGAATTCCCAGAATGTGTTTCCCTTTCTTTTCTTTTTTTCAATCCTCACCTGAGGATATTTTTCCATCTATTTTTAGGGAGAGTGGAAGAGAGAGGGAAAGACAGAGAAATACCGATGACCGAAACACATCAGTGGGTTGCCTCCTGCGTGCGCCCTGACCAGGGCCCCGGGCAGCCGAGGGACGTGCCCTTGACCGGAATGGAACCCCGGACCCTTCGGTCTGCAGGCTGATGCTCTAGCCACCGAGTCAAAGTGACAAGGGCTGTGTTTCCCTTCATAAAGGTCGGTAAGCAGGTGCCTTTGAGCCTCTGTGGTGGGAGGTGGGGACAGGAATAGCTATGCCATTAGCAGCTTGACTGTTACTCATGTGCTGTGATCTGTTCCACCAAGTGAATTGTACTCATTTGCTATGTATGTAGTCACTGTCCTTATCATCTTGTGGAATTTCCAGTCCCTGGTAGGTAGGAGCCAGTGCCCATATGTTTTGTTGGTTGTTCCCCATACATGTCCAAAAAATCTTTGTACATATTTGATTTACTAATTTTCATCAAGATATTCTCTCCTGTGAGACTGAGGACCTAATTAAAGACCTGTCAGTCATCCTCCAGTCCCCAGGGGGTCCACAGAGGCATAGCAACCCCCCTTTATTCCATGAGGCTCTCGGGGCGGGGGGGGGGCAGGGGGGAGGGGCTGGTTCAGGAGGGGGCGGGGGGCTCCAGCACAGGCTGCCCGGCTGTGAGCAGAGAACACTTCATCACAAGTTTCACAGGGAGACAGCATCTGCGATTTTTATGAAAAAATTTTTAGAATTTTTTTTTCTTGAAAGAGAGAAATGTAATATGCAGCCTGACATGTTGGCGTGCTCATTTTTCAATTACGGGGACCCGACTTCAAGAAATATAATGTCTCGTGTCAAATAAAAAATGAATTCTGACCATCTATTTTCTGCCTGGGAAATGGAGTGACAGGAGGGAAAATTAAATGTGACACACTTAGGAAGGGAACAGGAGCGAGCGCTCTAGTGATGTGGAAACAGGCCTGTCTGGAGGGCACTGCGGGGCGCGGGGCTGGGAGTTCTCCCGATCCCACCTTCGGCGTGAGCAGGCGTGGGTACTGGTTACGTGTCTTCATTAACGGCATCAGACAGCATCCCACCATTTTAGTGCGTGCATCATAATGACTAGGGATGAGTGCTGAGGGTGTGAGCCGGGCAAGTTCCCACAGGGTTAAAATACCCCACAGCTCCCAGTCCTTGCCGCCAGTAACTGCTTCCGAAAAGACGCAATATATATCCATGACCAATCGCCCCAACAGCAATGGCTGACGGGTAAGAGGCTTCTTCGTGACTCTCTCTCTTCATCTTGTGCTGACCTTGAGATATGTAGGCCAAGCAGCTCCTGATGTGGTCAACCTATTCATTTGTATTCATCTATTCAGCTATATTTTTTAATGAAATGACTTTTTAAAAATGTTTTTATTGATTTCAAAGAGGAAGGGAGGGAGAGAGAGAAGCATCAATGATGAGACAGTATCGTTGATTGGTTGCCTCCTGCGCATCCCTCACTGGGGATCAAGCTCACTACCCGGGCATATGCTCTTGCCCAGAATCGAACCTGGCACCCTTCAGTCCGCAGACCGATGCTCTATCCACTGAGCCACACCGGGCAGAGCTATTCAGTTGTATTAATTAACACAATATATTGGTGGCAAGTGGGACGTTGAAGGCGAGTCCCATTGACCCTGAAGAGAAGGGTCATGAGGAGGACACCCCTACATTTCACCTGGGCAGGCGTGGTCTCAGGTCACAGCGCTTCTCAGGAGATGGCCTGAGAGAGCGACACTTACTCACGCTGTCTCCATGTCTGTGTGCAGTCTTCAAATACGTGTTAGCCCACTATGGCTGTCCACAGTGTAATGCAATGGAGATACCTTTTCAATTAATAGACATCTCCCTCTCGGGTTGCGATGCAATTGCTGTTGATAACGTTGGGTTGCTTTCTCTAAAGGATCCAAACCCACCGCAGAGACAAAACATTGGGTCATCCACCTGAAAAGGTTGAGGGACATATTAGAGGCAACGGAGCCGAGAGAGACATTTGTAAGTGCCTAATGCTGAGGTGTAATCAATTGCGATTATTAGTCGTCCTTTTGTCCGGAGTTCAAAGCGCACTGGTGGCTTTCATGTGAAGACTGGGCCCGATCATGAGTGGGCCCTGGTTCCCAATTCTGCATGAAAATGTCACACGTGATCCAAATTCCTGAAGCCAATTAGAAGCTGCACAGCTCAAGCAGCCACCATCTGAATCATTCCAGAACCAAGCCAAACTCCACTGCAAGGGTAAAGTTTACCTCAGAAAACTTTTTTAAAAAAGTAAACACTAAATATAATGCAATTTCAAGACATGCAGCATAGAGGTGGCAAAAATGTTAAAGAAATGTTATCAAAGAATAATTTAAAGGTATTTATTCAAGCAGAACATACTACATGTATTGGATAATTATTTTTATTGAGGTATAATGGACTTATAGCATTGTATTCATTCCAGCTATAGGACATATTCAATATCTGTATGTGCTGAGATATGATCACTGCAATAAGTGTAGCTAAGGTCCATCACCATACATAGTTACACTTTTTTCTGTGATGATAACTTTGAAGATCTACTCTCATAATTTTCAATCATCTCCATATCTGCTTTTCTCTCATTTTTCATGCAATGTGTATTATCACACTTATCTAAGTTTTATGCTTTTTTATTTATTATTTTCAAAGAATAAATTTTTCGATTTATTAATCAGGTCTATTGTGTTTTGGTTTAAATAATTCTTCTTTGATTTTTATTAATTTCTTTCTTCTACCATTAGATTTATTATATTGGTTAGGTTTTAATCTTCATGATTTGAAAACATAGTTCAGTTATTTCAACCTATTTGTTTTGTTATAAGTGCATATCAAGCTACACATTTCTAATGTTTATTACACTATGACATTGTGACTAGCAAATATGTTCCTCTGATTTTTTTAACTTACTAAGACTCTTTGCGCCCAAATATAGAATTAATGTTTTATAATTTCCATGGTTTTAGAAAATATTTTATTCTCTTTTTATTGCATATATGTATTATGTGGGGGTGTATGTGTATCAATTCAAGGATAGTTACTGTACTATACCAATAACCCACACTCTTACTAATTTTTGCCCCATTTATTATTAAGTTAAGGAGAGTTTGCTATTGCCTGTAAGGATGAATAATTGATTATTTAAACACAGCTATCTACTCCTGTCTCGTTCTTCTCTCTCAGCTCTCTTTTTGTGCAGCCTAGAACTATTTGGGGCCTCATTCTGTTACTTTCTTTTCTAAGCTGCAATCTCTCTCCAACCCGAGCCCCCATTCGGCTGGGACAGCCACGTGGGGGTCTGATCCCAGAAAATGGCTCTGCTAACTGCTGCGCATTACAAGTGGGGGCCACAGCTCGCGGTCAGCTGAAGTCGCCACGGTGTTTAAAGTAAGTGAGCTCCCATGAGGAGTCTCCAAATCCCCTCCTACCCCCCCCCCCCCCCAGCCTGGCTCCCTCACTGATGTAGGCCCTCTGGCCTTCTTCACTGCCGTGTTTCCTGGGAATTCTCCGAGCTGTGGCTGCTCATTTCCATTTCTCCTCCAGCCTGGGCCCGCTGCCCCCCATCTTTGAGACATTACTCAGAATGCCTCGTTAGCTGCTTACACTCTCTTTTCCCCTCCGGCTTGTCCATACTTTCCCAGTTACTCCAAGGGATTTGGGGTGGAACGGTAGGGGTAGACGGATATTGAAACGCGGTACCTTGGTAAAACAAACTGTCCACAAAAGGTCACTGAAAATATTGAATCGTTTCCTTCTGTTCTCCTGGCGCTCGGAGACGCCAGTAGGGTTTCATGGTCCGCATGTGTGATGAGCACCGGGGCGATTTACATTATTAAAGTAACAGGCACAGATACAGCGGACGGGGGAACGCAGAGGATCCCTTTCACGTGCGAAGACCCTCTCCTCTGCGGGCTGAGCTGCGCTCTGACGGCTCCCCGCAGCGGGCTCCGTGTCAGTGCCTTTAAGTTGGAAAAATCTTCATGCAGCATCTTGGCTGTGATTTCCGCCTTCAGGAACCTGACTCTAACGGACCGATGGACTCGCACCACGAAGTTAGCGTTTATAAAGGCCAGTGACTCTGGAAAAAGGGTCTTACCGCCAAAGCAATAACCACACGGGGTCCTGCGCTGGCCATGCTGTGCCTGAGCTGTGGAATACTGTGTGAAGACGAACGGCGACAAAGCCCGGGACGCCTACCACGCTCCATCTCCAAGCCATTCTGAACCTTCCTCCTTCCTCGCTCCTGCTTGCACCATTTCAGTCAAAGCAGGGTCACTCTCCCCTGTGGGCATCAGTCCCCCTGGTGGGCATCAGTCCTCCTGGTGGGCATCAGTCCCCCCGGTGGGCATCAGTCCCCCCGGTGGGCATCAGTCCCCCCTGGTGGGCAGGGACGCCTGCCCCTTCCGGTGTGTCCCTAGCTGTTTTCACCACCTTTTCTTTCTCACCCATGTCCGTAGAACGTGCCGGCGTTTCCTTAGTCTAAGAGTTCCTTCTCCTCGTAAGTCACATTGAGGGTCAAAGAGCTGCTGGGTGTGTGGGTTGTGTCTCTGTCCCCTTACCGCATCTGAAATGCGCCCTAGTCCCGCCCCGTGCCCGGCACACGGTGGCAGCTCAGGTAACAGGTGGGAAACGTGAGTCAGCATTTTCACTTGCCTTTCTCTTTTCACGCCGAGGGCACTCCAGTGGGCAGGTCCCCTACAGCAGTGGTTCTCCACCTTCCTCACGCCGCGACCCTTTCATACAGCTTCTCATGTTGTGGTGACCCCCAGCCATAACATTATCTTCGTTGATGCTTCATAACTGTAGTTTTGCTCCTGTTATGAATCGTCATGTAAATATCTGTGCTTTCCGATGGTCTTAGGCTCTACAGCAGCGGTTCTCCACCTGTGGGTCGCCTAAGACCATCGGAAAGCACAGATATTTACATGACGATTCCTAACAGGAGCAGAGTTACAGTTAGGAAGCATCAACGAAGATAATGTTATGGTTGGGGGTCACCACCACATGAGGAGCTGTATGAAAGGGTCGCGGCATCAGGAAGGTGGAGAACCACTGCTGTAGGGGGACCCCCTGGACTTCCCTGTTGACAGAACTCATCAGTCTCCCGTGGCCACTTGCTTCTGTGACGTTTTCTCTCTTTCTGCTCTGTCATCTCCATGGAGTTGAGGGTCACTTATTGTCACCGAGTGCTCCCAGGACCTCGTGCCACCACTGGCCCCTTTGTCTCTTGTTGTGCCCGGAACATGCCCTTTGCCTCGTTCCTTCATTCGGCAAATGTGCCCTGAGGGTCTCTGGTGTGTCAGGAGGGGGTCTAGGGAATACATGTCTAGCAGGGACCACGCAGGACAAAAATTCCTGCCCTTATTACTGATTTGTAACCATTTCCCCATTCTTAGCTGTCTTTCCATCTTTGTTTCTTCAAGTAGTTTTTCAAAATAAGGTTCTTGATTTCCTCAAAACTTCCAGCTGAAATTTTAATTAAGACAGCATTAAATTCCTACATTAATTGAGAAAAATAATCAATAGTTTAATATGTCATCTCATTGATTTATTTAGGCCTCTCCTGATGTTTACTTGGATCTCCTGTTGTGCTTTGGTGTATATTTGTTCATTACTAGAGATTTTATTGTATGTTTATTATGAATATTTTATTTTCTATTTCATTATAGACAAATGGTACATCTTGTCATTTACTAACACATTGTTTGAACCTCATTAATCATTACAGTTCGTGTGGTGATTATGGGGGCTGTATATGTAGATGAGCTATCATTTGCAAATAATGATGTTTGTTTTTTTCGTCTCTGAAAATCATCACGTTGCCTTTTTCCCTTACAACATTGGCTAGGAACTCTATTCTCTCTTGAACAGGAAAAGTGAAAATCTACACGCTTGTCTTGTTCTCCTTTTAAAGAAAAGGAGCCTACAGTTTCTCCATTAATTACAATATTTACTGTAGATTTTTGACATGCAACTCTTATCAGGTTAGGAAGGTTCTGTTTTATCCCTAACACGCTGTGCTTTTTAAAAAAATCATATAGCACATTATGCAAAGCGTTTTGTCCTGAATCTCCTGAGATGATTACATGCTCCCCTTTTGCCCCCTCAGCCATCGCTGGTCCGAGCTGTCTGGTAGACCTGAAGGTATGACTGCTGTCCTCGTGGGGAGGGCACTTCAAGCTTGTTTCTTCTTCATTGAGCATCTCTCCCACGCCCTCTCCATGCAGTCCCCTCGCTCTATTACAGGGCCTCTGTGTCTCTCTGTCTCCTGGCCTTGGCGTAGGCAGGGCTCCCCACACGGCCCAGTGTCCCTGACTGGCCTCTCTGTCCCCAGGCCTCTCGGCTTTGGTTGATTCCACACGAGCATGTGGAGTTAACTTCTGCCCAGGGTTAATCCTCCCTGTTTCTCCAAGAGCCCTCCAAGGCTCACAACCGCTACTTACGTTAAGTTGAAGCCTCTTACATTCAGATCCACAACGGTTTTGTACTTTACTTTCCGCAGTGGGTCTCTCCTCTTCCCTCCTTCCAGCTGTCGGTCTCTCTTTCTGCTAAACAAATTCGCTAGACAGATCAGCCTTCTCTTCCCACTTTAAAGTAATTCTCTCTATCCTTTCCCATCCTCTCCTTCAAATCTCTCTTCACATTTCACTTGTGGCCGGAAATATTACTTCCACTTCCCCTTGCAGCCCATTTCTGCAAATTCTCTCTGAATGCATCGACTCATGCTTTTTTTTAAAATATATTTTACTGATTTTTTCACAGAGAGGAAGGGAGAGGGATAGAGAGTTAGAAACATCGATGAGAGAGAGACATCGATCCGCTGCCTCCCGCACGCCCCCCACTGGGGATGTGCCCGAAACCCAGGTCCATGCCCTTGACTGGAATCGAACCTAGGACCCTTCAGTCCACAGGCTGACGCTCTATCCACTGAGCCAAACCGGTCAGGGCTACTCATGCTTTTTTATTTGTTCAAAGTATTATTTGGCAACATTGGATCCCAGGGGAAAGGCAGCCATCACACAAACTGATAATCCTATCTAATAAAGAGGGAATATGCTAATTAACCATCACCCTGTCGCAAAGATGGCTGCACCCACAGCTGAGGCCAAGTTCCCATAAGGAGCCTTAACAAGCAATCAGCAGGGACCTGAGACTACACCCTCTCCCACCCCGTGGGGTTTGACGGGGGAACTCAGGCAGGCAGGGGACCTCAAGGTGGGCTTCCCGTCCTGGTGCTGGGCTAGGGGACCTCAGGCTGCTCCCCCCACCCCAGCGCCAGGCCAGGGGACCTCAGGCCATGCCCCCCACCAGGTGGGGCTTGACAGGGGACTTCAGGCTGCACCCCCCACCCCAGCACCAGGTCTGGGGACCTCAGGCCGCACCCCCCGCCCCAGCACCAAGCCAGGGGACCTGAGGCTGCGCCCCCCTGCCGATGGGGCTTGACAGGGGACCTGAGGCTGTTCCCCCCTCCCGGTGCTGGGACCTGAGGCTGTGCGCCCCCCCACCCTCCTGCCTGGCAGGGCTTGATGGGCGGCCTCAGGCCATGCCCCCACCCAGTGAGGCTTGACAGGGGATCTCAGGCCATGTCCCACACCTGGCGGGGCTTGACAGGGAACCTCAAGGAATGCCCCCCCCACCCCGGTCTGGGCTGGGGGACCTCAGGCCATGCCCACCCCCCGTCCTGGCACCGGGCCAGGGGACCTGAGGCTGCGTTCCCTGCCCAGCAGGGCTCACAAGGGTGGGACTAGCCAGGTCTGGATCTATCCCAATGGGGCAGGGGGGAGGCTGGGTCTGGGTCTCACTCGATTTTGAGGTGCAACTGGGTGGGCGGGGACTTGACTCTGGGTCCTGTGGTGAGCCCCAGACTCTGACAGGAGGAAGGTTTTCATATACATTTTACTAATGTTCTTTCATCTCTGACACTTCTATTATAGAGAAAGGGCAAATAGCAATATTAAAATATTTCCTCTAATTAATCCCCTTTTCATGTGCATGAATTTTGTGCACCGGGCCACTAGTAATATATATTAACCAAGGAAGTTGCTTCTTTCTCATCTTCTGCAAAAGAGGACATTACATTGCCTACCTCACAATCTTATTTGAGGATTATATGATTTAACTATGTAAAGTAATTAGAACATACCTATCTTTCTCTCTCTCTCTCTGTCTGTTTGTCAATCTATCAATCTATCTATTTATCCATCCATCCATCTATTGATCTACTTTCTCACTCTTCATTCATTTTGCAACCACCCCTTTACTTTTTGTTTCTTTGAGTTAGGATAAAGAAGATGTGGTATGTACATGCAGTGGAATATTATTCAGACACGAAAAAGAGAGAAACCGTGCCATTTGTGACAACACGGAGGAAGCTTGAGGACATTGTGCTAAGTAAAGAATTTCTAAGTTCAGCTTTTAAAAATCACGTCAACATAAAGGCACAGACCCTTTTATGTGCTTGTTTTAAAATATGGCTCCTCTTCTATCAAGAATTTGAGGCTTCTTACACTTTTCTAAATTAAAGCAAACTTTTGGCTAATCATGAAATAAAAGTAAGACATAAATATAGTCAACATGTAAAAATCATACATTTGATCACATCTCAATAAAGACTTTCCTAAGTGCATGCAATGAAAAGAGACGGCTTCGCGTACCTTGTCAATGATCCAAAGTTACCGTTTTGAAGGAACAGGAAGGCAGGATGTCCGTCCCCTGAGGAGCCTGCTCCCAGAATCGCCATGTGAAATAACTCTGTGCTCCATTCTCCGGTGTTTGTGGTTTATCTGTGGCTTACAAATAGTGCCTATGTAACACGAATAAATCAGGCAAGAAAGGCACGTTGGTGGACCTTAAATTAAATTTACTTTCATAATGAACACGTCTCAAAAAGTACCAGAAATTACTTTTCCCCTTCTGAAAGTCCAAGAAAGCGTCCTTTTTGATAAATTGCAAACATCTGGATACATTACGTAAAGATCACTTCCTAGATGCACCAATTTCAGAAGTTCCTTTACCATGCGCTCTTTCGGAAGGCATACGTTTCTCCAGACTCTAAGATGGAATGTCATTTCAAAACAATGTTATATCTCGGATGAACATGTATTTCCCTCCTCTATGTTATTTGATTATTTTTTTCCAATAACCTTTTACCCTCCATTACCCTCTTCCACCTGCACCCACCTCCTCACCACCCTAAAGTTGCCACACTGCTGTCCGTGTCCATGAGTTCTCTCTCTCTCTCTCTCTCTCTCTTTTTTCTCTTGTGCTCAATCCTTCACCCCATCCCCCCACCCCCCCGCACGCCCAATCACCACCGTCGCCAGAGCGGTCTGCCTGCTCTCTGTCTATGAGTGCGTCTCTATTTTGCTTGTGAGCCCATTTTGCTAAAAAGTGATCCATTTCAACACTTGCAATTACCTTGGCCATGTTTCTCAGGCATGGTTGGTGACCTTCCACTGGCTGCATTACATTTCAAAGGCCACCACTGGCTGACATTGCTTAAACTACACTGAACTGTAGGCGTGGCGTGGTCACACTGGCTGACCTTCACGTTGCTTAAACTGCCCTGAGCTGTAGGCGTGGCGTGGTCACACGGTACCCCGCAGTGGGCGCGGGCTCAGTATCCCATCTCATCACTGGCAGCGAGGAAAATTCCCCGCATTCACCGGGGGCTTCGTGAGAACCAAACAGAAGGACACGAAGAGCAAACAAACCCAAGGCCCTGGACTAGCTCTGGGCCCGCAGGTTCTGGTGTGACAGCTGCAAGTTGGGTCAGGCCTCTCCTAGGCGTGTTCCGCAGGCCATGGGGACGGGGTCGGACAACAGTTTTTTAGAAACGCTCGTTTACGTGTATTAAACGTTTTTCTTTTCAACTTTGCCACCCATCTTTCTCAGAAGAGGAGCCTACGTTTCAGGAACGTGTCTGCACATTTCAGGACACGGGTGCTTCGGTGCGGGAGACAAGCTTTTTGAACCACGGGCCCGTCTCCGTGGGATCAGGGTTCTTCCCGAAGACGTGGTCTTTGAAACAGCCTCACTGCATGCTGGTGACGTGTCCTTCACACTGATGGTACCGTCGACTGTGAGTAACTACTGCAACAGCTGTTTGAAGAGGTGGTTTCTTCAGTGCTGAGTACATTTAAAAAATAAATTTCAAATGTGATTAATACACACGCGCATCCCAAAAAAAATACCGTGAGTCAGGAATCAACCAGTTCTGTGTAGCTGGTGTACAATCTTTAAAAAGACAAAATTCTCCATTTACAGACTTTAATAAGAGAAGCAGCAGTTACACTGAGCGCGCACACACAGCAGACAGAGGGTGCTGTTAGGCGTGTGTGCTCCTTCCACGCAGCGGCTGGCTGCACACTCTCGTGCCCACGGCCGCGGTTGGTGGGACTCTGGCCCTTTCTCTCCCAGCTGCGTGGCCACTCGTTCCGGAAAGGGAGAGGCAAGGCCGGGAGCGAGGCCTCCAAGGGGGGGGTCTCAACTCATCTTCGCGCCAGAGATTTCCGGTCGGGAGATCATCCATCTCTAAAAGAAGGCGAAGTCCCTGGAGACCGGCCAGGCGGGTAGGACGCAATGCCATTGTCCCTATGCTTCTTCCTTCTCACAGAAATCTAGCCCAGAGGCTGCTTCACGGAAACTGTAGATCCATTAGCTTTCCACTTAGTAAAGTCCCGGTATTTCAAAGCACTTAGTGTAGGGAAAGGTAATACATTACGATGACAAGTAGGCAGGAGCGATGGACATATGGCGCGTATACAAAGAAGATCACAGAGAGCTAAAAACCCACACAAAATAGCAGTTTTCATTCCCTGAACATGGAGCGTGAGTGGGTGATTGTGTAAGCATTGCTGAAATCAGCCTCAAAAACCAGGCCCACGACAGGTGTGCAATCCCTCCCTCCCATCGACAGGAAAGCAGAGCGCAGTGGATGGAGGCACCTGCTCCTGGCGGCACGGGCAGCGACTGGGGACCCTGCTCCTCGGAGGCCGCCCCCCACGCTGCACGCTGTGTCCTGTGCAGGGACGGGAGCCATCCTGCGTCCCGTTGTGCAGGTGACACAGGGAAGCTTCGAGGAACTTCGCGACGTGTCTGACGTCACCGGGGAGAGGGAAGCCCAGTCCCCCCTTGGTGCTCATCACACCCTCAGAGGAGTCAATGCCCTTGACCTCTGTGCCACCTTGAGCTTCCTGGAGACCACAGAGAGGGGACCACAGGGTCCTCCCAGCGTGTGCTGTGGCTGACCGCCTGGTCCTTGGCGTGGGGTCCCCAGTGACACGCAGGCCTGTTTGCTGTAGGGACTAGCGTCCTACCATGGAATTAAACGTTTTCTCGTTATTAACTAACTAGGGGGCTTATTAAATTACAGACTCAACGCTGGTAGAAATCGCACTGGAAACTGACCAGCTTGGGAAAGGAAGCCAGGCCACACATTCCCCCTCAGGGCACCGAGGACCTCCACCCGCTCAGGCTCAGAAGAGTGAAATCTCGCCGGAAAAACAATACAGGCCACGAGCGAATGCGGAGAAGGACGGTGGGCAATTAATTGAGATTTCTGTTGGCTGCCGTTTCGAAAGCCCAGTCGTAATCTTTGTGTGCCCTTGGAGAGCGTGATTGTAAACTTGGTTTTAATTGCACGCGTGAATACGCTGTTTTAAACAGTCAGCTACATTATCTGCCAACACTCAGTGACGGAGAGGCACGCTGGCACGCCGGCGGGCTGTGTGTCTGCCAGATACTGGGCAGCAGGTCATTCGAGAGAGGCCGTTTCCAAACACAGGAACTTAGGTCTTCACACGAGTGGGTGCTCCTCCCATGAGACTGGCTTCTGTCCGGCTGTTGCCTATCCATCCACGGACTCCACCTGCTGCCTATCCATCCACAGGACTCCGCCTGCTGCCTATCCATCCACAGACTCCACCTGCTGCCTATCCATCCACGGACTCCACCTGCTGCCTATCCATCCGCGGACTCCACCTGCTGCCTATCCATCCACAGACTCCACCTGTTGCCTATCCATCCACGGGACTCTGCCTGTTGCCTATCCATCCATGGGACTCCACCTGCTGCCTATCCATCCACAGGACTCCGCCTGTTGCCTATCCATCCACGGGACTCTGCCTGTTGCCTATCCATCCATGGGACTCCACCTGCTGCCTATCCATCCACAGGACTCCGCCTGTTGCCTATCCATCCACGGGACTCTGCCTGTTGCCTATCCATCCATGGGACTCCACCTGCTGCCTATCCATCCACAGGACTCCGCCTGCTGCCTATCCATCCGCGGACTCCACCTGCTGCCTATCCATCCGCGGACTCCGCCTGCTGCCTATCCATCCACGGACTCCACCTGTTGCCTATCCATCCGCGGACTCCACCTGTTGCCTATCCATCCGCGGACTCCACCTGCTGCCTATCCATCCACAGACTCCGCCTGCTGCCTATCCATCCACGGACTCCACCTGCTGCCTATCCATCCACGGACTCCGCCTGTTGCCTATCCATCCACGGACTCCACCTGCTGCCTATCCATCCACGGACTCCACCTGTTGCCTATCCATCCACGGACTCCACCTGCTGCCTATCCATCCACGGACTCCACCTGTTGCCTATCCATCCACGGACTCCGCCTGCTGCCTATCCACCCACGGACTCCACCTGTTGCCTATCCATCCACGGGACTCCACCTGCTGCCTATCCATCCACGGGACTCCACCTGCTGCCTATCCACCCACGGGACCCCATCCATCTGGTCTGTCATCTACTCCGTGGGAGCCTGGGCTGGGAGGCCAGAGACCAGGTTGGAGGTGACTGTAACCGATGAGGATGGCGATGATTTATTCATTTACCTCACAAGCACTCTGAGCACTCACTGTACGGTGAGGTCACCAGAGGCAGAATGGGCTCACTGGAGAAGACATGCCCGGCCCATTTCCTAGAGCTCTGATGTGGCCACCCTGGTGGTTACAGAGCGATCAGTTAGCATCTCCAGTTTGGCTGGGAGTGGGGAAAGGGCAGCCTCTCTGGAGGGACATCCAAATCTGGGCCATCCAGAAACCCCACATCCAGAGGACCAGATCTCCCATCTGACTGACCTCTGCAATCACAGCAGGCACAGCGCCGGGCGTAGCTGGGCTCACAAACACAAGCTTGTGTCATTGATACAAATTCGTATCTGCCTGTTTGCTTTTGTCCTCAAAGGCACAAAATAACTTTCCATTCTTGGTTTTGCATGATCAATTTTGTTTCAAGGACTTTGGGGTTGACAGCAACTTTTATTGGGGAGGCGGGAAAACATACTGTGAACACAAGGAGGCATGCGAATTCCATGCCTCCCCCTCCCCCCGGGTTTCAGGAAGGCAGTTTGGCTGGAGGAACGGGAACACCCTGCGCTGGAGGGAAGAGCAGAGGTGATCGGCTCTGTCTGGACCAGAGGCTCAGACGGTGCACGGTCAATTCAGAGTTTAAAGACAAACGGAAACTCATTTGGTAGAATTTTCCTTTAATTTGTAGAAATATTTGTGGATGTAAAAGTGCTCACACTTGTGCTGATGCTGACTCCTTTGGGGGAAGCCATTTTCAAATGTCACCTAGAAAGGAACAGCTATCTCATTTTTTAAGAGTCAGCCTTTCTAGGTTTCTTTTGTCTGCCTTTTGGAAGGAGGCAGCTCTGGTTCCTTGTCCTGGGGTTGGAATGCCTGTGGGTGGGAGGAGTGTCTGTGGGTGGGAGGGGTGCCTGTGGGTGGGAGGAGTGTCTGTGGGTGGGAGGAGTGTCTGTGGGTGGGAGGGGAGTGCCTGTGGGTGGAAGGGGAGTGCCTGTGGGTGGGAGGGGAGTGCCTGTGGGTGGGAGGGGTGCCTGTGGGTGGGAGGAGTGCCTGTGGGTGAGAGGGGTGCCTGTGGGTGGGAGGGGTGCCTGTGGGTGGGAGGGAGGAGTGTCTGTGGGTGGGAGGGGTGCCTGTGGGTGGGAGGGGAGTGCCTGTGGGTGGGAGGGGTGCCTGTGGGTGGGAGGGGTGCCTGTGGGTGGGAGGTTTCCCATCACTGGTCTCTCGTGCCTTGAGGACATCCTTCCTGACTTAGAGGACGGTGCTCAGCACAGACCCAGACCGGCACGTAGACTGTGTCCGGTCCCCTTTCGGGAAGGGCTGTGCTCGTAGCATTCCGTCCTGAGGCTCAGCCTTTTGAAGGATGCCTTCCAGGAAAGTTACTCACTGCCCTTCGGGTTTAGGAAATCCATTCCCCGATGTTGGACGTTCCACGTTCGCTGATATGAGGAAGGCCGCCCTTGAGCGTGTTACTCTGAGCTGAGAACCTCAGGTCCTGGGATTTGTTTCCAGGAAAAAGCACCTGCTGTTCCTTTCTCCCTGTGAGCCGGCCTTCCCGGCAGCGTGATGACTCGGTGGGGCCTCGCCGTTATTCTTAGCCGGTGATGTATGCTCGGGCTGTGCTGCCCGGGAAGCGTCCTCGGAGCCGATGTAAATGTCTTCCTGAAACAGCCGATTCTTCCTGCAGGGCTTTAAATAACGCTCGCGGCCTGTCCCTCGCTCATTTGATAATGGATCTTTCCTCACTTTCTCCCACTCGTTCATCTCTCGCCCTCGATGCTTTGTCATTCTGGTCTATGGCTTTGTTTAACTCTCTGAGGCTATTTATTCCATTTGCATGAAAAATGCCACATAAAACAAAGTCGCACCACTGCATAGATTAGGGAAACTCACTTTATAATGTCTGATTAATTTTGACTACCTTTTCCATAATGAATTAATACAGAATGCGCTTCATCATATGTTATGGAGATACGCCATACATAAATCATTTCCCATGCTCGACTTTCATCAACCCTTTTTACCAAGTTCCATTAACAGCCATAAGACGCTTTTAAATTCTTCACGGGCGTCCAGAGAACATGAACTGACTCCAAGGAAAACAATTTCCGATTCCCACCTTAAACATTACATGTGTGTGGCAGTAAATACAAATTAGCAGGGTTTTGTTTCTGATTATTTTGATCATTTCTAGGCATGCGATTTGTTTACATCACTTAAAGCATATCTCTAATTAGGAAGCTGGTGTAAAATATGCAATGACGAGACAAACCTTAACATTTTAAGAGCTCAACTCAGTCCCAGCTCAGCGCGTGAATTTCAAGCTGCTTCCCACGCCAGTGTCTCCGCGGCTTCGTGGTTACGCTGGGGAAGCAGCGGCACGCACCCTGCCGGCCCCGAGGCTGCGCTGAGCGTGGGCTGGGGGGGGGTGTTAGCACTGCTTTGTGCAGATGGAGGCGCCGGGCTCCTGAAGGCCGGAATTACGATGGATGCCAAGTCTCTACAAAAACGTGCTCTTCCTCAGCGTGTCCACAGACTGCGCCCCCATGTCCAGAGAAGCCTCATGCTCTGCAAACAGCTCAGCCGGGAGGCCCATTGCACGCAGTCAGGGAAGGTGCACGGGTGGGGGTTCACCTCCAGAGGCAGGTCTCCTCCCTGACCTCCGCCCATGTCCTCCCTGCATCCACCTGGGCCTCCGCCCTGTGAGCAGTTGCCCACTCTGCTTTGAATTGTGTGGGTCCCTACAGGCCGGGTGCCCTCCTGCTTTTCCCCCGGGCACAGCCCCAGTCTCAGCGGCGTGGTCCCAGCCCCCAGCCCCCAGCCCCCCCGGCAGGAAGCGGGACAGCCAGCCTCCCTGGCCCTAGCACAGGGTGCAGGCGGCACGCCCGCGCTCTAGCCTCCCTGTTACACAGACACGCCACACGCCTCCCGTGGGCTGCATTTGCTGTTGCACAGGAACGAATGCCGGTTGTAAGTAATTATGCTTGATGGATGGGAACTGTCAGCCAGCGCCCCAGCCAGGGTCCCCAGCATCCACTCGTAACTGCCTGAGAGTGTGTGCGCCCCTGGACCCAGATCCCAGCATGGGGGGCGGGGGGGGCTGATGTGTTACTATCACCAAGTCCCCGGGACAGGCTATGTTTACGCAGTGGGGGTAACAGCCCATGGCTCAGCTGTGTTTTTTAAGTATATTTTATTGATGTCCGAGAGGAAGGAAGAGAGAGAGAGAGAGAGAGAGAGAGAGAGAAACATCAGTGATGAGAGAGAATCATTGGTCAGCTGCCTCCTGCATGTCCCCCACTGGGGATCGAGCCCGCAACCGGGGCATGTGCCCTGACCGGGAATTGAACCGTGACCTCCTGCAGTCGCGGGGTGGGAGGGGGAGGTACTGGAGGGGGGTGTCAGTGAGAGCTTTCCTGGGGTGTTCATGGGGAGCCAGCGTGATGGGACCCCACCCCCCATAGCATCCCGGGCACTGTGCCAAGGGGCAGAGGCCATGGAATCACACACGGGGTTTCTTGCTTCAGAAAAGACAGAGCGACACCCCGTGCCCTTGCTGTCTGTGGCGGGATCAGCCCCGCGCCCCTGCCCGGCGCCAGGGAGCTGCTGTCTTCTCTCTGCCCCGTGAGAACCGAGACCTGGCGCCCTAGCACTGGTGGGGGGCACGCTTCTCTCTTCCTCAATCCCCCCCCGGGAGGGGCCGGGGGAGCCCCCTGCGGGGCTCGCTCAGCACCCTCACCCGGGACTCCTCCCAGGTTGGTGTCCAGGCCCTTTCCCCCGACCCCCACTCAGGCCCGGGAGGAGCCAGCTGGGGGAGCAGGGTCTGGGCACGTGCGGTCTGTGCCCACAGCAGGGGCTCCCGCCGGAGGCATGGACACCAGTGGGCTGTCAGTTATGCAGCTGGATTTGAGAAGACAACACGGAGCACTTCTTCGACGTCTGCTTCGGGGGACACTCGCTTTGGCACGGGGCCTTCCGGGTAGCATTGGCCCAGACTTCTGCTGGGAACCACGCGGGGAGCGTGGGAGGGAGACCCGTGGACAGAGGCCTTGCCCAGGGGGCCTCTCGGTCTCAGGACCAGGGCTAGCTGGGATGACATCCCTCTGCCCCCGACTCCTCCCCCACCTCCCGACCCCCGACCCTCGGATTCCAGGTAGCCATGACGTTTCCTGCCCACCTGGCCTTTTTTTAAAAGATTTTTTTAAATTGATATTTTGTAAGAGACAGGAAGGGAGAGAAACATCGATGGGAGAGTGAACCCTCCATCGGCTGCCTCCTGTGCGCGCCCTACCCGCCATGGAGCCTGCAGCCCCTGGCATGTGCCCGGATGGGGAATCCGACCGGCAGCGTTTCAGTGCACACAGGACGGAGCGCCAACCCACACTGAGCAACACCGGCCACCCTTCCTGATGTCCCAGCCGGGGTGGTCACGGTGACCACGTGGCAATCTGCGTCCCACACCTGAGGAAATGCCCTCTGTTTTTGACGTTTAAGCTTAGGGCTTTCCAGCACCTTCCCAGAAAGACATTCTTTAGGAAGAGAGAAGCAGGGCTAGGCCTTGCCATTTCCCTGGAGCAGCGTTTTACCCAAATGATTCCAAGAAGCAGAATTCCAGGCCTGACCGCCCTGCGGGCCGGGAGCCGGGCTGATCTCACAGATCACCTTGTGTCGTCACGTGCTCTCTTTAAACAAGGGGACATGACAGGACTCGGACTGGCTGGGGGGTGCAGAACAGGCCCCCAGGCCGAGCGGGCTGGGCGCTGGCCAGGGCAGGGCGGCCCCCTCCCCCCAGGCCTGCGTCAGGGCAGGCGACTGTGCACGGTCACTTCTTACCGCTTGTCCCCAGGAGGACATTGTCTCAATGTGGACACTTCCTAAGGCCCTGACCCTTGAACTGCAGGGCCGTTTCCCTTTCAGCCTTTCCAGCTCGGCCCCAGGGAAGGGCAGAGGGAAACGTGGGGGAGCTGAGCAGCGATGGCGCAGCTCTCAGGCCGCCCCAGCAGGTGCCTGAGCTTGCTTCCCCCGCCCGTCCTCCCGCCGGTGCCTGGCCCTGCCTGCGGGCCTGCACCGTGTGTGAAGGTCAGCACCCACCCCTCCTGATTCTTCACACGGGGCACACCTAGGCTCCCTTTTAATTGTGACTTTATTTATGAGGGGGCAGGACCTGGCGGCGAGGGACCCACTTCTGCGAGAATTATTTCTCCGGGAAAGCGAGAGTCACGGGCCCAGAAGCGGGGCCCACTACCTCCCAGGCGTGGGGGAGGTGGCGGAAACACTGTAGGAATCGGTGACTTGAATTTCGTTGATTTTCATTCTTAGGCGGTTTCATGCTTGAAAAACGAATGCTTTTAATTTTCTTTTTTAAATGCAAACTTCCCATAGCCATCTAAAGCCGTGAGTGTTGCACATACACTAGGCAGACGGCTGAATGCGAGCATTGAAGGCGTTTTTATTTTTTGAAAGAAAACGCCGTGAAACGGACCTGAGGGAAATAAGGTGAGTGCTGACTGCAGGTCGAGCTTCCGAGCCTGTGTGCTCCTTCCCGCACCCCCAGGGGCGCAAGGTCACGGCCAGCCCGGGGGACAGCCGCCTGCAGCCCAGAGTCAGGAGAGAACTTCTCACAATAATGCAAATGTCCGTTTCAAATCAAGCCGAGTTAATGCATAAACACATTTCCGGCAGCCACAGGGTCGTCTGCAGCAGTACTTCCAGGAGGAACCTGGTAGATTGGTTAAGATTCTAGAGTTTTCTACCATTTCCAGAAAGGAACTTACGCCTGTTGTTTCCTGGTGGAGCCTACTCCGAGGTCCCATCTCCTGGCCCCGCCCAGGGGCCCTGCTCATGCACAGTCCATGCCTAAGCGGGGGAGGGTCTGCGAGCGGGCTGAGCCCTGACCACGGTAGGTGTTGGGTGTTACGTGCAGGTAGGTGTTGGGTGCAGCATTACGGGTGTTGTTTATGGCTGTTTATCGCGATACTGTGCTCCTTTGTGCTGGTGTGTGGTATGCTGTGGTCCTGCGTGGACAGTCCATCACTCACTGCTCACTGTTCTGGTGGATGGGCGTTTGGGCCTTCCTAGCCGGTCATTTTATGACTAGCGCCACTATGCTCGTTATCATGGCCGCGCGTGTATATCTCTCCTCAGTATAGACCTACCCGTACAGACGCTGATACACGTCATATGATACTAAGCTATTCAGCTTCGATTCTGCACAATGGCTTTCCAGGGTGATTGCTACCAACGGGAGAACGTGATTCTACGCGCTCCACACCCTCCCCAGCATTAGTGTTGCTGGCGGTCTTTTTAAAATTCCAATCATGTGTGGCAATTATGTGTTTGTTTTGCTCTGATCACTGGCGAGGCTGAGCATTTCTTCTCGTGGGCGTTGGTCATTTGCATATTCTATTTGGAAAAGGGTTCAGTGATCCGAATTCATGTTTCTGTTGTGTTTGCTGTCCTTTCTGTTGATTTGTAGGAATTCCTCTGTGTTCTGGAAGAGGGCATTCCTTCTGTGTGTTGCCGACGCCTTCCAGTTTGCATGTAGCGTGCTCATTGTGACAGCGGTAGATGCCATCTGATGAACAGAACTTCTTAAATTTAATGTAGCAACTCTTTTCTCAGAGATAGATTTTCTCCCTGAGACATGTGATGACCTAAGACCTCAAAGATATGATTCTGAGTTACTACTCAAAGCCCTTTGGTGGGTTAACGTTGAACCACGGTTAACAGTCCGTCTAGGACATTGTGTTTGCATCTAGTGTGAGGAATATACCAATTTTTCTTTTTCCATGTGCGTAGCCAATTGGCCCTGCATTATTTATTTATTTATTTTTAATATAGTTTTATTTATTTTTTACAGAGAGGAAGGGAGAGAGATAGAGAGTTAGAAATATCCATGAGAGAGAAACATCGATCAGCTGCCTCCTGCACGTCCCCTACTGGGGATGTGCCCACAACCCAGGTACATGCCCTTGACCAGAATCGAACCCAGGACCTTTCAGTCCACAAGCTGACGCTCTATCCACTGAGCCAAACCAGTTTTGGCTGCATCATTTATTTAAAATGACACCCATTCCCCATGGAATTATAGTTGTTATAAGTCAAGTACCTAATATGCGTATCTGTTTCTGGACTCTTAATTATGCTTCACTTAAGAACTTGTCCGTCCTTTGGCCTATGCCACACAGTTATATGATACTAAACTTGACAGCCAGAACTCAATTACAGAGTCAGGCCATTGAAGAGACTCCCAGACTACACAGAGTGCATGCATGGGCAACTCTAATGAAGATAAATGACGTGGCAGGGGGAAGGAGAAGGAAGGTACATGAGTTCAGTGTTAATGAATCAACAGTATATATTCAATAAGTTGTATCTACACAGACATTTTCATAAGACAAGATTATATATTGTTCTTTCACAAAAATATTATTACCAGAGTTTTGAAGGAAACTAACGCTGTGCTTACCTTCAGAGGGGCAGTTCAGTATTAACTAGTTAAGTGTCCATGGCAACTTTCTAGAACCTAACCAGAATACATAATGAGAACAAACTGTATATATACAGTATATGTGGGTTCCATGCTTTTTTATTATTAACTAGAGGCCCGGCGCATGAAATTGTGCACGGGTAGGGTCCCTAGGCCTCGCCTGCAATCAGGGCCATCTTCCACCCGCTTGCCAGTCCCCAGTCCCGCCCCATCGCCACCCACCCACCAGGTTCCCCTTGCCACTCCCCAGTTCTGCCCCACCCCACCACACCCACCACGCACCCTGGTTCCCTGTGGTTCCCCATTCACCATCCGGCAATTGGCACCTGCAGGTCGGGGGGAAGGACCACGAGGCGGTCAGTGTGCCTCATAGCATCTGGTCGAGCAGTCGCTCTGGTCATCATGCCGTTATGGTCACGGGGCTTTTATTACACAGGATAGTTGTATTTATTTCCTTTGCTCTGTTATTGTCAGGAGGAGAAGTTTCTTATTTTATCTAGTTTTGGCTTTTAGTCATTTTGAAGTGAAATAAAGACGTGTACTAGAAGCAGGGTGAAGGGAAGGTGACCAGAATTTGTTAGATACCATTTACTAAGTACTAATTAACAATAACAGTTACTTAATTTTTAAAATATGTCTGTTCTCTTGCTAGTCTGACTTTATTAGTTATTGGATTGGGGCTGAAATATATGAGGTACCTTGCTAGAGCCTAGCTTTGGACTGAAGTGTGTTGGTACTCTTACTTGGATTGTCACTCACTCATTCGTCTAGTGTTCCCATCTGAAATATAATCCCCAACAATCCTTCCTGCGCGAGAATGTCATGAGCATGAATTAGGGGATGTTAGTGTCAGAGAAATACAGTCATTGCAAAACAGTGCTTGTCACATCACATCTGCCACAGCTCCTCTCTGAAGTACGTTTCCTGGGAAAACGGCAGGAGGTGTAAGGTTCTACAATGGGTGCTAATGAAGAGCCAGTAGGAGCTCAGAAATCAATATATGACACACTTTCCATGCGGATGTGCTGTGATGGTTCTCCTTGCGATGCTTCACGGAGGACAGTTATTTCAGTGCTCACCAGAGTTGTCGAGAAGGCCCTTTGAGAGTGTTCATGCTAACGCTTCTTCATTAACTAGGAAGAGGAAAACCAGTCACTGGGCACTAAACATATTTTGACACATCACTCAAGAGGATAAGGCCACTTCTCCAATGTTATCCTCTCACCCTGGGGCGTTTCCATGTGACGACTTAGAGGGAAATACCCACCGCACTCACCAAAACTGAGGACTTGCTGATTCACGTTGTCCAGCAAAAGCCCTATCACTTTATCCACAGTCTTAACATCGAGGGATTCTTCTTGCACATGCTCCGGACGTGCCTCAAGTCATCCTGCCAGAAGTGCTTTGTCATATATTACATCAAGGATCTTCCCTCTACACCAGTGCCTTCTCCTGCATTTTCTGTCAAAGCTGGTATCACTGGTCACCTACATAAGTGGGCAATAGTAAATCTGTATATTTCATTTTCTCAGTTTCCCAGGTGCATTTAACTACACTGAGTCCATATGAGGAATGCCTTACCTACGTGGATTTTCATCCCTTCCTTTGATTAGGATAGGAGACCACGAATTGATCTTCATGCCTTTAACTTGGCCCTTAAGTCCAACCTCCACAAATCAATTTGGTGATCCTTCTGAAGCACAAATGGTGTGACACTCCCCTGCTAGGACCGTTGCTGCCCAGAGCAGATTGCCTGCGTCACTGTGGCCGCACCGTAAGCATTTGATCCGCAGGGCACGGAAATGACAGATGTAATGGGCTGCATTTCAGCCATGCTGACTTTCACAGCTCCGGTTAGTGACGGACGTCCATGTCTACTTCTGAACTTAAGAGAAATCTCGGGAAGGGAGATCTCGATGTGATTGTCATCAACTTAGAGTTGGATGGTACTGAGTGTGATTGATTAAGAGGCTAGGGATGCTTCTGTAGAAAAGGAGGCATCCATCACCAGGCACTAAATTGATTCCCACTTGTTCGGGGATATTCGATTATTAACATGAAATTTTAAACTGTGTTATCATTCACGGAGCAATGGCATCCATACTAACTCGGTGGAATCCTGTGATGCAGGGCTCATGTCTTTGCTGATGGAAGGCAGTCCTGGAGGATTGAGCAGGCTGTCTTTGCTGCTATGGCAAGGACTGGGTAGAAGAACCATCACGTGATCGCCTGGTTGAAGGCATGTTTCCAGGAGGCCGCCTTGCCGTGCGTGTGTGTGTGCGTGTGTGTGCGTGTGTGTGTGTGTGAATGCTAACGATGTTGACTTTTGCACCTGTTGGCCACACTTGGAGATGCTACTATGTGCCTGGCATGTGCTTGGATGTGCACTTCCAAGATGAGCCTGGCCCTGCTCTTCCAGAATCCATGGAAAGACGAATACAAATAAATAAACATATAATGATGTGCCAAGTGCCATTACAGAGGTCCAGACAGAGATTGCGCAGCCCAGAAAGGGACTGGTGGGGACAAAGGGCGGGCGCGGCATGGAGGAAGGCAAAGCATTGTCTTTCCACCTGATGAACAATCACCTACCATTTCCTTCTCCTTCCATCGTCACCATTCATACAGCAAATGTGATAAAGGGTATATCATAAATTTTGGCACGCTAAATTTGAAAATAGTATTCGTATTTCAAATGGAAATGTTGAAAAGGCAGGTGGAGTTACTAGCCTGGAGTTCTGTAGAAAAATTCAGGTTGAAAACAGAAATTTGGGTGCTATTCAGATATGGTAGAGAAGAGATTGCTGGATTGCGGCGGGTTCAAGGACTGTGGGAGATATAGAATCAGAAGTAGCACATATACACACCACTTTCAGGATTTTAACTACAAAGAGAAAGAAATTCAATAGTTATTGAGGTAATGGGCTCAAGTAAGAATTTGCTTTTTTTTTTTTCCCTTGTAATTTGAGAGAAATAATTTGAACACTGATAGGAAACATCCCGTGAACATAGGAAAACTGACCATGCAGAAGAGGAGGACAGTATTCGACAAAGTGCGGACCTTGAGTGAGAGGGGGCGGGACCTGAAGCCAGCGGGAGAATTGGACTGTAGCTGGGACACAGAGAGTTCCGTCGCAGCAAAGGAAGGGAAGGCAGGACAGGTAGGCAAAGCCGGGTGGATGTACTGGAAAATGGTGGCGTTCATCTTCTCCTTTCTCCAACGTTTCTTCTCAGTGAATGAGGAAGAACTAGCAAGGCCATTAGCAGAGAATGAGGACAGTGCGAGGATGGTGAAGTCTGAGAGATGGTGTGGGATATTGGCCTGGGAGAGCTGGCAAGCGCACAGACTGAAGAACCACCGAGCCGCACCGGCCAGGCTGGCCCCAGTGAGTTTGGGGCTCCCATCAGTCCCATGTAGGGAAGGAGACGCGGAGTAGCTGCTTCTGTCACTCAGCCAATTACAAGCAACCACTTCCACAACAGGGACTCCCCGCTGCTGCGCCTGATCCTAGGATTCCTCGCGTTGTTGCTCCAAATACCACCCTTTTCAAGAGCCCAAGCGTCTGGCTTGGGTTTTCAGGCAAACCGGATATAAGTGGGAAGCAGACAAAAGGTAAAGTCACCGAAAACAGCAACCAGCTTTTGCCTAAAACAAGAGAAAAGAAAATGATACCAAATGTTTACACACGTGCAACTTGCTTCTGCTCCTTTAGGTTAGCGTTGGCCCATGTGGGCCCCTGCAGCTGCACATCGGGATAAATTCCACTTTAGATGCCAGCGGGTGCCTGGTGCTCTGGGGACAGAGCCTGTGGGAAACCGCTGGTCCTTACAGAACGAGTCGCTGTCGGAATCAAGCTGCCGCGTTATCGGGGGGCCACACCAATGACTCCATGTCACCCCTGACCGAATACTACAAACGCTGCTGTTTCCATGGAGATTCAACGGGCTTCCGACTAACGTCCCTGATTGACAGCGCGGTGGTTCTGAGCTGCGGGACCCCCTCCCTGCTCGCCGCCGGGAAGAGCGGGCTGCAGTCAGGACCCCGCCGCATGCATGAGCCCCTTCATTGATAGTCCACAGGCCACGTGCCGCCTAAACCTGCAGCGATTCGTACACGGAACTAACGCAGACGCGTGTGGGCAGAGGGCAGAGAGGTCACTGGGAACATAAATAAACAAGGCCGGGCCGGATGGGAACCGCGTGGAGAAGCTCGCGTGCCCAGCCATTTCGCCTGCCAGCTCGGTCCAGAAGGGAGGGGGCGTCTTTAATGTGATTTCATGTTCGCTTTCGCGCTGTCTGTGACTTAAACAGTGACTATGAAGTGGTGCAATGGGAAGGACCCTGGGAGGGGACACAGAACTCTTCCTGAGTGCCCCCTTTCACCCAGAGCCCCTCACACGCCCACCAGCGCCTGGCACCTGCCTCCTGAAGCCCCTGTGGAGGAAGGTGGTCAGGCCTCGGCCAGGCGAGGCCCGGGCTCTGCACTCACCTCCTGGTGTCGCTCAGAGGAGAGTGCCTGAACAGAGGCGCCCGGGGAAAGCTGCTGGGGTGGGGGTGGGGGGGCTGGGGGCAGGGCTTGCAGGAAGCGAACCTCCTAGGCGCTCGCTCGGGTATGAATTGAAGATACAACTCGTCGGTCAATTTCCATTTTTCACAGCCAAGGTCCTACAGAGAAGCAGGGCTGGACTGGAGAAGGGGAAGGGAGTAAATTGTGGAGGCAAATGAAGGCCAGCGGCGGCGATGGGGCAGGGCGAGCGTGGGGATGAGGGTGCTGGCAGAATCTGTAGGCAGCCCTTGTGTTACCCCACCATCTGGAAGGACCCTGGCAGTGGGACGGGGATGAGGCACTGCGGACTGACTGTCGGGGAGAGGAGGCTAGTGTTGTCTTCTGGGAATGCGTGCCATTAAGGCCGGGCTGCTTGTCATCACTACACGGCCGGTGTCAGCTCGGGGCAGGGGACAGGGACTCAGCACTAAGAGTCCGATCGTGTCTCCCTGGGGGGCTCCCTGGAGGCAGCGGAAAGCAGAGCGGGGCCACCACAGCAGCGCCTTCTGCAGAGGCTGGGGCAGCCTGGCTCACATCCCCGCTCCCTCCCCCAATCCCTCCCCCCACACACACACCCTGCTGTGGGATCACGGGCAGCGGGACCTGTCAGGGAAGATTCAGAAATGCAAGCAGCACCGCGCATGCATCCAGCAAATGAACCAGCAGGCGCTCGGAGAATTGATTCGCTGCCCTCCGGGACTCAGCAGCAGGAGCCACAACACGGCGCCCTCCAAGTCACCTCCTGGCCAGCACCTTCTGAGCAAAGACCCAGGCAGAGAGGAAGGCACGTTTCTCTCCAACCCCCGGGAGCAACGAAGGTGAGCAGGAGCTAGAGGGCTAGGCCCGAGCTGCCCTGAGGTAACTGGTTATAAACACAATATCCTTCCAAGAAAGATGCCATCCACCTACAGAGGCCCCTCTGAGGAAAACAGCCCCGAGATCACATCACAAAGAAATGATGGCAACTGGTTTGCCCGTGGAGGGAGCACCGCACGTCCCTCAGTGAATACCCACACTTGAAGTAATGGAAACTTCTGGGTGGACAGACAGTCCCGCTGGCCCGGATGGCGCATCTGTGCGTGGGGAGCAGTGCGGAGAGTGAGCCCCCCGAGGCGGCCACCAGCTGCAGCGGCTGGGCCCTCCCCTCCAGCTGGGTCACAGCAGTGGCTTGAGGGCATTCAGGAGCGGAATCAAGAGGGCCTTCGGGGTGACTGGAGGGAGAGGGGGAGGGATGGGCGAGAGTGAAGGGGGTCCCCCTCGCTTTCTGCCTGGGGAGCCCAGTCGATGGTGGCGCTGCGCACTGAGAGTGTCACTGAGATGAGGGGAGGGTTTGGAGGCAGGTCCCTGGTCCTGGGAATGATTGCAAGGTCACCACCCCAGTTTAAACTGCCTCTGGGACCTGAAAATGGATATGATTGGAAGGAAGTTGAATGTATACATATGGAGAGAGAGAGATGAGAAATAGGTAGCTATGGAGAAGAGAGAGAGAGAGAATTGACAAAAAGATAGTCATAAAAAAAAAAAGAACAAAGAACGCAGGTGTCTCAAAAGAGAAGACTTCCTTTCCTGTGACAAGCCAGCTGTGTTCCTACAGCTCCTCAAGGCCCCTCCCCCTGGGGGGCTACATCTGGGGCAGAGGATAGCTCCTAGGGGGAGCCTTCCCTAAACCCCCTCTCCCAGTGGCCTGGGTCACTCTGGCCCGTATGTCACAGCCACAAGGATCCTCCCCAGGTGTGTGCGTGTGGGCCCATCACTCACCTTTCTGTGCCCTGTAAAATGGGCAGGACAACCGTGATTGCATCGGAGAGTTGTGAGCATTCATGGAGAGACTATTCGCAAAGTGTCCCAAACAAGGCCTCCACACAGTGAGGACGTATCCGTGTCTTTGAAATAAATAAGCATCCACCCAGCTAACGCACTGCACATGGCCAGGGCCTGAAAGGATTGGTTTAGAAACGTGTCCAAGGTCACACAGAGCAGAGCAGAGGCCAGCAGGACCACACTGTCACACAGAGCGCCGGTGCGTCCCCAGGACCCGTGCCAACCCTCGTCTCCTCGGCGCTTCCAGAGTGAAGGTCTGGCCAAAACGCACTGGCCTGTTGGGGAAAAAGTGCTTTAAGATGTTCCCGTTTCACCATGAACAATACAAACACAGCGTATCCCTCAAAGTGTACACACACATTGGTGAATTATGAAGGACGTTTATTGAAATGCATTTCATTTTCAAAACTGAGCTCTCAGCTGTTACCATGTGGGACACCCTGTATATTCGAGTATATCGGTTAGGAAGATCTGTTAGCACAGGGGTCCTATATTTTATTTACATTGTAGAGTCACTACATAAAAATGCGAGGTCAAGAATCCAATAAACACTCTGCATGTAATCTTGCCCAGAGCGGTAACTAGGAGGTGAGCTGGAAGGTGAGCACAGGAATTAGGTTGGAGATGTGCAAACATTTGGGCAAGGGGGAAAACTCCTCCTTCTGACAATTTTGGCACTGTTGCATTAGGAAAACGTATTCTACTTCTCAGAATAGGCATCTAATAAAAGAAGAACTTCCCGTTGCCATCATCATCAGTCAAGTTCAAAGCCAACCAAAAAACATGACATTATTTTGAAAGTGTGGGTAGCATGGCATTAGGAAGAAAGTTACAAACTGTGGCTTAGTTACACGTGGACATCCTCCCTCTTCTCCTTCTTCCCGCGTTCATTTGGAATTTATCTCGTCTTAGTGTTTGAAAGGTGCTCTATTTGTACAACACAATACATTCGTTATTTTTTTTTTTTAAGAAACGGGATTCTCCTCTCTCTGCAAAAAATTACAACCTATGAAAACTTTCCCAGTCTTGTTATCTATCAAATATATTTATACTAGTGACCTGGTGCACGGATTCATGCACATTGAAAGGAAATCAATTAGAAGGTGGCTGGTGGGGAAGGACTGGGCAAAACAGGTCGGACATGCCCTGGAGCCAACCTCCAGCTGTCCCTCCCTGGCCAGCCACACCTGGGGTGGTGCCATGGCTCAAAGGGTGTCTACGGAGTGAGCGGGGTCCCTCTAGCAGGTGGGGTCCCTCGGCCTGGCCTGCAGGGATCGGGCTGAAACCAGCTCTCTGACATCCCCCGAGGGGTCCCGGAGTGCGAGAGGGCACTCTGCAAAGTTGCTGTCGTACAGGGTGTGGAACGCAAATACAAGTGAGCAGTAAACCAGATTCGGGGCCAACAGTGCCCCAGCAACAACGTGACCCACGGCCGAAGATGGAAACAAGTGGCCCCACGAGGAATCGGGCCCCCTCCTCTCTGGTTTCGGGGTGCGTCACCCAAGAACCGCCGCTGCCAAGTCACTGCAGCTTGGCAGCACCCATGTTAAGCATCCGCCCCCTGGTGGCCAGTGTGCATCATAGCGACTCATCGGGCGGTGGGAGGGACACTTAGCATATTGGCCTTTTATATAGAGAGATATCCACTGTTTAAAACTATTCCGACAATCCCACATCGTTGGGATGTTTTATCTTTCCATTTTATAAAAACGCTTAATAAAATCATGGTGCATTTTTGTGCAGCAAAATATTTGCACAGCACCTTAATGTTTCCTTCGGATAAATGTTAAGATAATCTTTTATCCGTAATGTTAAAGCTTTTGGTAAATATTATTAATCGCCTCAGAGGAACTATACCAAGTCATACCATCCACCATCTGCTCATGAAACTGTAAACACCTGTCTTTTCGACATGCCTTCCATATGCTTGAGACTATCATTAGCATTTTGGTCAATGATAACACAATTTCATTCTCTGCCTTTTGAAATTATTGATAGGGTTAAATATTTTCACATATTTTCAGTAATTGTAGTATTTCTTTTGTATTATAGGTTTGTGCCTTGATCTTTTCCTATTAAAATTATATTTACATAAATAGACATGTATTATGTTATTATAATTTTTGACAATTTATATTAATTTTGAGTCTAAAATTAATAGTGTGGTGAAGGCCTGGGGCAGGGCGGGAGCAGGGTGGAGGGGGTCAGTGGGGGAAAAATGGGGACATCTATGATACTTCCAACAATAAAGATGTGTTTTTAAAAATTGTATAGAACTTTAATTTTCATGTAATTTAGTTTTTCAAGCTTTTCTTTTATCAGTTTCTCAATGTGTTTATGTTACAAAATGCACTTTCACCGTTTTGTATTTTTACCTGTTACATTTAACTCTTTAATTCGGGTCTACTTCCTGTTTCTGTAAAGTGCATGCTGGAGTTCTTATTTTGTCCGTCACAAAACAACCAGTGTCCCAGAGGGAGCTCCTGGGTCCTTTGCCTCTTCTCTAGTCATCTGACAGGTGCCAGGCTATTCCCGCTTATAAACGAAGGTATTTGCAGTTTCAAACCCTGTGCAACCCTGAGCTGAGCAGGTCTGGAGTGGCTGTAAAGGCCCCATTGCGAGGCCAAGGACTCAGCCTCTCTCTGTAGCCCAGCGATGTGGCCCTGAGCGCACTAGATTCATGCTTGTGCTTGTGCTTTGAGTTCAGGCAGCCCTGCGAACAAATGTGCAGCAACAGCAACGCAATATGTTTCATCAGGGGAAGCGTTTGCTCAAGGCCCCAATACTCTCCTGAAGGTCTGAATGGTCAGAGGTAGGCCACATGGTGAAGTCCTGGCTTCACAGGGCCCACAGTCAGGGGTGTGGGATGTCCAGCCTGTATCCCGGAGCCGGAGCCCCCGAGGCAGACGAAGCGTCCCGGGCGCCCCCTGTGGATGGAGGAGAGAATGCGGACAGGGCGGCGTATGACTCAGCAGTATCTAGGCAAAATCGGGCCCTGCTTGGCCATGTTCCTGGAAGCTATGTATATAAAACACGGAAAGTAATGATGGAAAACAATATTGTCACCCCATGGTATAAAATAATATAAAACTTTAGGTAGGAAAGAAATAAGGACTTTCTTAAGCATTGATGTTTTAGAAAACATTTTTCAATTACAATTACATTGTTTAAAGAATGGATTAACTTCTGCAGCAGTAACATATATGACATATACACACCCACCAATGAGAGAAAAGTAAATATTACATGTTTAATGATGTAAATATAATGAATACACGTCCTTAATATTTTCGTTCCAAACTTAGAAACAAAATGTATGCATTTACTTAAAATTGTTTAAAGACTTATAGGTAATAATAACTGCAGGCGTTTTTTTTTGTTTGTTTGTTTTTTCACAAGAAGCTCCCCAGTGGTCCTCAGGTAATGGCGCGGCAGAAATCATCTCCCTTAGCAGCATCTGCGGACAGAGAAGGAAGGGGGTGTGATGGGACTTTTGGAAAAAGATGGCGGTGTCATCCCTGGGCTGTTCAGATGCCATTTGCTCACCTTTTGTTTCAACTAATACCCCTGAGGCACCTTCCATCAGTAGAAAATGGTTCTTGTTCAAGGTAATTCATGAAACGTTCCCAAGATGAGATAGCCCTGGAGTGAGACATCTCCTGCCCGGCCCTTAGGACCAGGAGCCCCGTCTCCCCCACGAATTACAACCAGAGCAGCCCCGGCGTGTTAGGTGACACCGCGCCACACGGCCGCGGCCGAAGAGGTTCCCTTCGTTTTTAAATAGCACTTGTGGGAGCGGCGCGTTTAGTTTTTAACCTTTCTTGTGGGACCTTCTAACTGCACATAACCTGTCACTGTGCACACTTCCAGAGCGCTAGCTTGCCGACAGGTAGCGACACTTAAATAAACGCATCCTCTGGTTTCATGTTCATCCTCAGGTACTTATTCTAGGGCGATGCCAGGGCAGTGAGCACAGGTAAAGGTGAGGTTTGTGCCGGCTGGAAAAGATCGGCTCAACAGACGGCCCTGCATCACAGACGGCGAACGCTTTGGCGTCTTAAAAAGCGACCGAGTCTCTTCGCTTCGCTTTGCGTACGCTGCAGGAGCGTCGTGGGGGGACGGGAACTGTGCCATAGGACGTCACTCTGGAACCCTCACCTGCAATGGTGCCGTCTCCATGTCAGGGAAAAAAAGAAAAAAAAAGGCAACTCTAGCGGACAGGAAACTGGCAATCACACGCCAGAGCTTCGAAGTGACAAGGCATTTCCCTTAGCAATGCAGCCCGCCCCCGCCCAGCCCCAACCAGACGGGACAGTGTGCTGGTGTCAGGAGGCGGGAGGGAGAGTCCGTGACTGACCCCAGCATCACATACCTGAGCGTCCTCATCCTGCTGGACCTGGACATGGACAGCGATGGAAACAGTCATCCGTGAGGCCTGCTTAAGTGTGCTGTATGTAATGCCCTGTAATCCTACTTCGCTATGGGTAGACAGATGGTTTAAGTTAAAGCTTACCGACGTAAATGAGTAAACACTGTGGAGGGAATAAAGTGCCGCTCGTTTGGGTGATACTTGGTCCCAATTAATTAAGTCTGTAAGTAGCAATACGTGAGGACTGAAGGAAGCTGCAGAAAGCGGCTCCGCTAAGGGCAGCCACGGAAGGCGCTGGATAGAATATTGATTTCTTCACGCCACGGTCCCCGACCATTTTTCTGTTTTCTCTAAAGACACATAGCTCATTTTTGTAAAAATTATATCACCTGTACATTGTATCTGTAAGCAAATGCTGCACGGAGGCTTGCATCAATGGCCGCTACCTCCCCCCCTACCCCCCCCACCCCCGTGAGTGGCCTTGCCCGTCACTGTGTTGCCAGGGCTCTTCCTCGGGGTGTGCTCCCTGCTGGCTCCGTGCACTCGCTTTGCCATCAGCCAGTTACAGGCATCCTGTCATCTGTGTGAGCGTTGCTGTCTCTACAGGCAGGAGGCTCTTGCTGGAAAGTGATGGTCATCATATTCATCCTCTTCAACAGCCGTTACTTTTGCTTCCAGGTGTCCTTGATGGAAGCAGCAGGCGCAGGTGGCGTGTGGCCAGGGATCTCGAGGGGAGGCCACGCTGGGGTTTGATGTCAGATCCACGGTCCTCAGGCACACAGGGGAGGCTGCTTGCTTGTGCTCGTGTAGGCGGGACTGAAGGGAAGTGGAGGCTCCTGGCGGCTCTAACACAGAACAGGACCCTGCCCCGAGCCCAGGAAGCCCACAGCAGCGTTTGCTCTGAAACAACGGCAGCTCGGAGCCAGAGGCGACAGGTGAGGCCAGGCGAGGCCCAGCCTCCTCTCCTCCTGGCCTGACTTCCTGCCTCGTCTTCCTCCAGCTCCCAAACCTCCTGGGGAACCTCCTGGGAACACCTGGCTGAGATCCAGGGAGACATCCAGAGCGCCCCCCCTTCCCCCCTCCCTCCGGCCCATGTCTGACACTCCCAGGGTGTCAGCAGGCTCCCCCGGCTCACTGCTCACCTCCTCTTCCGACACCGCAACCCTACCCACCAGTGTAATGGTATCAGGAGGGGGGCCGTGGGGAGGGAAGTAGGCCATGTGGGTGGAGCCCGGTGAGGGGAATCAGTGCCCTCCGAAAGGGAGCCCGAGGCTGCCGCCCCCTCCCCTGGGGGCTGCAATGAGAGGACAGCCGCCTGCAACCCAACCCCACGGCTCTCAGCGGCTCTCAGCAGCTGGGCTGCCCCCGGTCTCGGCATCCCAGCCAGGAGGAATGTGAAAAAGGAAGCTCTGTGGCTTGGCAGTCACGGAGTCCATGCTACTTTGCGTAGCAGCCCACCTGCCTGACACCCCCTCACCCCCCAGGCATTCAAAGCTTCCCGCTGAGTCTCCCTACCCACTTGCAGGCACCACACAGTTCCCCGGGCCTGGCCGGGGGCCAACGAAGGTTCCCTCCGTGTCCTTGGAGACCTGCCCCCCGGACTCCCTGGCAGCTCCACTCCCTCAGCCCTCCTGGGGTTCAGGAGCGGGGAGACGGGGTTTTGCTTTCTGGTGGAGAAGTGGGCACTTTCTTCAGCTTTGTTAATCCTCCCGGAAGCAGAATCACGTGTTGGGAGGCGCCCCGCACAAACGTCGGGGAGCCAGAGAGGAGCTTTACTGTGCACGGTAATCACCCCTCAGTCAACAGACAGACGGCGGGGATGTTTTCACCTCCAACGTAACACCCGCCTCCGAGCGTCCCACCGGCCCCACCTGCAGGCAAGGGCCCAGTGAGACCCATCGGAGCTGCTGGGAAAACGCAAAATGCCGAGGCCTTCTCGTCCAGGCGGCAAGAGCCGGCCGGCTCCCTGACAGCGCCAGGCGCTCTGAGCAGGGCCCATCGGCAAGAGGCCACAGCGCCCCAGGCTCTCCTGCTGCCTGTCTTCCTGTCTCCACCTCCTTCACAATTGCCTTCCTGGGAATGCATGGGCCATCCTGACTAAGCTCTTCCCCGTGTATGACTCCCTGTTGCAAACAAAGCCTGATTCCCTGTGATGGTGATTTTGTTGTTATTTAAATGAGCAGGAGGGACACACAGCTCCTGTGGTCAGCATCCCCACCCCCCACTGAGCTGGGGAGGCGGGGGAGGGGGCTGTGGAAAGGGTGTGCAGCGCCCCTTTGCTGCAGCCTGATTCCCCGGCTCTGGAAACACCCCAGGATGCTCAGTGGCTGGAAACGGGCAGTGCCCGGCTTCATTGCAATTGTAGCTCTTCCTGAGCCCAGTCACAGGGCAGCAGAAGGCGCGCCGGCAGGGGGGGGCCTCCTGCGGGGAGGAAGGCCTGTGGGGGCAGCCAGAGCCGCTCAGGAGGGAAATTACCATTTTATATTTATGGCTCGGGCTAGTTGAAGTGCCATAGGAATAGACTCTCGCACGCATTCAACAGCAATTCCCCCACAGCGTGACTGACTGCTGCTTGGTAAACCATTGTAGGGCCTGTCTCAGTGGCTTTTAAAGGCATATGCCCTCCCCTTTGCAAAGGTTATTTCAGTGGTTTGTCCCGATCGCATAAGCAGCACCCCCTCTCTCTCCCTCTGCAGATGAAGGACAGGACGGGACTTTCTGATGGAAAGGGGGGGGGGTTGGGGGGGTTGGGACGGGGGTGGGCAGGGAGAAAGACGCTCTGTGTTTTCATGGCTGAGCTCTGGAGCAGCTCCGTTTCCCAGCGCGGATCTGATGCTAATCTCACAGTTCGGCCCTGCTCAGTTGCATAAGCAGATCCGGGGATTTTTCTGGAAGCCACAGCGGGGAAGATAGGGAGCACTCCTCTCTGGCAGAGTTCTAGCTAGCGGCGCGGGCACGCTTTGTTCTTGCAGCACCGCAGGGTCCGCTCACGGTGGGAGCTCAGCTTCCGGAGCTCGGGCGCTCCGAGTTCCCTCGCCCTGACGCGCCCCGGGTTTACCTAACATGAAATGAGATATAGAACCTACATTTGGATAGCTCTTTTACCAGCTGGACGAATTAGCAACAAGGGACTCTTTGGGGTGTACTATATTTACTGGAAGAGGATTAAATGGCACCCCAAGGCCGCTTCTAGTGGGTAGCAGCTGAAAAAGCTACGGGCTGGCCTGGGATTTTATTTACTCACCAGCTGAGGACCTATTTTCCTTCCAAAAAAACGTGGCATGGCGGTGATGATTTTTATCACGTCCCTTCCTTCCCTGCAGTGCGCTGATAGTGCGAAGGGCATCAGCGCGGAGAAGGCACGCAGACAGGAGGTGAGCGTGCATGCTCTCCGCTCGTGGAAGAGGCAGCCTTTCCAAAGTGCATTCCCATGAATGCTTTCACCGGCAAGAGAATTAATGTGATTCTGGAGACCTGCACGCAGAGATTAATTTTTTAGCTCTTTCTTAGAATAAATGGCCTGAATTTTTAATATTGTTCATTAGCCTATAACCATTATATAATGCTACTGTGTTACCGCATATTGGCACCTTCATGCTGCTGGGTCTCGGGAAGTGACTTGGGCATACCACGCAAGACAAGGAAAACCCGCTGTAAGTTCAGGCACACACATGTCCGAGCTGGCGTGTTGAGTTTGCTGGGCGGTGCCTTTCTGCGGCTGTTTTCATAGTGAGCACAGCTTTTCCCACCAACCAGGAGCTTGAACATGTGTCAGCTCTCCTTCTGTGAGCATCTTAAAAGCTGAGACCCTTGTTTATCTTTGCAGTTTGTGTGTTTAATGTTATAACTAGCACATCATTCGCGTTAAAGAAATGTCTACTGAATAAATGGATGGATGGATGGATGGATGGATGGATGGATGGATGGTGTATGGGTGAGGCAAACGTCTTCCATTTGATTGCATGTGGCTCTGTGAGGTCTGAATTTGACGTTGTTTTCTTTATCGATATCACTGTGGACACTGATCTGAAAGATACAGATGCTTGCTAAGCATTGGTTTTATTATTTTCTCCTGAACTGCCTTCAAAATATGCATGAAAAGATGTTGTTTTTTAACTTTTTACCTTGCTTCATGGTAAAAAATACAATTATGAAAATCTCTCTATATAAAAGCCTAATATGCAAACAGATTGAACGGTGGAACAACAGAAAAACTGGTCGCTCTAATGTGTGCTGACCACCAGGGAGCGCACATGGAACATGGTGGGCATCAGCCACAGCAGGATGGTGGAGCAAGTGAGTGGGCTTGCCAGACCACTGTCACTGGGGCCTCTGGTGGTTACTGAAAATCCTTTACTTCCACACACCACAGTCCTGCCCAGTGCCAAGTGCCCCTAAGGGCTTCTCCACCTCCCCCTGCTCTGAGAGGTGATAGGGGCAGCAGTCACCACTCGCACCTGCTGCTGGCGCCGGCCCCAATTGCTCCATGCCGTCAGCAGGTGCGAGCAGCAGCAGTGGCAGGAGTGGGGCTTCCGGCAGACAGGGAACCGAGGAGCCACAGAGGGAGGGGCCAGGTGGGGGTGCAGAGGATGGGCAGAGACCCGCCCCTGTGCCCACCGCAGCCTCGCAGCCCACAGTTCCTTTCAAGGTGTATGAATTTGTGCACTGGGCCTCTAGTATGTGTAATATTAGATGAGATTCATTTCACCAAAACCTTGGGTTCTTAAATTTAAAACCAAAGATATATGATTACCGTGTGTAGTGTCTTCACTGGGGTGTTTCTCCCCATCCACCACAGTAGATGACCTGATTTAGTCTTTGAGCAAGCATATATGCTGCGTTTCTTCCTGGATTATCTATTTTCCTGTGACAATTGGGAAAATATATATTATCGTTCTATGTTAAAAATCAAAGAGCTTTGTAGTGCAGTACAACGCCCATTTAAAAGGTGTTTGGCGGGAAGATAAGTATTTATTATCCCAATATATAAAAAGCCAGGGGCCGTCATGGTCTAAACAACCAGACGGACGACTGAACAACAGGCTCCATTGATCAGGGATGGTTAACGGGGAAACCGGGGTCCCTCAGGCTCCGATGAATCCATGGCAGCAGCGACTGGTGAGCAGGCCGGTGGAAGACAGACCACTTGGTCCCTCCTCCCGGGGCCCACAGACTCCAAATGATCAGTGGCGGAGGCAGGGCAGAACTGGGGACTGGCTCCCTTGGTGGTCCCGCAGGTCCAATCTCCAGAGGACAGGCCAGGCACCAACGGACCAGCGCCACCGACACGATCCCAACAGCGCTGCCGGCCTCCTGGAACTCTGCCTCGGCCACTGCGGCCACTTCCCCTTCCTAGACGCTCCAGAAGTAAGAAAGGATACCGCCAGCGGTGCCAGGGGCAACCAGTGGTGACTGCTCTCCCTATGCTTCCTCCAGGTCACTCGAGCCAGCCCCGCTCCAGATGAAGTGTGAGCACTGCACACGGAAGGAATGTTGTAAAAAAAAAAAAACACAAAAAAGATGACCAAGAGGATGCCGCAGCCAGCGTCCGGAGTCGGGCTCAGGAGAACGGAGAGAAGGGAGAACTCCCTAAGCTGGCCGATGCCAAGATTATTTCTAAGTGACGGCCTGGCGTGACAGTTGTGTGACCGCAGAGGAAGGAGTCCAGGTTTCTCAGCAGAACATCAAGGACTTCTTCCGTGTTCTGAACCTTAATAAGAAATGTGATAGCTCACAGCACAAAGTGCTGGCAGTGTCCGCGTGTCCTCGGTCTCTGCCTTATTTTGCTGCTAAATTCAGCCTCAGCATCGCTGATGCATCCAGAAGGCCCCGCGGCTTCCTCAAAAGCCTTGGGGCGCACTGTCTTTGACATGAAGATAGCTGCGGACTTCAGCATCCTCGAGAGTCCGAAGGAATTTGTGCGTCAGTACTGCCAGCACCGTGAGGAAGAGCCCCGGCTCCCCACGCTGACCTCCGCCTGCTCGGCTGGGACCAATATGCAGAAGCGTGTGCTGGATCACCCCATCACCCCCACCTCTGGGCCAAGTCTCCCCAGCAGATCATGGGCGCTCTGGTGAAGGATGACTTCACCAGATGGCAGCACCTTCTTCCCAGACAAGATCTTCCACATCATTGTGGCCCCTTGTTAGGACAAGAAACTGGAGGCCCTTTGAGAAGATATTCCCACAGCTTTGCATAGTTCTCAGGGTGCTGACTGCATGTTAACCTCAGGTGAAATGGTCCAGATAATGGAGCAAAGTGACCTTGCCTGGAAGGACGCCGCCGTGGAAAAACCGAGGAAGTAGGTTGGATGGTTTGAATGACAACCGGTTCCTTCCCCCAAACCAAGAAGGTATATGGAGGGTTATCCCGGATCTCAGAGCAGTTTCTGCTAGAGCCCGCTGCCCTCACCATCCCTGAGGGCGTTTCATCTCTCTTCACCCCAGTACTCCTTGACGCTACGCTTAAACGTCTCCCACGCATGTGCCCTGGGACATTTCTTTATTGCAACCTCACAAAAATCCCATGTCCCAGCAATGATGATGGGACAACCGGGACGTCAAGACCTGGGCTGAAATCTCACGTTTTCCTTGTGACCGATGTGGTCACTCCTGGTCACCCTCACAGACCTGAGACACAGCGGGGTTGTGCATGAAACCAGGACAAGAATCGCTTATCCACGGTTTCTTGTATTAAAATAAATGCCTGTGAAATCAGGAGCCCAGGGGGTGGCACGTACGAGGCACTCGGTGTAGCTGGAAGTCCAATTAGATGTGAAGTTCACTTTCAGGTCCTTTTCCGGTAGATCCCGTCACTCTGGTGAGAAAGTGGGACTCATCCCTCTCTCCTGGTGACACGCACATGACTGTGGAGACCCCTCGTTCTGCTTTGTCCCTGGTGAGCAGACTCCATGCGCTGTGCTTGCCCATGATCACCTCAATAAATGATGGAGAAATTGATAAACCCATGTTCTTCCCCCTGCACTTCCTTGGCGGGTCTCAGCGTGTGTAGAGCCGATGAAGCCTTGGCAAACCTAAAAGGAAGAATATTTGATGGATTCTGACTTGGCTTTATCATTCTGGAATGTTCAACAGCATGCACAGCAAGTATCTGAGAGATTGGCCATTTTCAATGGATTTTTAAACTTCAACAGCACAAGAATAGCAGACATTTAGCCTGGACGGTATGGCTCAGTGGTTGAGTGTCCATCCATGAACCAGTTTGATATCAGGTCAGGGCACCAGGATGTCCAGGGCCGCAGGCTCGAGCCCCAGTGTGGGGCGTACAGGAGGCAGCGATCCATGATTCTCCGGCGTCATTGATGTTTCTCTCTCTCTCTCTCTCCCTCTCCTTTCCTCTCTGAAGGCAACAAAACTGTATTTTAAAAGGACACAGACATTTAATCCGTGCGTTAACTTGGCGTCCTGTTGGAATCAGCCATTCCTATGCCGTCGAACTTGTTTCTGCGGGCAACTTTGCCAGCTTTCTTGACCATGCTTGATCTCTAAGTCCTGTTAGCTCGCTCACTGCTTTGGACCGAACTGCCACCAGCTCAGCTCCGTTGCCTTTATTTTGTCCACTCTCTCTGCTTCTTGTCCTGTTCATCTCCCTCGTCTACTCTCCTACTTGGTGGGTGAGGTGCCGTAACATGTGGGAGAGAGTGAGGATACGTGCAGGGGACTGGAAGGACAGGAGGCCGTTCCTGCAGCGGGGAGCACAGCCCTGTGACGTTGTGAAGGTTGGTGAGGAGGTTGGTGAGGAGTGAAGGGCCAGAATATCTCTCTCTCTCTCTCTCTCTCTCTCTCTCTCTCTCTCTCTCTCTCTCCTCCCCCCTTCCTGCTCATTTACACAGATGCTTTATCTTTTTTTGTACTGCTTTAATTCTGTCTTAATGTTAGGCTTTTATTCACTGGCGCGTAATTTTTGTACCTATGTTCCTAAGTCACGACAAACGCCTCACAGATACAGGGGATGTGTTTTGAAAGTCCACAGAATGATTTAAATTCACAAGAGGACTTTTCAGAAACACTTTTGAACCCTAAATTAAAGCTGGGGTACTCCCCCCACGAGGAGCAGGCTGGCAGATACTGTTTATTTCCGGAGGGGAAGTGGCCTTGTTGAATGTTGGGTGCAATTTTCCTGACATAATTACACGCAGGTTTTGCTAGCAGGGTCTTTGTTTCACATCATGTTGCGAAGTTAGCGTTACGCGGGTTAAGTGCTTTAGAAAATGGACAAGCCATGCGAGTGTCACTTGTGTGAATGTGCGTCTCGGGTGTCTGAGTGTCTCAGTGTGTACATCTCTAAGCGTGGGCACCTTTGGACGCTAGCTGCCATTTAGCAATTGAGTAACGTAGCATTTTTAGTCAAGCCTTTGAAGTACTTTATTCCCTGATCCCTCCATCAAGCTACAAAAAAATAAAATGAAGAAACACAAAGAAAACAGCTTCCCTGGTCCACAGGGATCCTTATTTCACAGCCAGGTGTTCTTTGGTTTCTTCTTCTCCCACCAGCCCGCCACCCCTTCCTGCCTCAGCCGCCTCCTAGTTACAGAATCCATCCCCATCCGGGAGCCAGGCGCGAGCCAGGGGCGCAGCTGTCCCTTGGCGGGGGGGGGGGGGGGGGGGGGGGGGGGCGCGGCTTCGTCTCCAGGCTGTGGTGGAAGGCTGAGCCCAGCGGAGTGGGTGCAGGGCAGAGGGACCCGGCGCAGCTGCGAGGAGGATGCCCCTCGACCCGGCGGGGGTCTCTCTGTCTCGGATCCTGTGTCCCTTGTCTTGCCGCCGCCGACCTCTTTTCTCTACTCGACCGGCTTCGGGAAGACCCGCACCATGGATGAGGCGTTGGCAGGCATTGGTACCGTGAAGGGGGCTGTGCAGAGAGGGAGAAGGAACCAAAGACAGGCACCTGGTGTTCATCGGCGGCCCCCTCACACAATCCGGCCGCACAGCGATTTCTTGTCCTGCTATTTGTAAGAAACTGCCCATTAGAACTCTGATTATGTTTTAACGATGAAACAGAGGGGAGCTATGGGGAGGGGGGAGTAGATCATTCATGATCCAGACCTTTCTCTGAAGACCTGTTTTATACTCATCTGAGGAAATGAACTGCTCCCCTCTCTGCATCCTCAGAGCACCCGCCATCTTGACCAGGACACCCCCAAACTCCCCTCAGCCTGAGCAAATGTCAGCCAGCCCTCTTCCGACCCCGCCCAGCCTCCCCTTGCTGGAAGCACTGCTGCAGGAAACTTACAAAGTGGGGACCCCTCTCCTCCCCCTGGGAGGTGTAAATTTTCTCTCAGCCTCTTGATAGTTTTACAACCCAGAATCGTTTTTCTCAAAGACCCATGCGTCATCCTTTTGAAAAGTGATCCTCAAGAAAGAGAGAGCCCTCACCCAGTTTCTGTGCCAGGGTGAAAGCTCAATGGCCAGAAAAGCCAAGTAGCTTATTTATGTCCTAACTTGTGCCTCTTATTCCCCTTCACCTTTCTGGTCCATCCCTCTCCCCTCTCCCTTCTGACAGCCATCAGTTTGTTCTATCAATGAGTCTGTTTCTGTTTAAAATGTTTGTTTTAGATTTCACATCTCTATATATAAAAGGCTAAGTGACCATCTGACCGGCCGACCATCCGACCGGCCAGTAGGTATGATGTGCACTGACCACCAGGGGGCAGATGCTCAACACAGGAGCTGCCGAGCTGCGGTGACTTGGCAGCGGCGGTTCTTGGGTGACACGCCCTGGAACCAGAGAGGAGGGGGCCCGATTTCTTGCGGGGCCACGTGATTCCACCTTTGGCCCGGCCGTGGGGGGTTGGCTACAGGGCATGTCCAGCCCGTCTTGCCCAGTCCCAGCCCACTGGCCACCTTCTAATTAATTTCCTTTCAATGTGCATGAATCCATGCACCAGGTCACTAGGCCTATCTAATAAAAGGGTAATATGCAAATTAACCATCACTCTGTCACAAAGATGGCAGCACCCATAGTCACAGGATGGCAGCGCCCAGTCCTCTCAGCCTCACTGGAGTCCCCCAGTCCTGGGCGGTGGGAGGGGGGGGTGGGGGCAGCTGCTGAGAGTGGGCAGCATGAGCGGCCTGGCGGAATGCTTGCTTTGTTGGCCGGGGCATGGGATGCTTGTGTCATTGCCCTGGCAACGAGGCAAGTGTTCTGCACCTGGCCACAGATGGGCCTCTGGGCCACGGATGGGCCTCTGGGCCATGGAGAGCCTCTGGGCAGCGGGCATGGATCAGACGGGCCCCGCAGAGAGCTATTGGCATGCTGATTCATGCGCGGGGTACCAGTCTAATATAAAAAGCTCGGGTGTAATGTATAGCATAGGGAATGCAATCAATAGGATCATGATAATTTTGTATAGTGATGCAGGGTAACTAGATTTTACCCTGGGGATCACTCCATAAGGTATGTAAGTGTTGAAGAACTGACTATACGCCTGAAACTCACATAATATTGTATTCCCACCACACTTCAATTAAAAATGGAGTAAATGAAAAGAGGCAGTTAGAAAACTGAGATGGCCTCATCGTGTTGACCAACCTCCCCGCAATGTCCTCTCGTACTTTTCCCCTAGCCCACCCTGCTTCAAAGCTTCCGAGCCTTTGCTTGTGGGGTTGAGTTTGATCTCTCTCCTCTGCTGCAGTGGTCTCAGATAAGGTCCCCCCCGTGCGTTTGACTCCACCCAGTGCAAGAGGACACGGGGCACCTTAGTGACGGGGAGAAGTACTGGCCTGAGAGTCTGTCCTTGATCAGCCGTAAACTCTGAGCCCTGAGGTCTGAGAACCTGGCCTGTTCATCCCTGGATTCTCCGGGCGTGGCCACCGTCAGTGCTCATCGATGGTTCTTTCAAAAGTGAGTAGAAGACACAAATGCAGCCAACATCTCCGAGATCAGAACAAATCCCAACACGCACACTGCATCCCAGGCCGGACGCGCTCCCCTTCCTCTTAGGTGCCGACAAGCTCAGGGCTGGTAGGGGAGTCGGTTAAAGATAAAAAGCGGCAGAGCCCGACCTCTGCACGAACCAGACGTCTGAGATAACATCCTGAAACTAGAGGCCCGGCGCACGAAACGCATGCCAGGGGCTCGGCCCTCACCGCGCCGGCCGCCTCGGCCTCCTCGGCTGGACCTCGCCACCCCTTGCAGCTCCGGCTCCGTCCGGAAGGTGCTGTTGGGTCTCATTAGCATGTTAGCGCTTTATTCTATAGGATCACTTTGAAAAGTCACAAATGGTCCTTTGCTAGGTGGTGGCTCGGGGACTAGCTATGAAGGAGTATTCTTCCCCCAGTGAAACAACTGTCACTTGTCTCCCTGACTTAGTCACCGTCACCTGGGGTCAGCGAGGCTGGAACGAGAGGCGGCTTTGAGATACTGGTCCAAAGCCGGAGTTTTTCGGAGGAGAAGCCCGAGGCTGAAGAGGTATGCCACCCTTCTCTGGGGTCACAGAATCAGGTACCCCGTGCCCTTGATTGAGAGTCCGCTTGATTCGTTAACAACCTGGTCAGTACTTAACAGGAAAGAGGCAAAGGGGAGGCTGAATAACATGGGGGGCCATGAATACAGCTCTGCCAGGAAGCTGCCGTGTCGCCCTCTCCCAGTCTGTTCCCCCAGATCGATGGGAGAAGGGATGGGACTGGCATGCCCAGGAGGGTCTGGGGGATGTGAGTGGATGCTGACCTGTCAGTCACACCTGGGAACCGGACACCGGCCAAGTAAGTTATATAGGCATGGCCACTGCAAGGCGGGAGAGCTGACCCTGAAGCCCCGGAACAAAGGAGCCCCCTCTCTTGCTGTTCCCGCCTGGCTCCTGGAGGGCGGGCTCTCACGCTCCGCACTGGCCCACGTGGCCGGCAGCCAGGTGGACTGCACTCGATGGGCTGAGTGAAGCCTGATGCTTCCCGGACTCCACGCCGCGTGGCGCGGACTCTGGACGCCGGCTCTGCTTTGGGCTCTGCTGAGGCCCAGGACTGGGGAAGAGACGAGGAGACTTTGGAACCCGAGGAATGCCACTCCCGACATACAAAGCCTTTCACCATGTCTCCCCCTCCCGTGGGAGCCCCCAGAGGTGCTCACTCCAGCAGCACCCAAGAACCCCCACTCCCACGAGCACCCGAGGAATCTGCTTGTGCAGTCCTCCGATGACACTCGGACCAAAGTGGACGAACCCGCACGCGGCCCCGGCGGGAATGCCACGGAGCGGATTTACATAGCAGTGACTCTGTTTCCGAACACGAGCACGAGCAGTCCTCGCCCAGTTCATGGGCGTTCCGTTTCTCCAGGTGGCCTGAGTTCCACGTCGCTTGAGCAAGGACGTTGTCACGAATTCAAACTCCTACAGAACCGTCTTCCCACCGTGCATGTGTGTAGACATGCCATCGTTAGCATCATGTTGTTCCATCAGGTCTTCAATGTCAGAATGAAACGACAGCCCATGGGGGCAGGGGGGGGGGGAAGCACCGGGGCAGCAGATCAAAGTCTGTTTGGGGTGATGCTGACCACAGGCAACTCGGACCTCTCACGGCTATTTCCCACAAAGGAAGCCGTGCGTCCCCGGGGGCCCCCCCAGCAGCCGGCTCCTGGTGCCTGAGCCTTTGAGAGGAAAGGCAATCATGGCGGAGGCACAGGGACACCAGCCACACAAAGTCCTTGTCCCGGCTTTTAATTAACTCCCGGCGTTGCCCTGGGAGAGCGCCTTGTTTGAAGAGCAGCAATTACGCGCTATTTTGGCTCCCTGGCTTCTCCTGTGTTCCTGCCGTCTCTCTGGGATTCGGGAGAGGGAGCAATTAGCTTTGGAACGAGGCGATGAGAGGTTCCCCGGCGGGCAGCCGCCACCGCCCTGCCTCTGAGTCACCAGGGTCCCTCCCCCAAAGGACGGGGCGGGCCAGATGCCGCTGCGCCCCCTCACCCTGCGCGCGCGCGCCAGGGCACGGGGCTCCCTGCCCCTCGCCTGCTCTTCCCGAGCTCAGAAGGTCATCCTCCAGCGGAAGATTTGATGAAAGGAATCTGGAAGCTCTTCGGGGGGCACCTGGAGATGAAACCCTCTGGGCCGCTCCTGGGCGTCCTCGTTTCCTCTGCATTTCCCTCTCCTCCCTCATGCCCTCCGTCCAGCGCTCTGCCCCTCACTGAAGCTGCCGGTACCGCTTCCCTTCCCTACAACGTCTTCCTAGCGTTTCTAGCCGTCTCTTCGCCACGATCCAGCGTCTTCCCTCTCTCCTCTTTCTGACTCCTTGTGTTTCATCCTCTTTTTCTGTCCAACCAGCATTTCAGATCTTCATTCCAGCCCTCGTTTAAAGGGTTCTTTCGGAGTTGGTGTGTCGGAGGCCGCAGGTTTTTAAATAAAAGCATCGGGGTTGCTGCGTGGAAGAAGAAGAGGGGAAAATCTGACGGGGTGGACACAGAGCAGATTTCCTTTATTAAATGCCCCGTTGGCTAAGATCCATTCCTTTCCGTCTTCTTTCTCGCATCCCCTCTTCCGTGTTACAGGACAATGGGACATCCTTGTGAACACGTGGCCCTTGGCTGGCGTCGACCCTCCACTCAGAGCCGCCTCACCTTCTCCCCGCGAGGGCCGCGGTGAAGTGGAAAGCGAACGGCCAGTTTGCAGCCTCCGCCATCCTTTACCCTCAAAGGAGCTCTTACTAAAGCTGGCCCAGCGTGAGGACTGCGATCCGTCCACATGTTTGCAATCCCAAGGAAGGTATTTGCACCGCAGATGCCTCCTGAGATAATTTTACAAAATATTATTGCCGTGTCATCAAGCATTTTGCTAAGATCTAAATTTATGACATCTGGAGCATTCTTTTTCGTAAGTTTTATTAAGCTGCAATGCACATGATTCACCTACCATATAACCACCCAGCTGAGGTGTGCAAGTCAATATTTTTAATCTCTTCAGAGATCTGTACAGTCATCACCGCTATCCATTTTAGATTTTCTTCCTCACCCCCAAAGAGTAGCTGTTGGCAGTCACTCCCCACCCCCTTCCAGACCACCCAGCCCTCGGCAACCACCACTCTGCTCCCTGTGCCTCTGGGTTTGCTTAGTCTGGACCCCTCACGTAAGCGGGCTCATGCAGGATGTGATGGTTTATGGCTGGTTTGTCCCTCGGAGCACACTGTTCTCGGGGCTCATCCCTGTGGGAGAAGGTGCCAGGGACCCTTCCTTCTTGCTGCCCAGGCCCAGGCCGCTGTACAGGGAGGGCCCCTCTGGCGTGCCCCTTTCTCAGGGGTACACACCCACGGGGATAACCAACTGGCCCTCTCCACTTTGGGGCTGTTGTGATTAACGCTGCTTTGGACTGTCACCGCGCGTGGTGTGGGTGGAAGGACACGAGTTTCGTCCCTCTCGGTGGTGCACCCGGGTGTCACGTGCTAGGTCACATGACACCTCTGTATGTGTACCTTTTTGCGGAATTGCCGAGGCTGCTTTCCAGGGAGGCTTCGCCCTTTTGCATCCGTCCTCCTCCCACCAAGCGGACGCCTTCCACTTGTTCCACGCCCGCGCCAGCCGTTTTCTTCCAATGTCTTTTCTGCTTACGGTCCTCCGGGTGGGCGTGCCGTGCATCTCGCGGTGGCTCTGGTCTACATTTCCTGAGGCCCCGTGAGTGTTAAGCATCTCTCATTATGTTTATTTCCCGTCTGTATGTTTTTGCAACATTCTTCCAATCAACTGATTTTGCACGTCGGTCTAAAGCTAGCTTTATTGGGCTTCTTAAGAATGTTTTTTTTCTTAAATGTGTCATTCCAGTGAGCACACCGTGTGTTTGATTTCCATTTGAAATGTTGCACCTATACTCCTGCGAACGAGCTGCATTCTTCATTGCTATCTAAGATCCCATCTTCCGTGACCTTTGGAATTGAGCGGACCACAGTTTTTTGTTTGTTTGTTTGTTTTTAAATATATATTTTATTGATTTTTTACAGAGAGGAAGGAAGAGGGATAGAGAGCTAGAAACATCAATGAGAGAGAAACATCCATCAGCTGCCTCCTGCACACCTCCTACTGGGGATGTGCCCGCAACCAAGGTACATGCCCTTGACCGGAATCGAACCTGGGACCCTTCAGTCCGCAGGCCGACGCTCTCTCCACTGAGCCAAACCGGTTTTGGCCGGACCACGGTTTTTACGGAACCTGCGTGCTCTGTGATTCTGGTTCAAGTTTATTCATTGTTCTAATTGTTAACACGTAAGCCCAGGCGTGGCATTTTTCAGTTCTTTCTGTGACTCACAGCGGAGGGCGGCCCACATGTCAGGTTTATCATCACAACCACGTCCTGGAATCGCCCCCTAAAGCAGGGCTGGGGGAGGCCCGTGCGGTCCTTTGGCCTGGCCCTGACAGGGCATTCGGGGTGAGTGAATAAGTGTTTGGCCAAATGTAAGTTGGTCATTTTGTATGGCCCTCGAATGATGCTATCAATATCCACATGGCCCTTGGCAGAAAGACGGTGCCCCACCCCTTCGCTAGAAACCTCTGCTGGAAGAAGGCAAACGCACGTCTCAACTCATCCTCCAATACTGATTCCCGTGTGCAGGTTTCAAACCCAGCATTTTAAAGCCGTCAAGCCGAGGCCCTGTTTTGAGATCCGGAGCTGAATGCTCAGGCTGGCTTGCAGAATGGCCGCCTTCCCAACGCGGAGACGCGAGCATGTGCAGCGCCCTCCCCCACCACGAGCTGCGCGGGCCTAGGACTCGCACTCCGCACACGAGACCGAGCAGATGCAGGGAAGCCGCGCAGCTGGCCCGGGGCTGTAGCACTGGCCGGGGGAGAGGACTAGGTAACCACGGCAACCCAGCGCCTCTCCTCTGTCGTCGGTCCCTGAGGCTTGAAAGATCCCACTGAGCATTAGCCAAGGCCTCCAATTAGCCGAGAAGAGGGTCTCTGCATAGAGCCTTCGAGGCTCCGCTCGTTTAGGAAGCCGCCCACCCTTCGGTCAGAACCTAGGGGCCCCTCCTCTCTGCCTGCAGAGTGCCCCGCCTGCATCTCTTTGTGCCGAACTGACTGTCAGACCCTCCTTGCTAAAGAAGAGGCGCGTTTCCTTGAGGGTGGACACTGTCCCGTGGACTTGGTTGCTTCACCTCCAGCCGCCTGCCTCGAGCATCGGGTGTCCAGTGGAGGCGTGTTTAAGCCAAGTGACAGGCATGCACGTGTTTCTCCTTCCATGGAAAATGGTTTCCGAGAAGTACAAGTCTTGATATATGGCAGTCGGAGCTAGCCCCACAGTCAGCCCCGTGTTTGAGGCATTCCTGCATGTTCTATTGGCCCCGGCTCTCCTTGGCCTGATGTAGAAGTTTGTAAGTGCTAACTAACGGCCACAGAATGTCAGTGCTCTTCAGCCGCGTTCAAAGCCGGACCTTGAGGCTGATCAGCCATGACACTTCGGGCAGTTTTTAAGTCCATTGCAGTCTCAATGACCTCATCTCAGAAATGGCAGTATCCGCATGGACCTCACAGGGCTGAGAATCCGAGAATGACTGAAGATTGAACAAAAAGATGTTACAACTCTCCTAGCACAGTTGCTGTCACGCAGCAAGGATAATATTAGTACCTCTTTGTCGGTCCTGTAAGAGAAAACTATTTTAATTGGTTTTATTTTAGTCAAATGTAAGAAATACAGGTCCAGCTGGTGTGGCTCAGTGGTTGAGCGTTGGCCTATGTACCAGGAGGTCATGGTTCGATTCCCACTTAGGACATATGCCCACATTGTGGGCGGGGCTTGGAGGAGGCAGCCAGTCGGTGATTCTCTCTCATCATGGATGTTTCTACCTCTCTCTCCCTCTCCCTTCCTCTCTGAGGTCAGTAAGAACGTATGGAAATATGTATAAGAAGAGAAGATGTGTGTGTATTAAATCCAGCTCGCCATCGGTAGCGCTCACTTCCCACCTGTCGCACTCTGTGGAGGAAGATAATGGCTGGGAAAGCACTTTCTAACGGAAAGCACAGCCCTCGATCCCGGCATAACAGCCGCGCATGGAACCTCCGAACCCGAGGCTCTGCAGAACGGCTGCGTCTCCAGGGGAGGAGAGAGAAGACCGGGACAGATCAGCCGTAATTGAACATGATAACCAGCAGCAAGGAGGAGAGCTGGGCTGAACACGCACAGAAGGGAAACGCGGTGGAATAGCGAATGCAGCCAGAGGCCAGGCCCCGCGCAGATGACAGACACGCTCACAACACACGCTCACGCGAAGGGTTTCCTTTTCTTTTCCTGGGCTGATCTGATGCCAGGCTCCAAGGCGTGTTTTGTTAGAAAAAATTTTTATTGCTTAAATGGAGCATAATTTTTCCCTCTTTCATATTTTCTTTCCATTCCCACGCTGCCCTGAGAGCCCTTGAACGTGAAAAGCGAGAGCGGAGCCGGGCGGGGCGCGGCTGCCCCAGGAGGGATGCGCTGGGGGCGCTGTTGGCCACCCTGGCGCCGCCACTCCAGCCTGGACCGTCTCGGAGCACTCGCCGTGGTTGGGGTGCAGGTGCGCACTGCACCCAGATCTTCTGTCTCCTCCTCTCGGAGGCGGTGCTGGGGAAACGGGGGTTCTCAGATAAACACTGCGTCGTCGCTGTGTCCTCGTCCCAGACTCAAAGGCAGTGCCTAGCGCGAGGCTGAGGGCCACAGGGGCCGAGGGCCTAGCGTTCTGTTTCCAGAAGAATTCACAGTGGTCCGGGAGAAGGAGGTGATGGCGGACATAGCCACAGGTTTGGGGCAGCACCAGGAGTGGAGGCGGCTCCTCGGTTCAGATTCGGGCCAGCATGCCTCCCGGGGGGGGTGGGGGGGCAGGCCTTGGCATCCCTCGTGGACACAGCGTGCCCGGCGCTGCCCAAGGCCCGCGGCAAGCTCGGGACGCGTGCAGGGAGCGCTGCCTCGGTGGGGCACCTTCGGAGACAGGTGCTCAGCACGGTCTTTACAAGCCTGAGGCTTAAGTCCTGAGGCCTCCTGAAGGCAAAGCCTCTGGCATGCAGGGTTGACCGGGTTCTCGGGGTGCTGGCATTCGGACGCGGTGCACCCGCTGCCTACGGCAAGCTCAGCATGACACAGGCAGGGACCCCCGCCCTGCAGGGACGAGGAGGCTGAGCGTGCAGCCCGTCGTCACCGAGAGAGACGGACACTTCCCACCAGTCCTTGGGAGCGTCAGTCACGGAGGGCCGCCTGGAGGAAGGGGGCGGGGGTTCCTCCACTGACGTTGCCCGAGACGCTCTCCGAGGCACCTCAGCGCCTCTGCCTCGCCCGCTGTGACGGCCAGGGCAGGCATCGTCATCCCTCTTTGCTGCGTGGAAAGCAGGGGCAGTCGTGAGCGATGCGTGCTCCCTGGGATGAGTGTGTTCCAGAAACAAGGTCCAAGCGTCTGTGACCCCACTCCCGTGTAGGATCCAGTCGGATCACCGGACGTTACGCAGATTTCTCTTCCAGTTCCGCTGGGAAGCAGCGCACCTTCTGAAAGGATGCAATCCCGGGAACAAAGCGATCGGGGCCAAGATGTAAGGGACCCTTCTGCAGGTTTGGCTGCGGGGTGCGGGGTATGATGCACTGCCTCTCAGACGCGGTGCCAGTAGAGGGCGCTGGAGAGACCGCGTGCCATGCAGGGGCTTCCCCCCACGCTGCGGGTGGGGTGGGTGGGAGAACACGACTACAGCCGGCTCAGCGGGGCCCGGAGTGTGACCTCTGTGCAGCCTGCAGCTCTCTGGCTGCTGATGTCCAAATCACGGACACTCATCTCTCCAACAGAATCCAGCGCGATTCCCTTGCTCAGACTCCGCTCCCTTAGACAACTTGCAGGTGGGGAGGGAAATGGCCCACACGGGTAACATAATCATATCCCTCTCATCTGCTTGCTCATGTGCCAGATTCCTTCTCTGGGCACAGACTTTATTGGAATATTATTTCACTGCAATATCCGTACTGAACTGGTAAATTATGATACATTGAATTACACTCTGCCCTTAAATTTTTTTTATGCTCAGTACATTAAGTTTCATAGGGGAAAGAAAAAATCAAATTATAAATGATAAATCCCAGGAAAAGTAATGTTTGGTTATATTTCAAGAATCTATTTCAATGTATTAATAATGGTTCTGCTTTTAAACAAATACAACCTGATGGACATTTGATAGTTTTTAATATTAGATGTATAAATAGTAAAACCATGGGTAACAAATGTTGTGATGTAAGGAAATTTAGAAGTTTTAGAACTTTTATTCATAAGAGACAAGGTCATCTGAGCTTAATTAGTAACTGACCTACGGAGTCTCACATTCTGCGGCAGCGCGGACAAGCCAACGGCTGCACTTCCACCAGGTTCGGTGTGCGGCGTTCGGTGCCACTTCTGCAAAGGACCGTGGGCCACAGGGGAAGGCAGAAGCAATTGTTGTCCCCCAAAACCCAATCCGGGCCAGGCTGGTCCCCGAGAAAGGCTCTCCCCCGCTACGGTGGACTCCCTTCCCGAATCAGCGGGAGGCATCTTGGAAAGCCCTTTGCTGTCGCTTTCGAAACGGTCGAACCTTCCTTCGGTGCTCACGGAAGTTCTTTCTGGAACATGAGAAATCACCTTACGTCCCGAAGACCACAGGAGACTCAGTCAGCGCTGGCACTGACCTTCTTTCAGCCAGACCTCTCTGGGGGGCCTAGCGACCGGCTGGTTTTCCCGTTCTCCCACGGCGTCGCGGCGGTCCAGTTAAACACGGTCCCTCAGCGGCTACCACGCTCCATGTGCCATCCTTCCCGTTCCTGCCTTTCTCTTGGCTTTTCCTTCATGGCCCCATTCCCCGCCTCCTAGCCGTTCCACCCTTCGAACTCTGCCCATTGGCCACCGTCCTGTACTTCAACAAACTGAAAAGAAACAAAACCCCAAACTTCCTAAATTGTCAAACGCTGGTCAACTCTAGGCAGCTGACGGCATGGCCCTAGGCTTGCCTGTCCCTCTGCCCAGAGAGACTGTTCTCGGAGCCTTGGCCTCCGTGCTCAGGGCCCCCCTCCGTCTCGGGCTGCGCCGTCCGGGCCTAAGGGCCGTCTCGCTCCGTTAGGTGCGAACCGTGCTTCATGGCGTGGCTATTTCCAATCCCTCCCTTGGTTCTGAGTCCAGCATCGCGCCCTGCTGGCCTCCCCGCCATTCCTAATCAGTCTCAAGAGCAGAGTCAAGCACTTAAGCCATAATGATGGATATTTTTATTCCCATACCCCCTTACCTCGCATTTCACCTGTCTACCAAAACCCTCGGCCTGAGCCTGTAAAAACGTCCCTCCCTTCCCCTGCTACCCCAAGACCGCTCAACAATGGACCCCTAGGGTGGGACCCCTAGAGTGGGACCCCTGTGAGCCCCAGCCTCGGTCTCTGGGGACTTCTTAACCCCGAGCGCCCTCATTGCCTCTGCTCCGGGTCCCTTACGCAGGTCCCGCCTGAGACGCTCAGGGAGTCCAGCCTTCCACCTGAGACCCCGGAGCGGCCGGGGTGGGGGCAGCGAGAAAAACCGCCGTCAGGGTTTCTGCCCTCTCACGCCCCGAAGCCGGTCTCTGTGTAGTCCTAGAAATCCATCTTTCTTCCCTTCCCTCCGGCCTCAGGGCCACCGGCAGCTTCTACCAGCCGCGAGCTAACCGGCCGTGTGTCCAGTGAGCCGCTCCCCGTTCCTCGGGGGGGCTTATTGGAACCGAGGCAGGGGCTCCGATCTCTGTATGTGGGCGCCCACCGCTCCGGACGGACGGTAAATGCAACCGATGTGCCCTCCTGGCTAAACAAAGCCAAAGCCCCCTTCCGCCCCCTGCCCCCCAGGCCGCGGCAGGCATAAAAGGTGGCTCTTCCTTCTGGCTCCTCCTCAGCGCCTGGCTCTGGCGGCCGCTGCGGGGAGGCCGCTGCTGTGGTCCAGGGCACGGTGCTCAGGCCACATCACTCTCTGCACTCTGTCTTTTTCCTTTGGGGCTCGTACCGGACTCGGTCAGTTCGCTCTTACCGGACTCGATAAGTGGGCTCTCACCGGACTCGGTCAGCGGGCTCTCACCGGACTCGGTCAGTGGGATCTCACCGGACTCGGTCAGTTCGCTCTCACCGGACTCGGTCAGTGGGCTCTCACCGGACTCGGTCAGTTCGCTCTCACCGGACTCGGTCAGTTCGCTCTCACCGGACTCGGTCAGTTCGCTCTCACCGGACTCGGTCAGTTCGCTCTCACCGGACTCGGTCAGTGGGCTCTTACCGGACTCGGTCAGTTCGCTCTTACCGGACTCGGTCAGTGGGCTCTCACCGGACTCGGTCAGTGGGCTCTTACCGGACTCGGTCAGTTCGCTCTTACCGGACTCGGTCAGTGGGCTCTCACCGGACTCGGTCAGTGGGCTCTCACCGGACTCGGTCAGCTCGCTCTCACCGGACTCGGTCAGCTCGCTCTCACCGGACTCGGTCAGCTCGCTCTCACCGGACTCGGTCAGTTCGCTCTCACCGGACTCGGTCAGTAGGCTCTCACCGGACTCGGTCAGCTCGCTCTCACCGGACTCGGTCAGTTCGCTCTCACCGGACTCGGTCAGTGGGCTCTCACCGGACTCGGTCAGTTCGCTCTCACCGGACTCGGTCAGTTCGCTCTCACCGGACTCGGTAAGTTCGCTCTCACCGGACTCGGTCAGTTCGCTCTCACCGGACTCGGTAAGTTCGCTCTCACCGGACTCGGTCAGTTCGCTCTCACCGGACTCGGTAAGTTCGCTCTCACCGGACTCGGTCAGTGGGCTCTCACCGGACTCGGTCAGTTCGTTCTTACCGGACTCGGTCAGCTCGCTCTTACCGGACTCGGTCAGTTCGCTCTTACCGGACTCGGTCAGTTCGCTCTCACCGGACTCGGTCAGTTCGCTCTCACCGGACTCGGTCAGTGGGCTCTCACCGGACTCGGTCAGTTCGCTCTCACCGGACTCGGTCAGTTCGCTCTTACCGGACTCGGTCAGTGGGCTCTCACCGGACTCGGTCAGCTCGCTCTTACCGGACTCGGTCAGTGGGCTCTTACCATACTCGGTCAGTGGGCTCTTACCGGACTCGGTCAGTGGGCTCTTACCGGACTCGGTCAGTTCGCTCTCACCGGACTCGGTCAGTTCGCTCTCACCGGACTCGGTCAGCTCGCTCTCACCGGACTCGGTCAGCTCGCTCTCACCGGACTCGGTCAGCTCGCTCTCACCGGACTCGGTCAGTTCGCTCTCACCGGACTCGGTCAGCTCGCTCTCACCGGACTCGGTCAGTGGGCTCTTACCGGACTCGGTCAGTGGGCTCTCACCGGACTCGGTCAGTGGGCTCTCACCGGACTCGGTCAGTTCGCTCTCACCGGACTCGGTCAGTTCGGTCTCACCGGACTCGGTCAGTTCGCTCTCACCGGACTCGGTCAGCTCGCTCTCACCGGACTCGGTCAGCTCGTTCTCACCGGACTCGGTCAGTGGGCTCTTACCGGACTCGGTCAGTGGGCTCTTACCGGACTCGGTCAGCTCGCTCTCACCGGACTCGGTCAGCTCGCTCTCACCGGACTCGGTCAGTTCGCTCTCACCGGACTCGGTCAGTGGGCTCTTACCGGACTCGGTCAGTTCGCTCTCACCGGACTCGGTCAGTTCGCTCTCACCGGACTCGGTCAGTGGGCTCTCACCAGACTCGGTCAGTGGGCTCTCACCGGACTCGGTCAGTTCGCTCTCACCGGACTCGGTCAGTTCGCTCTCACCGGACTCGGTCAGTTCGCTCTCACCGGACTCGGTCAGTGGGCTCTCACCGGACTCGGTCAGTGGGCTCTCACCGGACTCGGTCAGTGGGCTCTCACCGGACTCGGTCAGTTCGCTCTCACCGGACTCGGTCAGCGGGCTCTCACCGGACTCGGTCAGTTCGCTCTCACCGGACTCGGTCAGTTCGCTCGTACCGGACTCGGTCAGTTCGCTCGTACCGGACTCGTCAGTGGGCTCTCACCGGACTCGGTCAGTTCGTTCTTACCGGACTCGGTCAGTGGGCTCTCACCGGACTCGGTCAGTTCGCTCTCACCGGACTCGGTCAGTTCGCTCTCACCGGACTCGGTCAGTTCGCTCTCACCGGACTCGGTCAGTGGGCTCTCACCGGACTCGGTCAGTTCGTTCTTACCGGACTCGGTCAGTGGGCTCTCACCGGACTCGGTCAGTTCGTTCTTACCGGACTCGGTCAGTGGGCTCTCACCGGACTCGGTCAATTCGCTCTAACCGGACTCGGTCAGTTCGCTCTCACCGGACTCGGTCAGCGGGCTCTCACCGGACTCGGTCAGCGGGCTCTCACCGGACTCGGTCAGCGGGCTCTCACCGGACTCGGTCAGCTCGCTCTCACCGGACTCGGTCAGCTCGCTCTCACCGGACTCGGTCAGTTCGCTCTCACCGGACTCGGTCAGTTCGCTCTCACCGGACTCGGTCAGTTCGCTCGTACAGGACTCGGTCAGTTCGCTCGTACAGGACTCGGTCAGTGGGCTCTCAACGGACTCGGTCAGTGGGCTCTCACCGGACTCGGTCAGTGGGCTCTCACCGGACTCGGTCAGTGGGCTCTCACCGGACTCGGTCAGTTCGCTCTCACCGGACTCGGTCAGTTCTCTCTCACCGGACTCGGTCAGTTCTCTCTCACCGGACTCGGTCAGTGGGCTCTCACCGGACTCGGTCAGTGGGCTCTCACCGGACTCGGTCAGTGGGCTCTCACCGGACTCGGTCAGTTCGCTCTCACCGGACTCGGTCAGTTCGCTCTCACCGGACTCGGTCAGTTCGCTCTCACCGGACTCGGTCAGTTCGCTCATACCGGACTCGGTCAGCGGGCTCTCACCGGACTCGGTCAGCGGGCTCTCACCGGACTCGGTCAGCGGGCTATCACCGGACTCGGTCAGTTCGCTCTCACCGGACTCGGTCAGTTCGCTCTCACCGGACTCGGTCAGTTCGCTCGTACCGGACTCGGTCAGTGGGCTCTCACCGGACTCGGTCAGTGGGCTCTCACCGGACTCGGTCAGTGGGCTCTCACCGGACTCGGTCAGTGGGCTCTCACCGGACTCGGTCAGTGGGCTCTACCGGACTCGGTCAGTTCGCTCTCACCGGACTCGGTCAGTTCGCTCTCACCGGACTCGGTCAGTTCGCTCTCACCGGACTCGGTCAGCGGGCTCTCACCGGACACGGTCAGCTCGCTCTCACCGGACTCGGTCAGCTCGCTCTCACCGGACTCGGTCAGTTCGCTCGTACAGGACTCGGTCAGTGGGCTCTCACCGGACTCGGTCAGTGGGCTCTCACCGGACTCGGTCAGTTCGCTCTCACCGGACTCGGTCAGTTCGCTCTCACCGGACTCGGTCAGTTCGCTCTCACCGGACTCGGACAGTTCGCTCTCACCGGACTCGGACAGTTCGCTCTCACCGGACTCGGTCAGTTCGCTCTCACCGGACTCGGTCAGTGGGCTCTCACCGGACTCGGTCAGCTCGCTCTTACCGGACTCGGTCAGCTCGCTCTCACCGGACTCGGTCAGTGGGCTCTTACCGGACTCGGTCAGTGGGCTCTTACCGGACTCGGTCAGTTCGCTCTCACCGGACTCGGACAGTTCGCTCTCACCGGACTCGGTCAGTTCGCTCTCACCGGACTCGGTCAGTGGGCTCTCACCGGACTCGGTCAGTTCGCTCTCACCGGACTCGGTCAGTTCGCTCTCACCGGACTCGGTCAGTTCGCTCTCACCGGACTCGGTCAGTTCGCTCTCACCGGACTCGGTCAGTGGGCTCTTACCGGACTCGGTCAGTTCGCTCTTACCGGACTCGGTCAGTGGGCTCTCACCGGACTCGGTCAGTGGGCTCTTACCGGACTCGGTCAGTTCGCTCTCACCGGACTCGGTCAGTGGGCTCTCACCGGACTCGGTCAGCGGGCTCTCACCGGACTCGGTCAGCTCGCTCTCACCGGACTCGGTCAGCTCGCTCTCACCGGACTCGGTCAGCTCGCTCTCACCGGACTCGGTCAGTTCGCTCTCACCGGACTCGGTCAGTGGGCTCTCACCGGACTCGGTCAGCTCGCTCTCACCGGACTCGGTCAGTTCGCTCTCACCGGACTCGGTCAGTGGGCTCTCACCGGACTCGGTCAGTTCGCTCTCACCGGACTCGGTCAGTTCGCTCTTACCGGACTCGGTCAGTGGGCTCTCACCGGACTTGGTCAGCTCGCTCTTACCGGACTCGGTCAGTGGGCTCTTACCGGACTCGGTCAGTGGGCTCTTACCGGACTCGGTCAGTGGGCTCTTACCGGACTCGGTCAGTTCGCTCTCACCGGACTCGGTCAGCTCGCTCTCACCGGACTCGGTCAGCTCGCTCTCACCGGACTCGGTCAGCTCGCTCTCACCGGACTCGGTCAGCTCGCTCTCACCGGACTCGGTCAGTTCGCTCTCACCGGACTCGGTCAGTGGGCTCTTACCGGACTCGGTCAGTTCGCTCTCACCGGACTCGGTCAGTTCGCTCTCACCGGACTCGGTCAGTGGGCTCTCACCAGACTCGGTCAGTGGGCTCTCACTGGACTCGGTCAGTTCGCTCTCACCGGACTCGGTCAGTTCGCTCTCACCGGACTCGGTCAGTTCGCTCTCACCGGACTCGGTCAGTGGGCTCTCACCGGACTCGGTCAGTGGGCTCTCACCGGACTCGGTCAGTGGGCTCTCACCGGACTCGGTCAGTGGGCTCTCACCGGACTCGGTCAGCGGGCTCTCACCGGACTCGGTCAGTTCGCTCTCACCGGACTCGGTCAGTTCGCTTGTACCGGACTCGGTCAGTTCGCTTGTACCTGACTCGGTCAGTTCGCTCGTACCGGACTCGTCAGTGGGCTCTCACCGGACTCGGTCAGTTCGTTCTTACCGGACTCGGTCAGTGGGCTCTCACCGGACTCGGTCAGTTCGCTCTCACCGGACTCGGTCAGTTCGCTCTCACCGGACTCGGTCAGTTCGCTCTCACCGGACTCGGTCAGTGGGCTCTCACCGGACTCGGTCAGTTCGTTCTTACCGGACTCGGTCAGTGGGCTCTCACCGGACTCGGTCAGTTCGTTCTTACCGGACTCGGTCAGTGGGCTCTCACCGGACTCGGTCAATTCGCTCTAACCGGACTCGGTCAGTTCGCTCTCACCGGACTCGGTCAGTTCGCTCTCACCGGACTCGGTCAGCGGGCTCTCACCGGACTCGGTCAGCGGGCTCTCACCGGACTCGGTCAGCTCGCTCTCACCGGACTCGGTCAGTTCGCTCTCACCGGACTCGGTCAGTTCGCTCTCACCGGACTCGGTCAGTTCGCTCTCACCGGACTCGGTCAGTTCGCTCGTACAGGACTCGGTCAGTGGGCTCTCAACGGACTCGGTCAGTGGGCTCTCAACGGACTCGGTCAGTGGGCTCTCACCGGACTCGGTCAGTTCGCTCTCACCGGACTCGGTCAGTTCGCTCTCACCGGACTCGGTCAGTTCTCTCTCACCGGACTCGGTCAGTGGGCTCTCACCGGACTCGGTCAGTGGGCTCTCACCGGACTCGGTCAGTTCGCTCTCACCGGACTCGGTCAGTTCGCTCTCACCGGACTCGGTCAGTTCGCTCTCACCGGACTCGGTCAGTTCGCTCATACCGGACTCGGTCAGCGGGCTCTCACCGGACTCGGTCAGCGGGCTCTCACCGGACTCGGTCAGCGGGCTATTACCGGACTCGGTCAGTTCGCTCTCACCGGACTCGGTCAGTTCGCTCTCACCGGACTCGGTCAGTTCGCTCGTACCGGACTCGGTCAGTTCGCTCGTACCGGACTCGGTCAGTGGGCTCTCACCGGACTCGGTCAGTGGGCTCTCACCGGACTCGGTCAGTGGGCTCTCACCGGACTCGGTCAGTGGGCTCTACCGGACTCGGTCAGTTCGCTCTAACCGGACTCGGTCAGTTCGCTCTCACCGGACTCGGTCAGTTCGCTCTCACCGGACTCGGTCAGCGGGCTCTCACCGGACTCGGTCAGCTCGCTCTCACCGGACTCTGTCAGCTCGCTCTCACCGGACTCGGTCAGTTTGCTCTCACCGGACTCGGTCAGTTCGCTCGTACAGGACTCGGTCAGTGGGCTCTCACCGGACTCGGTCAGTGGGCTCTCACCGGACTCGGTCAGTTCGCTCTCACCGGACTCGGTCAGTTCGCTCTCACCGGACTCGGACAGTTCGCTCTCACCGGACTCGGACAGTTCGCTCTCACCGGACTCGGTCAGTTCGCTCTCACCGGACTCGGTCAGTTCGCTCTCACCGGACTCGGTCAGCTCGCTCTTACCGGACTCGGTCAGCTCGCTCTTACCGGACTCGGTCAGCTCGCTCTTACCGGACTCGGTCAGTGGGCTCTCACCGGACTCGGTCAGTGGGCTCTTACCGGACTCGGTCAGTTCGCTCTCACCGGACTCGGTCAGCGGGCTCTCACCGGACTCGGTCAGCGGGCTCTCACCGGACTCGGTCAGCTCGCTCTCACCGGACTCGGTCAGCTCGCTCTCACCGGACTCGGTCAGCTCGCTCTCACCGGACTCGGTCAGTTCGCTCTCACCGGACTCGGTCAGTGGGCTCTCACCGGACTCGGTCAGCTCGCTCTCACCGGACTCGGTCAGTTCGCTCTCACCGGACTCGGTCAGTGGGCTCTCACCGGACTCGGTCAGTTCGCTCTCACCGGACTCGGTCAGTTCGCTCTTACCGGACTCGGTCAGTGGGCTCTCACCGGACTTGGTCAGCTCGCTCTTACCGGACTCGGTCAGTGGGCTCTTACCGGACTCGGTCAGTGGGCTCTTACCGGACTCGGTCAGTGGGCTCTTACCGGACTCGGTCAGTTCGCTCTCACCGGACTCGGTCAGCTCGCTCTCACCGGACTCGGTCAGCTCGCTCTCACCGGACTCGGTCAGCTCGCTCTCACCGGACTCGGTCAGCTCGCTCTCACCGGACTCGGTCAGCTCGCTCTCACCGGACTCGGTCAGTGGGCTCTCACCGGACTCGGTCAGTGGGCTCTCACCGGACTCGGTCAGTGGGCTCTCACCGGACTCGGTCAGTTCGCTCTCACCGGACTCGGTCAGTTCGGTCTCACCGGACTCGGTCAGCTCGCTCTCACCGGACTCGGTCAGCTCGCTCTCACCGGACTCGGTCAGCTCGCTCTCACCGGACTCGGTCAGTGGGCTCTTACCGGACTCGGTCAGTGGGCTCTCACCGGACTCGGTCAGCTCGCTCTCACCGGACTCGGTCAGCTCGCTCTCACCGGACTCGGTCAGTTCGCTCTCACCGGACTCGGTCAGTGGGCTCTTACCGGACTCGGTCAGTTCGCTCTCACCGGACTCGGTCAGTTCGCTCTCACCGGACTCGGTCAGTGGGCTCTCACCGGACTCGGTCAGTGGGCTCTCACCGGACTCGGTCAGTTCGCTCTCACCGGACTCGGTCAGTTCGCTCTCACCGGACTCGGTCAGTTCGCTCTCACCGGACTCGGTCAGTGGGCTCTCACCGGACTCGGTCAGTGGGCTCTCACCGGACTCGGTCAGTGGGCTCTCACCGGACTCGGTCAGTGGGCTCTCACCGGACTCGGTCAGCGGGCTCTCACCGGACTCGGTCAGTTCGCTCTCACCGGACTCGGTCAGTTCGCTCTCACCGGACTCGGTCAGTTCGCTCGTACCTGACTCGGTCAGTTCGCTCGTACCGGACTCGTCAGTGGGCTCTCACCGGACTCGGTCAGTTCGTTCTTACCGGACTCGGTCAGTGGGCTCTCACCGGACTCGGTCAGTTCGCTCTCACCGGACTCGGTCAGTTCGCTCTCACCGGACTCGGTCAGTTCGCTCTCACCGGACTCGGTCAGTGGGCTCTCACCGGACTCGGTCAGTTCGTTCTTACCGGACTCGGTCAGTGGGCTCTCACCGGACTCGGTCAGTTCGTTCTTACCGGACTCGGTCAGCGGGCTCTCACCGGACTCGGTCAATTCGCTCTAACCGGACTCGGTCAGCTCGCTCTCACCGGACTCGGTCAGTTCGCTCTCACCGGACTCGGTCAGTTCGCTCTCACCGGACTCGGTCAGTTCGCTCTCACCGGACTCGGTCAGTTCGCTCGTACAGGACTCGGTCAGTGGGCTCTCAACGGACTCGGTCAGTGGGCTCTCAACGGACTCGGTCAGTGGGCTCTCACCGGACTCGGTCAGTTCGCTCTCACCGGACTCGGTCAGTTCGCTCTCACCGGACTCGGTCAGTTCTCTCTCACCGGACTCGGTCAGTGGGCTCTCACCGGACTCGGTCAGTGGGCTCTCACCGGACTCGGTCAGTTCGCTCTCACCGGACTCGGTCAGTTCGCTCTCACCGGACTCGGTCAGTTCGCTCTCACCGGACTCGGTCAGTTCGCTCATACCGGACTCGGTCAGCGGGCTCTCACCGGACTCGGTCAGCGGGCTCTCACCGGACTCGGTCAGCGGGCTATTACCGGACTCGGTCAGTTCGCTCTCACCGGACTCGGTCAGTTCGCTCTCACCGGACTCGGTCAGTTCGCTCGTACCGGACTCGGTCAGTTCGCTCGTACCGGACTCGGTCAGTGGGCTCTCACCGGACTCGGTCAGTGGGCTCTCACCGGACTCGGTCAGTGGGCTCTCACCGGACTCGGTCAGTGGGCTCTACCGGACTCGGTCAGTTCGCTCTAACCGGACTCGGTCAGTTCGCTCTCACCGGACTCGGTCAGTTCGCTCTCACCGGACTCGGTCAGCGGGCTCTCACCGGACTCGGTCAGCTCGCTCTCACCGGACTCTGTCAGCTCGCTCTCACCGGACTCGGTCAGTTTGCTCTCACCGGACTCGGTCAGTTCGCTCGTACAGGACTCGGTCAGTGGGCTCTCACCGGACTCGGTCAGTGGGCTCTCACCGGACTCGGTCAGTTCGCTCTCACCGGACTCGGTCAGTTCGCTCTCACCGGACTCGGACAGTTCGCTCTCACCGGACTCGGACAGTTCGCTCTCACCGGACTCGGTCAGTTCGCTCTCACCGGACTCGGTCAGTTCGCTCTCACCGGACTCGGTCAGCTCGCTCTTACCGGACTCGGTCAGCTCGCTCTTACCGGACTCGGTCAGTGGGCTCTTACCGGACTCGGTCAGTGGGCTCTTACCGGACTCGGTCAGTTCGCTCTCACCGGACTCGGACAGTTCGCTCTCACCGGACTCGGTCAGTTCGCTCTCACCGGACTCGGTCAGTGGGCTCTCACCGGACTCGGTCAGTTCGCTCTCACCGGACTCGGTCAGTTCGCTCTCACCGGACTCGGTCAGTTCGCTCTCACCGGACTCGGTCAGTGGGCTCTCACCGGACTCGGTCAGCTCGCTCTTACCGGACTCGGTCAGTTCGCTCTCACCGGACTCGGTCAGTGGGCTCTTACCGGACTCGGTCAGTGGGCTCTTACCGGACTCGGTCAGCTCGCTCTCACCGGACTCGGTCAGCTCGCTCTCACCGGACTCGGTCAGTTCGCTCTCACCGGACTCGGTCAGTGGGCTCTCACCGGACTCGGTCAGTTCGCTCTCACCGGACTCGGTCAGTTCGCTCTCACCGGACTCGGTCGGTGGGCTCTCACCGGACTCGGTCGGTGGGCTCTCACCGGACTCGGTCAGTGGGATCTCACCGGACTCGGTCAGTTCGCTCTCACCGGACTCGGTCAGTGGGCTCTCACCGGACTCGGTCAGTTCGCTCTCACCGGACTCGGTCAGTTCGCTCTCACCGGACTCGGTCAGTTCGCTCTCACCGGACTCGGTCAGTTCGCTCTCACCGGACTCGGTCAGTGGGCTCTTACCGGACTCGGTCAGTTCGCTCTTACCGGACTCGGTCAGTGGGCTCTCACCGGACTCGGTCAGTGGGCTCTTACCGGACTCGGTCAGTTCGCTCTTACCGGACTCGGTCAGTGGGCTCTCACCGGACTCGGTCAGTGGGCTCTCACCGGACTCGGTCAGCTCGCTCTCACCGGACTCGGTCAGCTCGCTCTCACCGGACTCGGTCAGCTCGCTCTCACCGGACTCGGTCAGTTCGCTCTCACCGGACTCGGTCAGTGGGCTCTCACCGGACTCGGTCAGCTCGCTCTCACCGGACTCGGTCAGTTCGCTCTCACCGGACTCGGTCAGTGGGCTCTCACCGGACTCGGTCAGTTCGCTCTCACCGGACTCGGTCAGTTCGCTCTCACCGGACTCGGTAAGTTCGCTCTCACCGGACTCGGTCAGTTCGCTCTCACCGGACTCGGTAAGTTCGCTCTCACCGGACTCGGTCAGTTCGCTCTCACCGGACTCGGTAAGTTCGCTCTCACCGGACTCGGTCAGTGGGCTCTCACCGGACTCGGTCAGTTCGTTCTTACCGGACTCGGTCAGCTCGCTCTTACCGGACTCGGTCAGTTCGCTCTCACCGGACTCGGTCAGTTCGCTCTCACCGGACTCGGTCAGTTCGCTCTCACCGGACTCGGTCAGTGGGCTCTCACCGGACTCGGTCAGTTCGCTCTCACCGGACTCGGTCAGTTCGCTCTTACCGGACTCGGTCAGTGGGCTCTCACCGGACTCGGTCAGCTCGCTCTTACCGGACTCGGTCAGTGGGCTCTTACCCGACTCGGTCAGTGGGCTCTTACCGGACTCGGTCAGTGGGCTCTTACCGGACTCGGTCAGTTCGCTCTCACCGGACTCGGTCAGTTCGCTCTCACCGGACTCGGTCAGCTCGCTCTCACCGGACTCGGTCAGCTCGCTCTCACCGGACTCGGTCAGCTCGCTCTCACCGGACTCGGTCAGTGGGCTCTCACCGGACTCGGTCAGTTCGCTCTCACCGGACTCGGTCAGTTCGGTCTCACCGGACTCGGTCAGTTCGCTCTCACCGGACTCGGTCAGCTCGCTCTCACCGGACTCGGTCAGCTCGTTCTCACCGGACTCGGTCAGTGGGCTCTTACCGGACTCGGTCAGTGGGCTCTTACCGGACTCGGTCAGCTCGCTCTCACCGGACTCGGTCAGCTCGCTCTCACCGGACTCGGTCAGTTCGCTCTCACCGGACTCGGTCAGTGGGCTCTCACCGGACTCGGTCAGTTCGCTCTCACCGGACTCGGTCAGTTCGCTCTCACCGGACTCGGTCAGTGGGCTCTCACCAGACTCGGTCAGTGGGCTCTCACCGGACTCGGTCAGTTCGCTCTCACCGGACTCGGTCAGTTCGCTCTCACCGGACTCGGTCAGTTCGCTCTCACCGGACTCGGTCAGTGGGCTCTCACCGGACTCGGTCAGTGGGCTCTCACCGGACTCGGTCAGTGGGCTCTCACCGGACTCGGTCAGTTCGCTCTCACCGGACTCGGTCAGCGGGCTCTCACCGGACTCGGTCAGTTCGCTCTCACCGGACTCGGTCAGTTCGCTCGTACCGGACTCGGTCAGTTCGCTCGTACCGGACTCGTCAGTGGGCTCTCACCGGACTCGGTCAGTTCGTTCTTACCGGACTCGGTCAGTGGGCTCTCACCGGACTCGGTCAGTTCGTTCTTACCGGACTCGGTCAGTGGGCTCTCACCGGACTCGGTCAATTCGCTCTAACCGGACTCGGTCAGTTCGCTCTCACCGGACTCGGTCAGCGGGCTCTCACCGGACTCGGTCAGCGGGCTCTCACCGGACTCGGTCAGCGGGCTCTCACCGGACTCGGTCAGCTCGCTCTCACCGGACTCGGTCAGCTCGCTCTCACCGGACTCGGTCAGTTCGCTCTCACCGGACTCGGTCAGTTCGCTCTCACCGGACTCGGTCAGTTCGCTCGTACAGGACTCGGTCAGTTCGCTCGTACAGGACTCGGTCAGTGGGCTCTCAACGGACTCGGTCAGTGGGCTCTCACCGGACTCGGTCAGTGGGCTCTCACCGGACTCGGTCAGTGGGCTCTCACCGGACTCGGTCAGTTCGCTCTCACCGGACTCGGTCAGTTCTATCTCACCGGACTCGGTCAGTTCTCTCTCACCGGACTCGGTCAGTGGGCTCTCACCGGACTCGGTCAGTGGGCTCTCACCGGACTCGGTCAGTGGGCTCTCACCGGACTCGGTCAGTTCGCTCTCACCGGACTCGGTCAGTTCGCTCTCACCGGACTCGGTCAGTTCGCTCTCACCGGACTCGGTCAGTTCGCTCATACCGGACTCGGTCAGCGGGCTCTCACCGGACTCGGTCAGCGGGCTCTCACCGGACTCGGTCAGCGGGCTATCACCGGACTCGGTCAGTTCGCTCTCACCGGACTCGGTCAGTTCGCTCTCACCGGACTCGGTCAGTTCGCTCGTACCGGACTCGGTCAGTGGGCTCTCACCGGACTCGGTCAGTGGGCTCTCACCGGACTCGGTCAGTGGGCTCTCACCGGACTCGGTCAGTGGGCTCTCACCGGACTCGGTCAGTGGGCTCTACCGGACTCGGTCAGTTCGCTCTCACCGGACTCGGTCAGTTCGCTCTCACCGGACTCGGTCAGTTCGCTCTCACCGGACTCGGTCAGCGGGCTCTCACCGGACTCGGTCAGCTCGCTCTCACCGGACTCGGTCAGCTCGCTCTCACCGGACTCGGTCAGTTCGCTCGTACAGGACTCGGTCAGTGGGCTCTCACCGGACTCGGTCAGTGGGCTCTCACCGGACTCGGTCAGTTCGCTCTCACCGGACTCGGTCAGTTCGCTCTCACCGGACTCGGTCAGTTCGCTCTCACCGGACTCGGACAGTTCGCTCTCACCGGACTCGGACAGTTCGCTCTCACCGGACTCGGTCAGTTCGCTCTCACCGGACTCGGTCAGCGGGCTCTCACCGGACTCGGTCAGCTCGCTCTCACCGGACTCGGTCAGCTCGCTCTCACCGGACTCGGTCAGTGGGCTCTTACCGGACTCGGTCAGTGGGCTCTCACCGGACTCGGTCAGTTCGCTCTCACCGGACTCGGACAGTTCGCTCTCACCGGACTCGGTCAGTTCGCTCTCACCGGACTCGGTCAGTGGGCTCTCACCGGACTCGGTCAGTTCGCTCTCACCGGACTCGGTCAGTTCGCTCTCACCGGACTCGGTCAGTTCGCTCTCACCGGACTCGGTCAGTGGGCTCTTACCGGACTCGGTCAGTTCGCTCTCACCGGACTCGGTCAGTGGGCTCTCACCGGACTCGGTCAGTGGGCTCTTACCGGACTCGGTCAGTTCGCTCTCACCGGACTCGGTCAGTGGGCTCTCACCGGACTCGGTCAGCGGGCTCTCACCGGACTCGGTCAGCTCGCTCTCACCGGACTCGGTCAGCTCGCTCTCACCGGACTCGGTCAGCTCGCTCTCACCGGACTCGGTCAGTTCGCTCTCACCGGACTCGGTCAGTGGGCTCTCACCGGACTCGGTCAGCTCGCTCTCACCGGACTCGGTCAGTTCGCTCTCACCGGACTCGGTCAGTGGGCTCTCACCGGACTCGGTCAGTTCGCTCTCACCGGACTCGGTCAGTTCGCTCTTACCGGACTCGGTCAGTGGGCTCTCACCGGACTTGGTCAGCTCGCTCTTACCGGACTCGGTCAGTGGGCTCTTACCGGACTCGGTCAGTGGGCTCTTACCGGACTCGGTCAGTGGGCTCTCACCGGACTCGGTCAGTTCGCTCTCACCGGACTCGGTCAGTTCGCTCTCACCGGACTCGGTCAGCTCGCTCTCACCGGACTCGGTCAGCTCGCTCTCACCGGACTCGGTCAGCTCGCTCTCACCGGACTCGGTCAGCTCGCTCTCACCGGACTCGGTCAGCTCGCTCTCACCGGACTCGGTCAGTGGGCTCTCACCGGACTCGGTCAGTGGGCTCTCACCGGACTCGGTCAGTGGGCTCTCACCGGACTCGGTCAGTTCGCTCTCACCGGACTCGGTCAGTTCGGTCTCACCGGACTCGGTCAGCTCGCTCTCACCGGACTCGGTCAGCTCGCTCTCACCGGACTCGGTCAGCTCGCTCTCACCGGACTCGGTCAGTGGGCTCTTACCGGACTCGGTCAGTGGGCTCTTACCGGACTCGGTCAGCTCGCTCTCACCGGACTCGGTCAGCTCGCTCTCACCGGACTCGGTCAGTTCGCTCTCACCGGACTCGGTCAGTGGGCTCTTACCGGACTCGGTCAGTTCGCTCTCACCGGACTCGGTCAGTTCGCTCTCACCGGACTCGGTCAGTGGGCTCTCACCAGACTCGGTCAGTGGGCTCTCACCGGACTCGGTCAGTTCGCTCTCACCGGACTCGGTCAGTTCGCTCTCACCGGACTCGGTCAGTTCGCTCTCACCGGACTCGGTCAGTGGGCTCTCACCGGACTCGGTCAGTGGGCTCTCACCGGACTCGGTCAGTGGGCTCTCACCGGACTCGGTCAGCGGGCTCTCACCGGACTCGGTCAGTTCGCTCTCACCGGACTCGGTCAGTTCGCTTGTACCGGACTCGGTCAGTTCGCTCGTACCGGACTCGGTCAGTTCGCTCGTACCGGACTCGTCAGTGGGCTCTCACCGGACTCGGTCAGTTCGCTCTCACCGGACTCGGTCAGTTCGCTCTCACCGGACTCGGTCAGTTCGCTCTCACCGGACTCGGTCAGTGGGCTCTCACCGGACTCGGTCAGTTCGTTCTTACCGGACTCGGTCAGTGGGCTCTCACCGGACTCGGTCAGTTCGTTCTTACCGGACTCGGTCAGTGGGCTCTCACCGGACTCGGTCAATTCGCTCTAACCGGACTCGGTCAGTTCGCTCTCACCGGACTCGGTCAGTTCGCTCTCACCGGACTCGGTCAGCGGGCTCTCACCGGACTCGGTCAGCGGGCTCTCACCGGACTCGGTCAGCTCGCTCTCACCGGACTCGGTCAGTTCGCTCTCACCGGACTCGGTCAGTTCGCTCTCACCGGACTCGGTCAGTGGGCTCTCACCGGACTCGGTCAGTTCGTTCTTACCGGACTCGGTCAGTGGGCTCTCACCGGACTCGGTCAGTTCGTTCTTACCGGACTCGGTCAGTGGGCTCTCACCGGACTCGGTCAATTCGCTCTAACCGGACTCGGTCAGTTCGCTCTCACCGGACTCGGTCAGTTCGCTCTCACCGGACTCGGTCAGCGGGCTCTCACCGGACTCGGTCAGCGGGCTCTCACCGGACTCGGTCAGCTCGCTCTCACCGGACTCGGTCAGTTCGCTCTCACCGGACTCGGTCAGTTCGCTCTCACCGGACTCGGTCAGTTCGCTCTCACCGGACTCGGTCAGTTCGCTCGTACAGGACTCGGTCAGTGGGCTCTCAACGGACTCCGTCAGTGGGCTCTCAACGGACTCGGTCAGTGGGCTCTCACCGGACTCGGTCAGTTCGCTCTCACCGGACTCGGTCAGTTCGCTCTCACCGGACTCGGTCAGTTCTCTCTCACCGGACTCGGTCAGTGGGCTCTCACCGGACTCGGTCAGTGGGCTCTCACCGGACTCGGTCAGTGGGCTCTCACCGGACTCGGTCAGTTCGCTCTCACCGGACTCGGTCAGTTCGCTCTCACCGGACTCGGTCAGTTCGCTCTCACCGGACTCGGTCAGTTCACTCATACCGGACTCGGTCAGCGGGCTCTCACCGGACTCGGTCAGCGGGCTCTCACCGGACTCGGTCAGCGGGCTATCACCGGACTCGGTCAGTTCGCTCTCACCGGACTCGGTCAGTTCGCTCTCACCGGACTCGGTCAGTTCGCTCGTACCGGACTCGGTCAGTTCGCTCGTACCGGACTCGGTCAGTGGGCTCTCACCGGACTCGGTCAGTGGGCTCTCACCGGACTCGGTCAGTGGGCTCTCACCGGACTCGGTCAGTGGGCTCTACCGGACTCGGTCAGTTCGCTCTAACCGGACTCGGTCAGTTCGCTCTCACCGGACTCGGTCAGTTCGCTCTCACCGGACTCGGTCAGCGGGCTCTCACCGGACTCGGTCAGCTCGCTCTCACCGGACTCGGTCAGCTCGCTCTCACCGGACTCGGTCAGTTTGCTCTCACCGGACTCGGTCAGTTCGCTCGTACAGGACTCGGTCAGTGGGCTCTCACCGGACTCGGTCAGTGGGCTCTCACCGGACTCGGTCAGTTCGCTCTCACCGGACTCGGACAGTTCGCTCTCACCGGACTCGGACAGTTCGCTCTCACCGGACTCGGTCAGTTCGCTCTCACCGGACTCGGTCAGTTCGCTCTCACCGGACTCTGTCAGCTCGCTCTTACCGGACTCGGTCAGCTCGCTCTTACCGGACTCGGTCAGCTCGCTCTTACCGGACTCGGTCAGTGGGCTCTTACCGGACTCGGTCAGTTCGCTCTCACCGGACTCGGACAGTTCGCTCTCACCGGACTCGGACAGTTCGCTCTCACCGGACTCGGTCAGTGGGCTCTCACCGGACTCGGTCAGTTCGCTCTCACCGGACTCGGTCAGTTCGCTCTCACCGGACTCGGTCAGTTCGCTCTCACCGGACTCGGTCAGTGGGCTCTCACCGGACTCGGTCAGCTCGCTCTCACCGGACTCGGTCAGCTCGCTCTCACCGGACTCGGTCAGCTCGCTCTCACCGGACTCGGTCAGTTCGCTCTCACCGGACTCGGTCAGTGGGCTCTCACCGGACTCGGTCAGTTCGCTCTCACCGGACTCGGTCAGTTCGCTCTCACCGGACTCGGTCGGTGGGCTCTCACCGGACTCGGTCGGTGGGCTCTCACCGGACTCGGTCAGTTCGCTCTCACCGGACTCGGTCAGTGGGCTCTCACCGGACTCGGTCAGTGGGCTCTCACCGGACTCGGTCAGTGGGCTCTCACCGGACTCGGTCAGTTCGCTCTCACCGGACTCGGTCAGTTCGCTCTCACCGGACTCGGTCAGCGGGCTCTCACCGGACTCGGTCAGTTCGCTCTCACCGGACTCGGTCAGTTCGCTCTCACCGGACTCGTCAGTGGGCTCTCACCGGACTCGGTCAGTGGGCTCTCACCGGACTCGGTCAGTTCGCTCTTACCGGACTCGGTCAGTGGGCTCTCACCGGACTCGGTCAGTTCGCTCTCACCGGACTCGGTCAGTTCGCTCTCACCGGACTCGGTCAGTTCGCTCTCACCGGACTCGGTCAGTTCGCTCTCACCGGACTCGGTCAGTGGGCTCTCACCGGACTCGGTCAGTGGGCTCTCACCGGACTCGGTCAGTGGGCTCTCACCGGACTCGGTCAGTTCGTTCTTACCGGACTCGGTCAGTGGGCTCTCACCGGACTCGGTCAATTCGCTCTAACCGGACTCGGTCAGTTCGCTCTCACCGGACTCGGTCAGTTCGCTCTCACCGGACTCGGTCAGTTCGCTCTCACCGGACTCGGTCAGCGGGCTCTCACCGGACTCGGTCAGCGGGCTCTCACCGGACTCGGTCAGCTCGCTCTCACCGGACTCGGTCAGCTCGCTCTCACCGGACTCGGTCAGTTCGCTCTCACCGGACTCGGTCAGTTCGCTCTCACCGGACTCGGTCAGTTCGCTCGTACAGGACTCGGTCAGTGGGCTCTCAACGGACTCGGTCAGTGGGCTCTCACCGGACTCGGTCAGTGGGCTCTCACCGGACTCGGTCAGTTCGCTCTCACCGGACTCGGTCAGTTCGCTCTCACCGGACTCGGTCAGTTCGCTCTCACCGGACTCGGTCAGTTCGCTCTCACCGGACTCGGTCAGTGGGCTCTCACCGGACTCGGTCAGTGGGCTCTCACCGGACTCGGTCAGTGGGCTCTCACCGGACTCGGTCAGTTCGCTCTCACCGGACTCGGTCAGTTCGCTCTCACCGGACTCGGTCAGTTCGCTCTCACCGGACTCGGTCAGTTCGCTCATACCGGACTCGGTCAGCGGGCTCTCACCGGACTCGGTCAGCGGGCTCTCACCGGACTCGGTCAGCGGGCTATCACCGGACTCGGTCAGTTCGCTCTCACCGGACTCGGTCAGTTCGCTCTCACCGGACTCGGTCAGTTCGCTCGTACCGGACTCGGTCAGTTCGCTCGTACCGGACTCGGTCAGTGGGCTCTCACCGGACTCGGTCAGTGGGCTCTCACCGGACTCGGTCAGTGGGCTCTCACCGGACTCGGTCAGTTCGCTCTCACCGGACTCGGTCAGTTCGCTCTCACCGGACTCGGTCAGCGGGCTCTCACCGGACTCGGTCAGCGGGCTCTCACCGGACTCGGTCAGCTCGCTCTCACCGGACTCGGTCAGCTCGCTCTCACCGGACTCGGTCAGTTCGCTCTCACCGGACTCGGTCAGTTCGCTCTCACCGGACTCGGTCAGTTCGCTCGTACAGGACTCGGTCAGTGGGCTCTCAACGGACTCGGTCAGTGGGCTCTCAACGGACTCGGTCAGTTCGTTCTCACCGGACTCGGACAGTTCGCTCTCACCGGACTCGGTCAGTGGGCTCTCACCGGACTCGGTCAGTGGGCTCTCACCGGACTCGGTCAGTTCGCTCTCACCGGACTCGGTCAGTTCGCTCTCACCGGACTCGGACAGTTCGCTCTCACCGGACTCGGTCAGTTCGCTCTCACCGGACTCGGTCAGTTCGCTCTCACCGGACTCGGTCAGTTCGCTCTCACCGGACTCGGTCAGTTCGCTCTCACCGGACTCGGTCAGTGGGCTCTTACCGGACTCGGTCAGCTCGCTCTTACCGGACTCGGTCAGTTCGCTCTCACCGGACTCGGTCAGTGGGCTCTTACCGGACTCGGTCAGTGGGCTCTTACCGGACTCGGTCAGTTCGCTCTCACCGGACTCGGTCAGCTCGCTCTTACCGGACTCGGTCAGTTCGCTCTCACCGGACTCGGTCAGTGGGCTCTTACCGGACTCGGTCAGTTCGCTCTCACCGGACTCGGTCAGTTCGCTCTCACCGGACTCGGTCAGTGGGCTCTTACCGGACTCGGTCAGTTCGCTCTCACCGGACTCGGTCAGTTCGCTCTCACCGGACTCGGTCAGTGGGCTCTCACCGGACTCGGTCAGCTCGCTCTCACCGGACTCGGTCAGTGGGCTCTTACCGGACTCGGTCAGTGGGCTCTTACCGGACTCGGTCAGTTGGCTCTTACCGGACTCGGTCAGTTCGCGCATTGGGAGCGATTGCCGCTGGCGACTTGGGGAAATCCTTCTCTCCAGTGCCGGGCGCCTCTCTGGCCTTCCTCTGTCCTCCATCGGGACGCTGCTTGGGAGGGCTCAGGGTTCTGCCCACACCTCCGAGCGGCTGCCTGTGGCCCGTCACCTCACAGGAGCCCTTCACACGCGCATCTGGTGGGCAGGCAGAGCCTGCCTTTCTCTGGAGAACCCAGGACTTCCGGCACGTGCTCCGGGCTTCTTGCCAACCAGCACGGGCACAGGTAACACACCAGCTTTGACACACGAGCCCGCCAATGAGGGAGGCACCCCCCCTCGCCCCCCCCCCCCCGCGCTGATGGCAGGAGGAGCTTGTCGCAGGCCGAAAGGGGCTGGCGGGACAGACCATGGAGTCAGTCCTCAGGGCTGGCGGCAGCAGCTCCAAACAGCGGTCCACAAAGTCACACCCTCCCCTCCTAGAGCTGAGACAGGAAGAGCGGAAACAAAAGTGTGTGTATCATTCCTGCAGCCATGACTGCGAAGAGAATACCCAACCAGGCAGTGTGCTCCAGGGTGGCAATGGGATCCCTGGATCTCCCTCATTTGTGGACTGTAATGAACAACATAAACTGATGAGCAAAAACTGATCCAGAGACAGAGCGGCATCGATCAGACCGTCAAACCGCAGAGGGAAGGCAGGGGAGGGTGGGGGGAAGGGAGAGAGATCAGCCAAAGGACTTGTGTGCATGCACGTAAGCCTGACCAATGGACACAGACACCAGGGGGTGAGGGCAGAAGCGGGGGGAAGGGGGGGATAAGGACACTTATGCAATACCTTAATCAATAAAGGAAAAACAAAGATCAGAAATGACCGAGCTGAGTTAGCACACGGGTCAGATTCTAAGAGAGACGCAGTCACCGGGATCACACCTCGGAAGGACACTCCAGGCAGAGGGAAGGGCCAGTGTCCACATCCTGATTCAGGGCAGGCTGGGCAGTCTCCGGACAAGGACAGTGCGGCAGGCGGGAGGAACGCCTCTGACGAACGTGGTGGTGAGCGGTGAGGTCAGAGGGTGGGCCGTGGCCAGGGCCCAGGGGGCCTGGGTGGGATGTTGACGGGGTTATGTGGGGTTTCCCCCGTGAGGAAGCAGGGTCTGGTCCCACCTTGCACAGAGATCGCTCGCTGGGGTCCTGCGTGGAGAAGAGGCGTTCCAGAAAATCAAAAGCGGAGGCACGACCAATCAGAGCGCTCACGGGGCCTCTCCACGCGTTGCACGGGGGAGACTGGCAGGACGCGACCGCTCTCGGGACGTTGCGCAGAAAGAGCTGAGGCCACTTGGTCACTGCTACCCAACGGCGAGTGCGTTCCCGGTTTGAACCTCGGCAATGAGCGAGGTCAGTGAGGTGGGGCCGGACACAGGGTGGCGCTTTGGGGACGGGACGAGGAGGAACCCTGTTGTGGGTGCCTTCGTGCGGGTGCGCCTGCAGGACAGCAGAAAGAAGAGCCCCTGGGTGGAAGAACTGGAGACGCAGCAGAGACGGAGCCGGAAGTGTGCCCTCGGCCGTCACCCCAGGCGCTGGCTGTCTGTGTGAAGGAGACCTGCCAGCGCCTTCACCGTCCAGAGGCCAGGGCAGGCAGGGCCCAGCAAAGGAGGTGGAGGGTACGGAGAAGAGGAGAACAGCCGGGACTGAACCGTGAGGACGTGGCTCACGTCGATGATCGGCCGGGGCTGGGTGCAGGTCAGTGGTGCCTTTGACATGCTCGGCTGTGTGGAACCGGAGACCTGGGTGCCTGAAGGGCACGTGGAGGGGTGAGGAAGTGGAGGCGGGATTAGAGGAACCCTGGAGAGGTGCTGGGAGGAGGAATAGGTGCAAGGGTCGAGGCAGATTATCAGCTCAGAAAGGGTCTACGTATTGCTCTGCGTGCGTCTTTAAGAAGGGGTGTGTGTTTGCTCGCTATGATCTAAGACAGAGGGGCACAAAAGGGATCACTGTGAAGCAGGAAGTGCCGGGGGAAGCAGGAAGTGGTGGCAACCAGAGCAAACATAGCACAGCTGGGCATGCACCTCGAGCTCCTCTACTTTCCAAGAAGCCCAGCGGCACGGCACGCTGTCGGGAGCCTGGCTCCTATTTTCTCTGTAACATTCGATGGGCTGTCGTGAGCCAATAGGGAGGGAGGCCGGGACGGTGGACACCGAGGAGAAGGGGGAGAGGCACGACCTGGGAGTGGGACGTACAGGCGCGCCCGGGGTTGCCGGGCAGGAAGGCCCCACTGGGAACTGTGCTGCAGGCCAGGGGGAGTCAGCGCTCTGGTCCTCACCCTCTCCCGGAGCAGGGCCTGGGTTCCCTTTTCTCCTTCTTTCCTGAGCTGGCAGCACCAGGAACTAAAGGAGCCCGGGGGGGGGGGAGTGGCTGCCCTGGACACCCCCCCAGATTAGACACCGTCCCTCGTATGTAACATATCTCAGGAGGCATCGCTGAGGAGAGTGCATCCCCCATGCAAGAGCCTCTTTCCCATCGTCTTTGAGATCATCAGCATTCTTTTTTATTTCCAAAACTAGAGGCCCAGTACACGGATTTGTGCACCAGTGGGGTCCCTCGGCCTGGCCTGCACCCTCTCACAATCTGCGGGGGTGTCAGGGGCCCAGTGCACGGATTCGGCCTGATCCCCACAGGCCAGGCCGAGGGACACCATGAATCCATGCACCAGGCCTCTAGTATGCATATAAGATCTTTGGTTAATCTCTTCCCGCCCTCCCCCCAGCGCCTTCCCTCTGAGATTCTTCAGTCTGTTCCATGTTCCCATGCCTGTGTGTTGAGCCTCTGCCCCCTGGTGTCAGTGCGCGTCATAGCTACCAGTCGAACACTGAATGGTCGACCGGTCGCTGAAGCTTTTATATATATAGATGCTTTCCGGTTTGCAAAGGGACTGTGAAATAGTTTTCTTCTTGAGACACTTGCAGAGGTGCCCCCTCCACAGCACGTTATTACATCCGAGAGGCTGTAAACCAGGCTTGTCTGGGAGTTAGACCGGTCCGGGCACGGGTGCGTATGAGCTGTCTGACAGGAGACATACCGCCCAAATGACTTTGATTCCGTTTTTCTGTCAATAAAATAAAAATACTAACAATATTTATTTCGCACACAGACTGCACAAGGCGTGAGTGCTCAGAAAGTGTTAACTGTAGCCCTGACCTCTCAGGGTTGGCTCAGTGGATAGAGTGTCGGCCTGCGGACTGAAGGGTCCCGGGTTCGATTCCGGTCAAGGGCATGTGCCTTGGTTGCGGGCACATCCCCAGTGGGAGGTGTGCAGGAGGCAGCTGATCGATGTTTCTCTCCCATCGATGTTTCTAACTCTCTATCCCTCTCCCTTCCTCTCTGTAAAAAATCAATAAAATATATTAAAAAAAAGAAAAGAAAAGAAAGTGTTAACTGTAATGGCAAAGCACAGAGTCGAGTAAAATAATGATCGTAAATTAGGATATTCATAATGGAGTACCTGGTGTGCAAGTCATCATAACAAACCAGAGAACCAGACGGAATGTGTGAAACAACGGCTGCAGGTTTGGGACCAAGAGAGGGAGGGACTCGGCCCCGAGAAGCAGGAAACGCCTGCGGGGCCCTGGCACTGCTGCTGTCTGCTGCGTGGTGTCAGACGGACCCATCCCCAAGCCCAGCCTGGAGGTCGCACCGAGTGGAGGAAGGAGACACTGGAGCCCAGGCTGGCGTGATGGCTGGAGCTGGGGCAGAGCTCCAGAGAAGAGGGGTGAGGCAGAGGAAGAGCCTGGAAGTCGGCCAAGCGGGCCCTTGAACCCCTGACTGAGTCCTGAGGTGAGCACGGGTGGGCAAACTCATGAGAAAGAGAGGAGCAACTCTGAGGAGCTGTGGGCTGAGCCGGTTCTTTGAGGATCCTCGGTCTGTTGCATGCTTTCATATTTCAGAGCTATTCCATCAATAGATGAATGCATTAAAAAAGCTGTGGTACATTCACACCATGGAACACTACGCAGCTGTGACAAAGGGTCTCTTACCTTTGCGACAGCATGGAGGACCTTGGAGAGCATCATGCTAAGTGACATGAGCCAGTCAGAGAAAGACAAGTATCACATGATCACACTTATGTGTGAGATCTAAGAACAAAATAAATCCAGAGACATACATACAACTCTCTTTTTTTTTTAATATAACAGAGAGGAAGGGAGTGGGAGAGAGAGAAACATCAGTGATGAGAGAGAATCATTGATCGCCTTCCTCCTGCACACCCCACACTGAGGCCTGAGCTCGCAACTTGGCCACGTGCCCTAACTGGGAATCGAACCATGACCTCCTGGTTCCCAGGTGGAAGCTCTACCACTGAGCCACGCCAGCCGGGCACATACAACTCTTAAAAGATCTGTGCAAAGACCTGGAAAAAGTAGAAACTCAGACCCTCAGACCCAAACCTCTTGGCCAAGATCATTTCTTGTTGTCATTCATACTCAGCACCTACTTTGCTGAGTTTGGATGCCACGACCTTAGTTAACCTTCAGTTATAGGGGACGCAGGCCTGGGGGATGGCCTTCCACATGGAAAGTGAGAGTGAACATGTGTTCAGGTCACTCAGTAACTCCGGGGCACTGCACGGCACCTCTGCCCGGTGGCCACAGACTGTTCAGTGGGAGGCAGACGAATGTTAACTCCATGTTTCCTGCTAGAAATGACAGTGCAAATGAAATCTTAAATTTGTGGTAAGGAAGAAGGGGGAAACGTACCTCTCTGTTTCTTACTAATAAAAGGCTGAATCTTTCCTAATGATTTTGGTGGCTTTCACGTTATATAAGCTCTTCATTGTTTATATATATATATTTCATAATCATCTATTAATATGTGCTTACCTATTGCTAACCCTTAGAGTTGGCTTTTTTAAAATTCCCCCTTTACTGTGTAATGCCATCCAGCATAGCTTTCTTTCCCTGACTTAACGGTTCCCCATGCGTTTTGAGATTACCACTATAAATAGCCACCTGTTCTTTGCAACCTCATAATTATCTCTTTCCTCTCCCGCCTGCAGCTGTATTCACTGGTGTTGCCCCGGGTTAGGGTTTGGAATGGAAAGCTACACAGAATGAAGTGCCATTCTGAATGTGACCTCTTCGGTTCCTGGTTGTTGCGTGTGGTTTACGTAAACAGCTGCCAACGATTTATTGTCAGAATTTTAAAAAAGCTCCACATTTCGTGCTGAGAGAGACAGCGCTGCGTACCCTCGCACGGGGCAGAGCCGGCTGTAGCGTGGCCTCTGTTTCACAAATAAACACGAGCTCTGAGCGCCTGAGTCACCGTTAGGAGAGACAGAAAAGACTAAAAATAGAGAAACAATGAGAGCTGTTGGCGTGTGATTCCACGTTTGCAGTAAACGCAGGTGCCGGGCTATTGAAGATGGTAATTTTCATCGCAAAGTGGCTGAACTCTAGGTAATTAAGTGTACATGCACGCTTAGCCCTGGATAGAACTGCGATGTGCCCTACAGATGGGGGAGGTTTAGGGGGCCCCTCCGTGTGGCTGACTGTGGGGCAATGGCACATTATGGTGAGCGTGAAGCAGTATCAGAACAGGAAGCATGCATTCTTTCGCTGGGATGAAATAGTTCGTCCCCCTGACAGTTCCTTCTGCCCAGATCATGTCACCCGAGTATAAAACAAGCCCACCCTCAGAATGCCTCTTCCCTGGCCACAGATTGATTATAGGAGACCCCCTTCGCGCCGAGAACACAGCATGAACTAGCCCTGGCCACTTGGAGATACACCTCGTGTCACATGGTGGTGTGGGACAGAAGGGGACCCCCGGGCAATTGGTCTCACTTCACGTTGGTAATGACAAATGAGGAGAGTGGCTGGGGAGAGGTTCCCTGTTTGTGGAAATGTGAAAAACACGGACCCTTCCGGTTGAAGTTTCTGCTGAGATGTGGGGACGCAGCCTTCGAAGGGGCCACCCCAAGAGGGAGCATGTTCCCTGCAAAGGGTGGTAGGCAGTCCGAAGGCTTCCGTCCGAGGGACCCGGGGGAGACGGGCACACTGGGCAATGCAGATTCTCAGGACCGCCTGGTCCTGGAAGAGGCACAGACCCATGAGCAGGTCAGAGAACCAGGCACGGAGCCGCACGATGGGACCAGCTGACGGCGACCAAGGTCAGAGCCGCCGGACGGAGGGAAAAGAAGCTGCCCGCAGACGGTGCGGAAACAACTGGACGCCCATTGGCAAAAAAAAAAAAAAAGCACAAAACCTGACCCGAACCACCGGAACTCACACATGACCTGAAACTGAACACAAAACGGACCACAGGCGGCGGGCGCGAGAGACACACACGGCGTGGAACTTCCGGAAAGGCGCAGACAGCGGGGAGAGCCCGTTGGAACCGGAGCCAAGGAGATAGCTCAGACCTTTCACGGAAAGGCCGACCGACCGGGGGAAGAACACAGCACAGGGAGACGCTTTGGCTCGTCCCAACGTAAAGCCCGTGTCCGCTGAAAGAGGGTGAGAAGGCAAAGCGCAGAGGGGGAGGGAACACTGGCAAACCGCACTCCGCGAAGGCGCGGACCCGGGACCCGGAGACACTCCAGGCGCCAAAGTCAGAAGCCCAGCATCCCAACAGGCAAGGCGCACGCGCGGGGGTATTTCGGTGGAAACTGTGTACGGACAGCAGGACAGCAGGTAGGGCCGTGGCCGAGGTTCAGTGGCGCCGGTCGCTGGGGGAGTGACTAAGCCGCCCGGACACCCGCCCCCGGCCTCTCGGGGTGGCGGACGCCGATTCTGAAAAAGGAGCAGCGCTGCCGTCCAACAGAGGGGAAGATGGGCACCCGCAGCGCCTCCAGCCCCCCCCTGCAGAAAGGTCCGGCCATGTCCTCAGAAACCCGCCGCTGCCCTGCGACCCCGCGGGGGCCGCCCTGGGCCTCGAAGACTTCCGGTCGCTCAGAAGCCCGGGCACCGATGCTCGTCGCGCCGTTATCGGTAAGCGTCCGAAGCCGAACGTGGCTCCCCGGTGTCCCGCAGTTGGGTCCAAGGCTGACGGCGCAGCGCGCGGCCATCCCGTGGGCCGCTTCGCCACCATGACAAGGGACACGACGCTGACGCGCGGCACAACGGGCGCGGACCGCCTGCCTCTGGAGACTGCGCCCGCGTGAGAAAGAGGCCCCCCCGGAGGTGATGTGCTCCGGGTGTCATCCATGCCACGTTCCCTTAGACGGTAATCCCGCGTTTGCCGGGGGCTGAGCGGGCGTCACCACAGAACGGCAGCACGCGGGAGCCGTCTGGCGAGGAGGGGGCCTTCTCCCCGGACCTGGCAGCGTGGGCGCCCTGGTGTCACGCTGTCCCCCGGTTTCCTGAGAGGCCCCCTCGGGGCCAGGGGGCCGAGGGAAGGCTCCCCGAGGCATTTCCGCCGCGACTCTCACAGGCGTGTCTGGGTTTCCCACGGGAACAACCGGCATGAGAGACGCGGATGGCTGGCTTGGCGCGGGGGGCGGGGGGCGTCCGAAGGGAAAATGATCCCACCGGCTGGCGGCAGCTAGAGCTAACGACACGGTGCACGCGCCTGGAGGACGCTCTCGCTCAACGGCCGGCCGCGCGGCGCGGCGGGGAAGCGCGTGGGTGGGGGGACTGCGCGAGGCTGGCGCTGGGCGTCTGACCGGCGGTGTGCTGGCTTGGACCGGCGCTCCTGTTGGCTGGTTTTGTGTCTCGTGTTTCCGGCCGCGCCACCGGGCTGTCACATCACGTGGCTCCCACGTGGCTCCCACGTGGCAACGGGCAGTAAAATATCGGAGCCCGGGCCACGTTTGCGAGATTGGCTCCTGTGTCCCCAGGAAACGAAGGCAGGTGTGGTAAGTCAGTCCAAAGCCGTTACAGTTCACCCAGACCCACCCTGCGGGGCCAACTCAGCCTTAGGGGAGACAGCGGCGCCACCTGCTGGAGAGAAGCGCTCACGGGCGTTTGCGTGTGTCAGTCCCTCTCCGGTGGGCTGTCCGCGGGGCACGCCGGTGACATGGTGGACGACTCCCCTGGTGCCCCCGGGCAGGGAGACCAGCCAGCGTCTCCCGGTGACTGGGGCTCAAGCGTAACTTCCTCCACAAGACTCGGCCTGAGAAGCGATCCCCAGTGATGACCGGGCGCGACGGGAATTTCCACGAGGGACGTGGGTGTGAACGGCGGGCCTGCCGCTGCGGTTCGTCCTACCTGGTACCGAGGACGCGGAGGCAATGTCCGCGTGAGGAAGCTGCCGTGTGTGAGGAAGCTGCCGTCTGTGAGGAAGCCGCCGTGTGTGAGGAAGCCGCCGTGTGTGAGGAAGCTGCCGTGTGTGAGGAAGGTGCCGTGTGTGAGGAAGGTGCCGTCTGTGAGGAAGCCGCCGTGTGTGAGGAAGCCGCCGTCTGTGAGGAAGCCGCCGTGTGTGAGGAAGCTGCCGTGTGTGAGGAAGCTGCCGTGTGTGAGGAAGCCGCCGTGTGTGAGGAAGCCGCCGTGTGTGAGGAAGGTGCCGTGTGTGAGGAAGCCGCCGTGTGTGAGGAAGCTGCCGTCTGTGAGGAAGCTGCCATGTTTGAGGAAGCCGCTGTCTGTGAGGAAGCCGCCGTCTGTGAGGAAGCTGCCGTGTGTGAGGAAGCCGCCGTGTGTGAGGAAGGTGCCGTGTGTGAGGAAGCCGCCATGTTTGAGGAAGCCGCCGTCTGTGAGGAAGCCGCCGTCTGTGAGGAAGCTGCCGTGTGTGAGGAAGCCGCCGTGTGTGAGGAAGCTGCCGTGTGTGAGGAAGCTGCCGTGTGTGAGGAAGCTGCCGTGTGTGAGGAAGCTGCCGTGTGTGAGGAAGCCGCCGTGTGTGAGGAAGGTGCCGTGTGTGAGGAAGCCGCCGTGTGTGAGGAAGCTGCCGTCTGTGAGGAAGCTGCCATGTTTGAGGAAGCTGCCGTCTGCAGAGCCAGGGAGAGCATGACAAGAAGAGCATTCGGGTCGTACGCGTCCAGGGACAGAAGTCAGTCGGTGACCAACGACCAAACATGCCCCCCTTTTTGGAAAAGCTTCCTCTCCAGTTAACACCGGGCTCTCGGGCGGGCTCTGCCCGACACTGGGGACCGGGCTGTGGCGCACAGAATGCCGGCTCTTCTTTGCTGCCTGACCCCTCTGCCCAGGTGGTCATTCATGCCGCTGATTGCCTGCGGGAACATCACTGGGTCCCTGCAGTGAGTAAATCACCCGTCATTTCTGAGAGAGCAGGTCCTCTAACCTCATGGGTGTTTTCAGCTTTTGTGGGAGAAACACCCACCACACAAAGGACACACGGACGCTCTGTCCCCCACAGCAGCACTTGGTCCTGGCTGCTGCTGCCGCCCCCCACCCGAGCACAGGTCCCGCTGGTGTGGGGGAGCGCGTAAGAGCGGGAGAGACAGACAGAGAGAGACATGGATGTGCCAGAGGCCCGTCGACTGGGTGCCTCCTGGTCCGTGCCCTTGACTGAAATCGAACCCAGGACCCCTTTGGTCTACAGGCCGGCGCGCTACCCACTGAGTCACACTGCCTAGGGCAGCACCTCATTGGTCGTTGACTTGTTTTTGCATTTTCTAGTTGATGAGTTGATTATTCGTGTCAATAAACAGCCCTGTTATTACTGACTCAGATCATAGATCATTTGGTTGTTCATTTGCTTGAGCTTATAATCATTTTTACATACTATTTTTAGGGTAATTAACTGCTAATTTTAAAGTACAATCTATTACAAAACACAAAGCAGAAAATTAAAGCAAATTATGAAGTTGCCATCAAGTAATAAATATGTAAACGTGTTGGAGATCACATGTGTTTCACTGCATATACAGGTGAAAAATAAAATTAAATAGATTTATAAACACACATGCCAATAGAAATTAATATGTTCCAACATTTTCTGAAAGAATACGCAAGAAACTTTAAATTGGTTGCCTGTAATCATGAAGAAACAATTTTTAACATATGAACTACATGAAATTTTTTGTCTTGGAAATGCATTCCTATTTGAATATACACTGAGTGGCCAGATTACGATGATCTCTGAACACAATAATAATCTGGCCACTCAATGTGTGTGTGTGTGTGTGTGTGTGTGTGTATAATATATATATATATATTAGAGGCCCGGTGCATGAATTCGTGCATGGGTGGGGTCCGGCCAGCCTGGCCAGGGGGAGGGGACATGGGCGGTTGGCCGGCCTGCCTGCTGGTTGAACTCCTGGTCGAGGGGACAATTTGCATATTAGCCTTTTATTCCATAGGACACGCACTGAGTGGCCAGGTTATTATGTGTTCAGAGATCATAACCCTCTGGCCACTCCGTGTATAATATATTAGAGGATCTAAGGGAAATATTTGGTCTGCAAAGTACTGAGGAAATCATCCAGATTGATTTTAGGCCATTTCCTATGTTTCCTTACAAATCATAAAGGATATTCAAATAAGCTGGCCGCACACCTGGAATGAACACGCATGTGCTGTGCACGCCTTAAGCGCCAGCTAACAGTGTGCGGTTGCTCTCGTATCTAGTCCCCGTAGCGCAGAGGCGGTTAGTGGGTCTGAAATGAGGTGCAGGACCCCCCTTTGCTGCGTGGTCGGGGGCTGCGCGGTGCTGCAGCGTTTCCTGTCCCCGGGCATGAGCCTTGTTCTACCCAGACAAGCCGAGGCACCTCTGGGCCAACAGCCAACGCGCTGCCGGGAGCCGGGAGCCCGCCAGCGCCCCTCCTGGCACTTGCTCAATGACATGAGCCGTGCAGGGGAAAACTGCTGGCATCCTTTAGGTGCCCGGCCTCCAGGCAGTGTCACCTGTGTAATAGCTTGCGAGGATTTGAGGAGTTCGTTTCCACGGCAACCGTGGAGCATCCCGAGCCCTTCCTTCGCCAAAGACGCCTCTCCTTCCGCCTCGTGTCCGTCTGCAGCGGCTTCTTTCCCTGGGATCCAGGGGCGGGTCCCCGAGGGCCCTGTAAAGAACGTGTTCGCACACAGTTCAGGGGAGCAGGGCGGGATGTGTGATGGGAACAATGCTCCCCGGGGCGTGAGGTGTCCTGCATTCACGTCCGCTTACCGTGTGAGTTTCTTCCCACTTCTCCCATCGAGAGGCGGCCTCACCTCCCGGGCCTTGAGTCCGAACTGGCTTTGGGAAAATACCCGCGGTGACCACTGAGGCTTTGGAGCCTTTTCCTGTGTTATCAACCAACACTGTGTTGTCTCTGGTACAACAGCCATTCAGATATGTCCCCGTGTTTCATTGAGTTATTTGTCCTTTGATTATTAAGTTCATTATGGCGTCTGGATTCAAGCTGTCGGGTACAGGCGTTGCAAATATGTCCTCCCCGTGGGGGGGCGCCCCCTTTCATCATTCTCTTAGAATCCTTTGAAGCGCCAACGTTTTCAAGTTGAAATCCAAGTTGTCCTTGACGTTCTCTTATGGATTACTACACTGTTGGTGGCGTATCGAATTCTTGACGGAGGAACCGTCGTGAAGATTTTCTCGTGGGAATGTTGATCTAGTATTTACTTCTCGGGTGGACGCTATTATTATCTCCAATGACCAGTAAGGTCCCTGTCCCTCTAACGAGCGTTGCGTCGTCAGCCATCACTTAATTCTAGGGGCCCCCGCAGACCTCACATCCTCTGGTTATATATAACCTGTGACCGGCCGCAGGGCGCAGTCAGGAGGGAGGAGAAAGGGATTGCAGGGGGAACCCCAGAGCCTCTGCAGGTGAGATTTGAGCTGAGACACAGTCGCCTTGATTGCTTTTGATGGGGGTGGTGGGGGGAGGACCTATAGCTTGATAGGTAGGGCACCTGAATTAACCTGAAAAGTAATCCTATTATTTTGATCTTAGAGCACATATGCTTATGTGAATCGGGGGGTATGTTTCTCATGTGCGAATAGGGGGTTGCATTTTTCTTAAGTTTCCTTTTCAAGGCCTGTGGGCAGCAATGGAGGAGGTGACTCGGCTGTGAATCCAGCAAGCAGAAGCGATAAGCAGGGTCAGGCTGACCCACCAGGAGTCAAAACATCATCTGATCAACACCATCTCTTCCACACCATCTCGTCCACACCATCTCGTCCACACCATCTCGTCGCCTGATGACTAGGGACAATAGCTGACGTCTGTGCACCTCCAGGGCTGCACGTAGCTGCATTCCGTTCCCAGCCTCACCACAGCCCCCTCCCTTTGAGAGCCCTGTCCCCGGCCCCTGCTGGGAGACAGGATTTGATGCCTGTACGCACCCTGTCTTCTTGGTTGGCTGGCCTTCTCAGTAAGCACCATAGATGATGCAATCCAGCCTTCGTTATCGGACACAGCGACAGCCCGCCCGAGCCCAACCGGGGATTGCCTGGTAACACTTTTAAGCGTCATTTTCTTAGATGGCCCTTGAAAAATGGTTCAAGTTCATTGCTGAGCGGCCACTGTGAAGCTTCGCATGGTCTGTCCTTGGGATTTACAGGTCTCTGATGAGATGAGTGGCTTAATGGACCACTTTGCTTTCATGATAAATAACAACAAAGTCCACTATGTGCAACCTTTCGCTATCGCTCACTCATACAGGCACCTTTATCATATGCTTCCTTTTCCTCCCACTCAAGGAAAAGGCCAAGTCAGTAAAAGGTCAGGCTGGCTGGTATGGATTATTATAATATTGTCCTCAGCCTGTCTACAGATCGATAGCGAATGCCGTCATCTGTTCTACTGCAACATGGATACCAATTTCATTGCCTTAGTGAATTAACAAAGCAGGGCCTCACACTATGCCATCTCCCTACTTCTGTTCTCACAATGGGCATTCAAAGCCAAAAACATCTAGACGCAAATGCCTTCCAGTCATCTCCCACCAGAGCTGCTTTAGGGTCGAATCGGAACACGTCCTCCCGGTGACTTGGGTGCATGTGCGAGTTTCCAATCTGTGTCTGTAAGAAAAGGCAGACAAAAGGACTTATATGCATGCATATAAGCCTAATCAATGGACACAGACAACAGGGGGGTGGGGGCCTGAATGGGAGGTGGGGGGTAATGGGGGAATAAGGACACATATGTAATACCTTAATCAATAAAGAAATTTAAAAAGAAAAGGCAGACAACGATGTCTCCTCAGTAACTGCAGAGGCAGAGAAATGCCCGCAGGAGGTGCCATCCCCAAGCCTCCTGGTTATAAATGCAGACGCTAATCGGCATAACCGTGATTGAGATGCACCTGAACACGGTCCCCGCTCCAGGCACCTGCCCTGCAAGTTCCAAGCAGTTCTGGCCAGGGAAGCAGTTTGAGAACATACAGATGAAGATATCCTTTGGAAAAAATAAAACACTGAACCCATGTCTGACTGAAGTCACATCTCAATGGGGTCTGAAATTTACCAGCCAGATGACAAAGTCCAAAATTCAACACATTTAGCATGTGACTACTTTCTCTGTAACGCTGCATCTAATAACACTGAATTGGCACGTTTTTGAGATGAACAAATGTAGGTCTACCTGTCTTGGTGCCCGGATGACACACAGTGTCTGCCCACACACAGTGGTTTTGTTTGTTTGGATCAGAGACCATAAATTTCAATGAAATGTAGGGCCAGTCCCAATAACAATTGATAGCATCTAAATAACTACAAAATGCAAGTAGTATACAAAGTGTAATCTAATATTTCATTTATTACAGTGTTCTACACTTATATTTATACTAGAGGCCCGGTGCATGAAAATTCATGCACTGGAGGGGGGGGGGTCCCTCAGCCTGGCCTGCCCCCTCTCACAGTCTGGGAGCCCTCGGGCGGGAGGTGACCCGGAGATCAGGGGAAGGGGACGCCCCCATTACACCTCTGCTGCTGCCACTGCCGGCAGCACAAGCCTTGGCGGCCCTGGTTACCTGAGCCTCGGGCGGCCCTGGGAGGCTGGGGGGCTCAGGGGACTGGGTGCCGCCATCTTGTGGCTGTGGGAGCCACCATCTTTGAGGGTGTGACAGCCAATTAGCATATTCTCTCCTTATTGGCTGTGGGCATTGCCATCTTTGCAATGGTGTGAGGGTCAATTAGCATAGTCACTCCTTTTTGGCTGTGAGTGCCACCATCTTTGAGGGTGTGACAGCCAATTAGCATATTCTCTCCTTATTGGCTGTGGGCATTGCCATCTTTGCAATGGTGTGAGGGTCAATTAGCATATTCCCTCTTCATTAGATAGGATACCAGTATAGTAAATGTTATGCTTATAAAAAATGCCAATACACAGTGGAGTGCAATACACTTTATTATTATTCTGTAAATCTTCACCTAAAGATATGTTTTTTTATTGATTTTAGAGAGAGAGAGAAACATCCATTGGTTGCCTCTTGTACACACCCTGACGAGGAATCGAACCCGCAACTCTTTGGTGCATGGGACAACACTCCAACCAACTAAGCCACCCAGCTCTGGCTCCAATACACTTTAGAAGATGTTGTCCTCTTTACAATAAAATTTGTCACTTCAGTAATTTACTACCAAAGCAAAAAAAAAAAAAGCTTACTGCTTAGAGAGAAATACAAAATGGCTCAAACATTAAGTGGTATAGAAATCTTAATAATAAGAGAATAAAAATGACTGCCACTTAAAAAGAATCCCCCACTATCCAAAGCCTCATGACATTCCACCTAAGGGAGTAGGTTGCACACAGTACGTGCTCCACCATGGTTCTTGCTCCCAGATGCACCTTATGGCACTTATGACTGTGCTCTCTTGGTACCGGGGTTGAGAACTGGCTCTTCGTTACTTATCTTATCAGCTAAGTATACACAGCGTGCACATTTCTAACGAGGAGATGAATTAATGAGTAAACAAACTGATAAATGAGTGAATCAATCACAGGAACATTATATACATCAAAGGAATGCAACGACTTATCCTATATAATAAAAGGCTAATATGCAAATTTCCCCCTCAATTGGGAGTAAAACCAGGGGGCAGGGCCAGCTGGCTAACTGTGGCCCTCCCACCGGCCAGCCCAGCCCCTGATTGGCCCCCCACACCCTGATTGGGGGTGGGGCTGACCGGCCAACCACCCACATCCCTCCCCCTGGCCGGCGTGGCTGGATTGGCCTGCGGTCAGGGTGGGCTGGCCAGACCCCACCCATGCACGAATTTGTGCACCGGGCCTCTAGTTCTAGAAAATAAAAATCCTTGTCCCAGCTCTTCCTGATTTTTCTAGAGAAGAACCCATCTTAGGAGATGAATCATCAATCATCAGAATAGCGAGGAAATTGAAAACAGAAATTGCGAATATTTTCCTGAAAACTCTGGTATCCCCAACACTTGAAGATGGAGATAAGAAAAATATTATTCAGTTGAAACATGGTGAAAGAAATCCAAGCTTCACACAATAGTCCTAGGATTTTTTAAAATATATTTCTATTGATTTCAGAGAGGAAGGGAAAGGGAGGCAGACACATCCATGATGAGAGAGAATCATTGATTGGATGCCTCCTGCACACCCCAAACTGGGGACTGAGCCCACAACTCAGGCCTGTGCCCTGACCGGGAATCGAATTGTGACCTCCTGGTTCATAGGTCGATGCTCAACCACTGAGCCACACCAGCCGGGCAGGGATATTTTTCCAACCCAATAATTCTGTGAATCTTTGATTCATGATAAGCAGATTTTTAAATTTCTATCACGAACTCCATGGAAATCAGGTACTGACCCAGTGCACTCCACGAAGGAAGGCCGGTAAGAAGGTACAAAGGCCTCCGCTGCTGCGGGATTTCCCCGCCGCGGGCTTCCCTGGCCCTGGGAGCACGGCTCTGCTGGCGGGTTGGTGGTGCTGTCCTGTATGGTGAGTATGCCCGGGTGGTTGATGTTTTCTTTTGGTTTCGTTTTGAAGGGAGGAGTGCTGGGGAGAGTTTCTTGTACTTCTGGTTAGAGTTAGGAAAAAAAAAAAAAAGCGACTTTGCAGCCTCCCTTTGATTGGCTAAGAACTGAGGACCTATGGTAGCTCTTCTTACCTCGCCTGATGGCTTCCCTGTTCCCTATTTTAGATCTCAGAAGAAACAGCGCCACCACCAGGCACTCCTGCCGCGTGTCTTCAGAGGCTCCTAATCTCCTATTGACCAACCCCCGGCGTCCCTGGTGAGGCCTGACGAGAGCCACCCCAGGGCTTCGCTGCCCACGGAGCAGCCAGGCCTCTGGCCCAATCACCCTCCGTGGCTCGGCTGGAGAACAGACGTCCGTTATGAACTCCGTCTCAGTTGCTCCTCTGGAGGGGACAGCCTGTCAGCATCGTCGACGCTCCCCTGGCAGCCAAGCTCAGATGTTAGCTAAGGGCCAAAGGCAATTCAGGGCGGGTTTTGTCAGACTGTCAGGGACGCGCGTAGATAACACAGGAACACCCACTCCATGAAAAGGCAGGTGGCAAACATACGGTAGGCAGAAACAACGTCAATACGCTGCGCTTCTTCCCACGTGCTCGCTTTCTGCGGGAACAAGAATTAAGTGCCGTTCTAATTTTCTCCAGTAGGTAGCCTACAAAATATCCGTGAGGGCGTTGCGATATTTGAATCCACTGAGCATGTGACAGTTATCCAGACACAGTCTGGGAACGGCACTGTTTTCCCACTTGGCGATGGAAAGCATTGGTTGGTTTTGATGGATGTCTGTGTTTAAAACAATTGCTGAGAAGCAGCTCTGGCCTGAAGGGCAAAGTCTGATGGCTTCCCCTCGCCGGTCAAGGTCACCGCTATTGGCGTCCCCTCCGCACCGGACGTTGGACTGTAAAACCTGGTGTTATTAGCATCCTGGGGGGGGTCATCTGAGAAAACAATCGGAGACTGGAAAAAATAAACCAATTCTGAGATAAGGCTGAAGAACAAACAGGAATGAGTCAGGTGGCTTCTATTGTGTGATAAGTGTAAATGCCATCGAGATATAAAGAAATTGTCTTGGTGGCATTTTTGTCTACATAGATTCCTCACTTCCATCTTTAGCATTGATAAATGTCAAACTGAGGCGTATTTAGACACACATCTTATTCACAAAGGATTGTTACCAAAAAAGTAAGATATTTAGGACATGATGCGTTCGTAACTACTCCCTAGGAAGAATATATCTAATATTGGGCTAATACTTTTACTATGTCCTTACTGTCATTTAAAAAATTAGGTAAGATTAAAATTATGGCAACAATAATGCTAAGCCACTTACATCCTGGTGCCTTGCATGTTAATTAGACCCTGTAAAAGCTTTCTTCCATGCATGGATAACAAGGACCACATCGGTTCCTTGCTAATTTCCTGCGGCTGTTTTAGGCGGACACACTAATATGGAAACTTTCCTGGGAGTATGGACACAGAGCCAGGGAGGAACGTAGCCACCAGCCCGCTTAGGGACATTCTATGCCAACTCCAAGTTCAACTCTTAGGGAAAAAGTCTCGTGGCCTTCAGAAACAAGCTGTAAAATGTGGAATAAACATTATGTCCGTTGTATCGTTTAGTAAGAGTAGACGTGCGCACAAACCTTCACGGAAATGTTGTGCGTCAAGTCTTGGAAATTCAGGTGCTGTTGGCATCGGTAACGTTTATGTAAATCGAGATGGACTGACTCAGGTTCCATGGAGTTGGTCTGGCCGACACTAGGAGGCCTCCATCACCGGCCCCTGGCGAAGATCTCGACTTCCCGACATTTCGCGGTCCTTCCCGGGTGCGGGGCTGGAAGTGATGCCAATGACCTCTGAACCATTTTGAACTCCATACGTGTGGCCCGACCCGACGTGCATCAGGTGTGGCCTGATCTCTCGCTGCCCAAAGAGTGGCCCATGGACTGGCCTCCGGTCATCCCCTGGGAACCGGCCACACCCCAGACCTCCGGTTTCAGAACATCCACTTGGATAAGATCGCCTTTTCATGCATCGTTGAGAAACACTGAGCTGGTCTTATAAAAATGAAATACAACGTAAGTAGAAAAGTGTATGCAGATTTGACAGCAGGTATAGTGAGGTCTATGTAACATATAACAAGGTGGACCCTCTTTAGGTTACAGCTGCGTGGACATGACAAACGCGCCCGTCAATTCCCCGCCGATGGAGAGAGAGGCCTCGCGTCTCCGCTGCGATGTCCTTGGGCTCCGTCGTGGCTAGTCGCCTCCTCCCATCCCCGCGCCTGGCAGCCACCAACCTGGTTTTTGTTCCTTTTCTTTTCTAAAACAGGCATCGCTAACACCACCGAGTCCGCCGCCTTTCCTGTGCGTAGGGCCTGGTCACTTAGCGTAACGCGTTCAAGGCTCGTGTCTGGCTCCGCGCACCGCATTTCTCTGGGACTGCTGCGTGGTGTTCCTGGGACAGATGGGCGCCCCCTGGTTTCCTCTTGCCTCGTTCACCCCGAAAACACGGGTGGCGCACACTCCGTGGAAACGGTGCATAAAGACTTCATAGGAATCTGCACGCAGGTCTTGGCGTGTGCGTGGCTGTCTATCATATTTGCATACATATTCTCAAGATATTTAAGGAGCGCGTCATTCATTAAGTGCACGTTCCGCTTTATAAGAAGCTCTCAAACCGTTTCCACAGCAACTGTATCTCTCTGCACCCCCACACGGAACGTGAACGGGTTCTCATGGCTCCACACCCTCCCCCCCCCGGCCCCCGCTCCAGTCATTAGTCTTGGCAGTGTATCTTAACTTCCAATCCGGGGCGTGTGAAATGCGCATTTCCCTGGCATGTACACACTCCTCGTGGGCGGCTTTGCCATTTGTGCCTTTGCATTCACCAAGCATTGGTTCCAGTTCCTGACCCTGTGACGTGCCTTTTGTTCCCTGTGCTTCTTAGCACTGAGTGGGGAGACGCCCTCACAGGTGACTGTCCCGTGGACATGCGTGCACGCTCGCGGATGTCAGTGGCGAGTGCCGTCTGCCTCCGGCTGCCCCCAGTCCAGGCCGCAGGCCCGGCTCCGTCCTGGCGGCTGTAAGACGAGCGGGGTGAGCCCCTCCGTGCGAGCCCGCACGCCGCCGAACGCCGCCCGCGGTGTTACCTCGCATCGGGAGTGACGCGTGTTTGAAAGGCAATCCACGGACAGACACAAACATGCCTGACACCAAGGACCGCGGTTCTTCCCTTCAGATCCACGTGTGCTAACCGGGCGAGACGTGCTGACTCGGGAACCCCTGGGCCACTTGTAAAGGACGCGTGAAAATGACAGGAAAGCTCCCTGCTCGGCTCCGGGCAATCGAGGCGGGCGCTGCGCCCACGGGCCTCCCGGGTCTCCCATCCGGTGAAGAACGTCCCCGGGCACCAACTCAAAGACACCCCGGAGACTGTTGTTTCCTCCTCGGCAGGACCTTCAAAGCCAATGGCATCCAGACGTCACAAGGCCAGCACGCCTGAGCCGAGCCAGCGATGCGGTAAGAATATCTCCACAGGCCCGAGGGCCCTTTCCAACCTGGAAGGAAGGGTTCGCGAACGCAGCTCCGTGTTACCCTCACCTGACACTTAACTCTCCTAACGAAACAAACCCTGGCAGAGCCCGTGTGCAGCCCCCGTCCTCAAGCACACGCGCTGACGCTCCTGTTTATGCGAAGGGCTCACCGCCCCGTTCGGACGGGCAGAGGCATTCTTGTGTTTCTTGAAAATGTGGTCTTTAAAAGAGTTGACTCTCTGTTACAATTCTATAGGAAAAGCCCCTCGAGATTAGTTTCTTATGACAAATGTAAAAGGAAAGAAAAGTGAGAGAGGGAGAGAAGCCATTGCATTTTATCTGTCAGGAATAAAATTTAGAAGTAGAAACTTAAATTTAAATCAAAATTTAAGGGAATGGAACTGTGAGCTCCCGGTTCGTAGGTGGATGCAGGGGCTCTGTCTCCTGTGGGAGAGGGGACTATGGCTCGCTGCTCCTGGAGAATGGAACACGCCTCGGCCCACACAGAGGTGGGCTGTTCCCTTGGACGACGCCCTTGAACCTGAAACACGCATGTGGTCAGGTTAACCGCATTCTCTTCCCTAGGCCGTCAGCAGGCGTAGTGGGTGCATGGGAGGTGTGACGATGTCATGCAGGTGTCCCTCAACAGGCCACACCCACCATGCATTTTGCCTTGTTTTCAGACCTGTTAGCTCTTTATTTGCATAAACAGATATGCAAATCATGTTGATGATGTTTTTGCCTATGATATGGAGGAAAATCAGGAGCATGTGACTAAACCAGGACTAAGCAAGAAATTAGTTTCATATTTAAATATACTGAAGTAATGGGAAAAGGTGACCATGACATACTTAGCCTTGTGGAGAAGAAAAGAGTGGAAACTCTATTTTTATTAACCCTGGGTCTCACGGGGCTCGGAGCAGGAGGCGGGTGAGTTGTTAATTTGTTAATCTACAGAGGTGCTGCTCTGTTGTTATTGGATTTTCATAGCCCTTTCCCAGCACAGGGCATGACAGACACGAGTCAGAAAACTATGGCGGGGAGGCTCCGGTGAGCACTGACTCAATCGCGGGCGGAGAACTCAGCTACCAGCCACAGAACACCTCCAACGGGCTGCGGAATGTTCTGGATGTTCATGATTTTGTATTCATTCTCATGGGTCCTAGATAATCTTTTACAAATAAAAGAACAAACAAAAAAAAAAACACAAAGAAACACAAGAATCCTTTCAAAATATTGAATTCTTCCGTATCTTCCTTGGAAATAATTTTGAGAAAAATCTATTCTGTTCTAAAAGTTAGGTTTTCCTTGCTCCCCCTGAACGCACACACATCTCGGTTCCTGACGGAAAGCCCGCAGAGGCATTTAGCTTTCTTACAAATCGGGTGTAACAGACTCGTCTGGCTTCCGATGACCTTGATCAGACTCTTGTGTTTGCCATTACGTTGCCCATTCGCGTATGCACGAACGGAACACGGTTTGGTTCCGAACTCCAGCAGAGAAAGGACCTGGTCGTGTGGCGGCACCCTGGGGGGCAAGGCCAGCCCCTGCCTGTCCCTGCGACGTCCACCTCAGGCCACCCCACCGAGGGAACGCCCACTTCAGTCACGGCCGGGATGCACGCGTTCTCCGTTCGGTAGACGGTTTCTCAGGCGGCTGGTTCCCTCTCGGCTGCAGACGTCCTGATAGAAACTCGCTGGGCTGCGTCAGGAACACGGCTGCACGCAACAGCACTTTCTGAAGGAATACGTTCTCCACAGACACATTCTGCGTAATTGGGAAGCTTCTCGCCAGCGAGGTACTAAGTCTTCCCGGTCCCCATCTCCATCCTGGATTTAATGCATTTCCAGGTCGATTCCCATATCGCCCCGATTCATTCTACTCCACGTGCTTAGACAATTCAGCAAACATGGCTGGCTCCACCTCCCTCTCCGGCTGCCCTCGGTAGGCCGTCCTCTCCTGAACGTGTATTTTATGACTCATATCTTAAACATGTGGTGCCCTCTTAAAAATACTCTGATCATTCCCAGAGTTTATTTGTTAAACATTCCCAGGAAGCAAAACTAGAATTTGGTATAAATTCACCATAAATTGTAGGGCTGCTTCCAGCTGCTTTTAAATATATACCCATTCTTATTTTCCCAATAAAATAAAATACTGTCATTGTTAGTGACAACTTTTAAAAAGATGACTTAAAGCAATGTTTATAGAGCTAAAAATACAGTACAATACAAAATAGAAAGAAAAGAAGAGGTTTAGGCAAATAATTTGGATCTCCTTAGACATGGGAGCTGACCATTCCGAGAGTTATGGCCCTGCATTAATATTCTAGGTTAACTTGTCTGTTTCTTCCTCTGCACGCTGTGCTCTCCCAGTTGAACAGTAAACAGATTAGTAATGCTATCAGCTATTTTTTAGAGCATGCTTATAATAGAAACCTGAGGGAGAACAACAAAAAATATCCTCAAAGAACGTAAGAAACATTTTTGAGCTGAAGTTCCAACACAGCTTCCTCTCTGTCGTCTGTCACATTCAGACTCCATCTTCATCTTGATTCAGGAGGAGACTCTACGGAACTTGGGGTGTGGAGGGCAAAACCAAAGACTCTGGAAAGAGCTTGCTCCACAGAAATAGGCCAACCTCTGTGCAGAGTCTGTATCGGTGCCACCTCCGTCTGACCAAACATCGCCCTTGAAAGTCCAAGAAGTTCCTGATCGATGGGCTGGACCCGGTCAGACCAAAGGAAGGAAGGAGAGGGGGTGGAGGAGGCCTTTTTCAGAGGACATCGCACCGCGTGAAGCTAGATGGGGCTCCCCGTGGCCTTTGGCCGCTTGTGAGATTTCTTCTCTTGGTCGAGTAAGCGGATGTGAGGCCCGTGAGCCGTCAAGAAAAAGGACAACCTATCTACGAGGATCCAGCAACTCTAATACGCTGGCTCCCAGGATGATGGCGGCTGGCACCTCCAGCATCCCCGGTGGGCTGGCCAGGGCAGAGCCGGGTCGTGGTCTCGTGCACGTTCAAGCGCCAAGGCTGGCAGGCTGGCTGCAGACCTGTTGCTCAGGGATGGTCAGCTGATGGACTCTTTTGAGCATGAACAGGCTTTGATTTTTAAACTCTCCAACCACAACCTCTGGAGTCTTCTGAGTCGCCGCTAAATTCTGCCTACACACCAAAGGTGGCTGAAGGGAGGAATTTTTAACTGAACTCGGTTGGGAATGTGCAAAAGGTCACGGGAACAGAGTGTGGATCCCCAAGGAGAACGTTCACAGGGATGGATGGTGCATCTGCCCCGCCCTTTGCGATTCCATCGCTGCCTTCCCTGTGGCTCTTTAAACAGGTGGGACAGGTCTGAGCGCTGAAGTGGAGCGCAGTTCTTCCCCATGAAAAATCCGCTTTCGTGAAGGAGAATGGCCCGGGCTAGTTCCGGCGAGAAGATTAAGAAACAAAAGCACTTAGAAGGAAATACACTGTAGACGGCAAGTCCATAACCTTTGGGGGCATTTTTGGTTTCTTAATTCTATGCCTTTTTTTATTCTTCTTTTGACATTACTCACTGTTTACCTCTCTTCCTTTCTATGGGCTCCCCACCCACCTAAAAGTGTTCACACAGGAGCCGCGGATTATCTCACCCAAGCAGGGCCCTCCGGGTAAAACAGAAAATGACAGAACTCGGACGTTTCTGAGCGAAGGAGTGCTGACAACAGTTTACCTCTGCTGCCTACATGGTGTAGAATTAATATCAGACCAGAACATCTCTACGTTCTTTCTATTCCTTACTTGGTAAATTCTGGGGACCATCACGCAAATACTAGTTAGGCAACACCAAAGCAAGTCACACCGCGAGGACAGGGGCGATAGGGAGACTAGGTGTTAGTCTGGCTGTGGATGGAGTGCCGTGTGTGCGGGGGGCACAAGGGGAGGCTCTGTGAAGGGCCGCGGTACACGGCGGACGGGCGTGGGGGCAGGAGGGATGGGAAAGTCGGAGACACTGCCGTCCTCTCTTTTCTCCGTGCTTTTCTTTTGTTCTTCCAGCCTTCCTCCTCCCTTTTCTCCTTCCAGGGAGGAGAAGGTCACCGTGAGGAGATGGATGAGCAGAAATCAATGGCGGTCGGCCCCTTGATGCCGTGAGTCAATCCATCAGCCAGACGGCGAGTCCCTCAGCCCTCACACCCTCCACCCCCCCGCGCTGGCAAATGCCACATGTGGGACTCATTTGCATACCTGCGGAGCGCTCGCTCCCCGAGGAGTCACCGCGAAGTAGGCTGCAGCTGTGACAGCTTGAGATAGAAGAGCCACTGCAATGATCTCCTGGCCTCCTTGGCGCCTTGTCTTCCTGCACCCACTGGGGCTTCTTAACGCAGCGAGGGGGAGAGCCACCTGAGAGGCCAGGGGGAGGAGTCCAGCTCCCCGGCCTCTTGTGGAAACATCGCCAGGCACCCAGCAGGCCTGTTTTCCCACGCCCTGGCTGCTCCGCCTCCCGGGGTGGGAGCAGAAACGAGCGCCAGGGAATGTTACGTGGCGCTTCTTCTTTGAGGAACTCAAGATGTGCTTTTGTTTTGCTTTTTACCATGTTTACGGATGGCGTAGTTCCTGATGTGAAGTCAGCTATCATGCTAATAGGTAATTGCCTGTACACTGAATAGATGACCTCTTCTCTTGAAATAAACGGAGTACTACTTGAATATTATTTCTTGTCCCTTTATTTGCTTTGTTGGTTTGGCTCTTTCTGTTATAGTTCTAACTAGAGGCCCAGTGCACGAAATTCGTGCACGGAGAGGGGAGGTTCCCCCAGCCCAGTATGCACGCACTCCAATCTGGGACTCCTGTGGGATCGGGCCTAAACTGGTGGTTGGACACCCCTCTCACAATCTGGGACCGCTGGCTCCTAACCACTCACCTGCCTGCCTGCCTGATTACTCCTAACTGCCTCTGCTTGCCTGATCACTCCTAACTGCCTCTGCTTGCCTGCCTGAACACCCCTAACTGCCCTCCCCTGCCGGCCTGATCACCACTAACTGCCCTCCCCTGCAGGCCTGATCACCCCTAACTGCCCTCCCCTGCTTGCCTGATCTCACCCCCAACTGCCCTCCTCTGCTGGCCAATTTGGTTCTGATTGGTCAGTTTCTATGCCAGTCAGCATCAAAAGTTCTGCCTCCTAGGCAGCCATTGGCTCCTCACAGTTGCCCCAGATTTGGTTCTGATTGGTCAGTTTCTCCATTTCCTGCCGGGTGTTCTGCATTGTCCCTGCTGGTCTGGGTTCCAGCTGGCATCGTCCCGCTCCCTGAACAACTTCTCCCAGCATTCCATGTGATATAGTTTATTGGGGGGTCAATTTGCATCTGTCACAAATTACATATTTTAACCTTTATTTTCCAAGAGTCTAGATTTCATATTTTTTTCCTCTCTGTTTGAACACTTTCTGATTTTTCATTTTTTATTTGGCTTCTGCTGGAAGGTAGGAGGACCTACCCACCAAAGAGTGACCTAAACTGTATGTTCCAGCTCTGACGTGGATCCTGGAGTTTTCTTGTTTTCGCCCCCGGATGTGACAGCTCTCAGAGGTCCTTGGAGAAGGAGCGTCCCTGCCAGCCGTTTCTCACCAGGCTCGGGATTTGGCTGTGCCTTCGTCTCCTGTGACTGCTCCTCCATTTGTGTTTTCCGAATTGGAGACTGGCCCACCGTCTCGGAGCCACACGGGCTCTGCCGCTCTGGTGCCTGTGGATTTGTGGCTTAGCTTCGCTTTTGGCCAGGAGGTGATGCAGAATCTTCAAATCTTTGCCTTAAATCTGACTCATTGGAAATGAATTTAATCTACCACTCATTGACATCTAATATGTTTATGGAATAGAAGGGTTTTTTATTTTTGTATAAGAATATATTTACGATAGTTAACAAAATATTTTTACATTTATATCTATCTATATAAAAGCCTATGTGACCAGCCGACAGGCTGACCAGCCAACCAGCCAGTAGCTATGACGCGCACTGACCACCAGGGAGCAGGCGCTCAACACAGGAGCTGCCGAGCTGCGATCACTTGGCAGCGGCAGTTCTCGGGTGACGCAGCTGGAGCCAGAGAGGAGGAAGGGGAGTCCGCTTGTGGGGTGCGTCACCCGAGAACTGCCCTCTCGCAATCTGGGACCCCTCAGGGGATGTCAGAGAGCTGGTTTCAGGCCAATCCCCGCAGGCCAGGCCAAGGGACCCCGATGCCTCTAGTATATAGATAAACACAAGCCACTGCAAGAAGAAGTTACATTAACATCATTAGTTACCATCCATTGCATAATGATGTCAAATGTCGACGTTCTAGAGTGCGAAATGTGTATTTTAAATTATATCCCTGTAACCCTGGGCGTAGGGTGTAGCTCAGAAACTGTGCAGAGCTGAATACCTGTGTGCCCCCATAATCATGCGCATCCAGAGAGGGTGCTGGCTCCGGTTATTCGAACTCTGAGGGAATTAAGATGCCTCGCCCTGAGGAGAAACTCGGCTTTTGATGGAAACAGTGGTGAGAATTCATTATACTACTTGTGACGCTCTTCACACCTATTCTAGTTGCACACTCACCGTGTTCCACCCAGATACGTCATTTCTTTGAAACCACATTCAAGAAGACGCCCCTGGCAGTGGAGCAGGGGAGTGGAGGAGGCTGTAGAAGCAAAGGCTTGGCCAGTCGCCCAGTGTGTTTGTAGAAGCTGGGACATCGTCTTTGACAGCACAGGGGGGATCTGGGTTCCGTTCTGCGCGACATCGGGGAGAATTTAAATGTGGGATAAAGGAGACAATGCAACAAGCACCATCTAAATGCAGACAGCGTTCACACCTGGCCTCTGGGGTCTTTGACTACGTCTGAGCGCAGGTGCCTGCCTGTGCTGCTCACCTGCCAGGCCCCTGCCCGCACCCGGCATCACTGCTCTGTTCCAGCGTCATCCACCCACATCGCGGTCCAGCCCCCTGCCCACGGCCCGCATCACTGCTCTGTTCCAGCACCATCCACACCGCGGTCCAGCCCCCTGCCCGTGGCCGGCATCACTGCTCTGTTCCAGCGTCATCCACACCGCGGTCCAGCCCCCTGCCCGCACCCGGCATCACTGCTCTGTTCCAGCGTCATCCACCCACATCGCAGTCCAGCCCCCTGCCCACGGCCCGCATCACTGCTCTGTTCCAGCGTCATCCACCCACATCGTGGTCCAGCCCCCTGCCCACGGCCCGCATCACTGCTCTGTTCCAGCGTCATCCACCCACATCGCGGCCCAGCCCCCTGCCCGCGGCCGGCATCACTGCTCTGTTCCAGCGTCATCCACCCACATCGCGGTCCAGCCCCCTGCCCGTGGCCGGCATCACTGCTCTGTTCCAGCGTCATCCACCCACATCGTGGTCCAGCCCCCTGCCCACGGCCGGCATCACTGCTCTGTTCCAGCACCATCCACCCACATCGCAGTCCAGCCCCTGCCCGTGGCCGGCATCACTGCTCTGTTCCAGCGTCATCCACACCGCGGTCCAGCCCCCTGCCCGCACCCGGCATCACTGCTCTGTTCCAGCACCATCCACCCACATCGCGGTTCAGCCCCCTGCCCGCGGCCCGCATCACTGCTCTGTTCCAGCGTCATCCACCCACATCGCGGTCCAGCCCCCTGCCCGCGGCCGGCATCACTGCTCTGTTCCAGCGTCATCCACCCATATCGCGGTCCAGGCCAAGGGCAGCCCAAACAGGCTGCACACACACACAGAGGTGGAAGGAAACACTTCTGCTTTTAGGAAGGTGAGAGGTAGTCTACTGATTAAAAAGATCCTTATGGGTGTTAAATTTGATACGTGATTAAACTCAAGAGAGCGTATATTTTTTCTTTTTTTAGAGAGAGAGAGGGAGGAGAGAGAGGGAGAACCATGGATGTGAGAGTGAAACATCCGTCGGCTGCCTCCTGCATAACCGCCCACCAGGGATCGAGCCTGCGAGCTGGACGTGTGGCCTGACCGAGACTTGAACCCGCAACCACCTGAGCCCCACTGGCCAGGGCGAGACTGTATTTTTTTAATTTAATTTTTCTTTCTTTGAAATCCCGTGAAGTCTACATGTCACCACTAAAGGAGACTACCTTTTTCTTTCTGCTCAGCTTTAGCACTGCCTTTCTGTGACTGAGGAATCACACCGCAGGAAACAGCTGGCTCACCCCGGGAGACACAGAAAATGCCCACGGCTCGCTTTCTCAGCCTCTCGTGCAAGTCAGACAGGGCACGGGGTTTCCCCGCGGACGGACGTGCCGGCCCCGTAATCTGAGCCGTCCGCTTGAGCCCTGGTGCCCCTCAGGCTGAGCAGAGGCCCCGGAGGTTCTCCCAGCGACAAGGGGAGCAGGTCTCTGGCCTCGGCGGCTGGTGCGGGACCGGAGCTCGGGTGTGTCCCCGCAGAAGGCCCACCGGCGGGAGGTGGAGTACATTTCTCTCCGTGTCGCCTGCAAATCTTGTTTGCTAGATTTCCGAGAGGTTTTGGGAATCACTTAATATCCTTTGCATGCCTTTCTCTTCGGGTTAAATTGATTATATTTTATTTGTTGCTTTCAATTTAGTTTCCAATATAAAAAGTCATCGGTTATCTCGCTTAGCTTGCTCTTTAGTATTTCATTTGAGCAGATAAGTGTCAGCATTCATTAACGATAAGATGATGATGCTGCAGGATGATTAGAGTCGGGTTGCCCTTTCCGGAAGCTGACTGGGTGAGGCGCTGTGCTCCCAGTTGCACGTGCAGGGTCTTAGACACTATGAAAATGAGCACACAGTAGGCACTGCTCTCACCTTTACCTTACAGATGGGAAAACAGCCGAAGACTGAGCATAGCTCACCAAAGCTGCTCAGGCTGCAGATGCGACAGCCTCATTCCCCTGGGTGGCTTCAGAGGCTCTGCTCACCCCAGGCGAAGCCCCGAGGGGCAAGCGGTGGTGAAGCCCAGAAAACGCTGCCTGGTCGTCACGTTGGCGTTCTGTTACACGGCTGGGACACATCGGGGGCTGTCATTAGAGGCAGAAAACCACAAATTCGTTATGCAATGCTCCTCCTCTCCGTTCCTCTTTCAGGTAAAAATGATGTGGCTGTGTGACTGTGTACACGACGGCATTGCCTACAACGTGGGCTGCACAGGTAGAGGGCAACGCACCTGGGGAACCGTTATTTCTCCACCGCGGGGCCCGGAGGAGGGGTGGACCAGGAAGGCGAGGCCCCTCCCGCTGCACACAGCGTGGCCGCTGGGGCAGTCTCACCCGTGTCAGCGCTGGGCTGGCGCGATGCGGCGGCTCACCAAATCTCCAAGCCGCAGCCCTGCCCACGCCGCTGCAGGGACCGCAGACGCCTGTGAGTAGCTCTCCTGTCAGCTCCCCCCAAGTCTGTGGTGTCGGCCCGTCTCAAGATGGTGCTTTTGGGTCATTAAATCTGCTGGTGACACTTCGGTGCTGTCAGACACGGAAATGTCTGCGTTCACACCGCTTATTGTCGACCTGACTGCAGCGTGTTCTCATTGCACGGCCCGTGTGGGAAAAGGCACTTTGTGGACGAGAATCCGGTCTGCGCTCCCCCCGCCCCCCCCCCCCCCCAGACGGCTTTCTGGATAGAAAGTCCGTTAGAAACCAGCTCCCGCAAACACCTTCCAGATGCAAAACCACCAGGGGAGAGGGACGGGGCGGCTGGTAACTCCCTGAAGCAAAGCACGCGAAGGCGGGGCAGCAGGGAGCGGACCCGGTTTCTGTGACACTTCCCGGCGGCGCGGAGCCCGGGCGGTCAGGTGGGACCCAGCTCCGGGCCCGTGGACCCCGGCGGCGGACTCTCCTCTCCGTCCCACTCCGCCCTCCGTGATCTGCCTGAGTCTTCACGGTTGCGGCCTCAGAGCCCGCGGCCTTCTGCGTTCAGAGCGCTGCTGCGTCAGCCACACAGCTGCACACAGCACGGCGGTCGCGTGTCTCACTCAGGAAAGGAATATGGGCCTCACACCAGCCCGTGACAGTGCGGGCCGAGGCGGCGTGAGCGCCAGCACCTTAGCCACGCAGCGCTGTCTTTTCCTGCCCCGCACAGCTGAACAGCACCCGCGCCCTCACGGGTGGCCCTCATGGAGCCTGGGGCTGGCTTACTCACTGCCGTCATCCTATCTGTGTATTCATGCGGCTTCGAAGGGAAAAGCAACCTCAAACGCAATACCCGCTGCGCCTGCCAATCCCAGTCTCCTGACAGCACCCAGAGGAGCAGGCTGTCAGGGCTGCGGTGTGGAGCGGGGGGGGGGGGCTGTCCATACTGTCAGGGCTGCAGTGGGAAGAAGGGGCTGTCCACGCTGTCGGGGCTGCAGTGGGAAGAAGGGGCTGTCCACGCTGTCGGGGCTGCAGTGGGAAGGGGGGGCTGTCCACGCTGTCGGGGCTGCAGTGGGAAAGGGGGGGGCTGTCCACGCTGTCGGGGCTCAGGGCTGCGGTGGGAAAGGGGGGGCTGTCCACGCTGTCGGGGCTGCAGTGGGAAGGGGGGGCTGTCCACGCTGTCGGGGCTGCAGTGGGAAGGGGGGGCTGTCCACGCTGTCGGGGCTGCAGTGGGAAGGGGGGGCTGTCCACGCTGTCGGGGCTGCGGTGGGAAAGGGGGGGCTGTCCACGCTGTCGGGGCTGCGGTGGGAAAGGGGGGGCTGTCCACGCTGTCGGGGCTGCGGTGGGAAAGGGGGGGCTGTCCACGCTGTCGGGGCTGCGGTGGGAAAGGGGGGGGCTGTCCACGCTGTCGGGGCTGCGGTGGGGGGAGGGCTGTCCACGCTGTCGGGGCTCAGGGCTGCGGTGGGAAAGGGGGGGCTGTCCACGCTGTCGGGGCTCAGGGCTGCGGTGGGAAAGGGGGGGCTGTCCACGCTGTCGGGGCTGCAGTGGAAAGGGGGGGCTGTCCACGCTGTCGGGGCTCAGGGCTGCGGTGGGGGGAGGGCTGTCCACGCTGTAGGGCTGCAGCAGGAGGGGGGCCTGTCCATGGGCCCAGGCAGGTCCGCGGGGGGTTCAGGTGACCGCCCTCGTCACGGTCGGCTCCCCTGGGGGGTGAATGTCGGGGCGGCCTTGGTTTCTCACGGCTCCTGGGAGGCAGAGGAGGTGCCTTCAGCCACGTCCCGGCTACGGTTTATGTCAACCGTCTTCCGTGCGACACGCAGCCGGCATCAGAGAGCGACCGCGGGAAGCTGAGTTGCAGAGCAGGTGCTTGGTCTGGAGAAACAGCCTCCCTCCCACAGCAGGTCATCACAACTCCTGCGGGACGTCCTTACCGCACACGGGTCCATTTCGGAGCATGAGCCCCTTCGTGGGGAGGGGCGTTCTTACGGGAGCGCTTCCCTCGCTCCAACAGGGAGCACCGTTAGAACTGATGACCTTTGAAGCGTGACTCAGTAACGCCTCCGCCACCTTCGGCCTTTCTGGTCCTGTAATACGTGCGGAGGTCACAGCAAGGAGCTGGCCCTGCTGATGGGACGGTAAAGGATCAGAACACTAGTGAGCACCATAAAGTCTATTACCGTTCCTTGGGAATGAATCAAGTATCATTGCATGACCTTCCTCACGGACAGACGATCATTGCGGCCTATTGTAGGTTATTCAGAATGATTTCAGAAGTAAAATACAGGAGTGGGAGCTGCTCGCCGCAGCGTGGTTGGGTACGCCACGGTTCGCCCATGGTGTCACGTGGCCCCAGGAAGCAGGGATGCATGTGCTGACAGGGACGATTTCCAGGCCGTGGTCTCAGTGAGACAGGAGGCGGACACTGGCATCCCTTTCTGCAGGTAAATATGGCATGTGCGTGCTTCGGTCACTTTCTGCCCCGGGAGACTAATGAGATGAGAGCAGTGTCCCCTTGAGAGAGGCACACGGCGAGCTGGGGTGAGGGCTGATGCGCTTCCTTTTCGCTTCTTCCTAAGCAGTTTAGCCCTGAGTGAGGCCTGCTCGTTCTTATCAACTAGTGCTGCCTGGGAAGAGAGACGAGGGACTGCTTTGCTTCCTGCAGAGCATTCTCTTTCGTAAAACAAACGAGGAGCGCACAGAGCCCCCAGGCTGGGCTGCGTCGTGGCTTGGGCGTCTTCTGTCATTATTCCCTGGTGCGTTCCCTGTGCCTGGGACACAGCTGAAGCGCCATAAAGGTCCCTTTCACAAACAAACAGCTAAGGTTAGTAAAGACACTCACCACGGCACTGGAGGGAAAATGCCAGGTCTTGTCAAATTTGAAAGAAACAGGTTCACGTATCCTTTCTTTTCGCAAGTGTTTGCTCTGCCTGACAAGAAGTGAGGGCGCACCCCTTAATAAACGGCTTCTCACGGTGCAGTCACTGGGCAAGGCCCGTCATTCAGCGGCTCCTTCAGTCACCAAGTACTTCCTAACCCAAACCCAGCGCTCGGCACACTCACTAGTCAACAGAGCGGCAAACTCGCGAGCCGCGGTTTGCCGACCACTGTCCCAACCCATTATGAACCGGAGGAGAGAGGTCGAGAGGCAAGCCTAGCCAGCGTGTGCAGAAACCTCAAATTATCCGTGAGTACGACCGCAGATATGAATTGAGATAAGGCATCTTTTTGTTCTTTTTGAAGGAGAGGGAGAGAGAGAAATGTGGATGTGAGAGAGAAACATCGATTGGCTGCCTCCTGCCCGCCCCCTACCGGGGATCAGGCCCACAACCTGGGCACGTGCCCTGAGCGGGTCCCCCGCAGCCCTTTGGTGTACAGGCTGACCCACCAACTGAGCCACGCCGGGCAGGGCGGGGGAGGGCAGTTGCTAGAGCAGGAAGTCACTTGCATTGGCCTTCCCAGGGACGTGCCCGGAACGAATCACAAGCAGGTTACAGCGGAAGAGAAGGGGAAGCAAAGGGGGGAGAAGTCGGAAAGCAGAGACCAGGTGGGTTGGGAACACCCGCGGCACAAGGGGCCCAGCCTCCCCCGCGAGCCCTGGGACCGGGCGCGGGTGTGAGGGCTGTGGGGCAGCACCCCAGCGATGGCGGGCGGCCAGACACAGCCGGGGGCACGGGCAGAGTGGCCTCCCGTCACAGAGCACGCAGGCGCTGCTACGGTTTTCAGATTGGGAACAAGTTTTTACTGTACGTATTAATGTAGCTGTTTTCCCCATTGGATTGTTAACATAATGGATTATTTTGTGGAGTTTTGAATGCGAAACAAGGTCAGCGTCTGGAAGGGAAGCTGATTTTGTAGTGGCATATTATCCTTTAGATGCCTACATACATGCAGACATGGATGATAGACACATAGACAGGTACATAGATAGGTAGGTAGATGGATAGACACGCAGATGAGAGGGATAGAGACACAGGCAGACAGATGTGCCTGTCATCTAAATGCATCCTAACCCATGTCTGTACCAATACATATGTAACTGGACTTGACGTGTTAACATTCTGTGGCGGATGCTGTCCGTAGTTTTCCGTCTCGCACTTTGCAGTCAGGCTGAGTTTGGTGTCAGGAAGCTTGGTGAGAAGCGTTGGCTCCTCTCCTTCCTCTGGTGCACACTGGGGAGAACCGCCATTTCCTCGTTTGGCATCGGCGTCGGGTAGGACTAGGCCGCCGTGGGTCTGGCAACGGGGTGGTCGAGGGCTCGGTCCAGTTGACGGAGCTGTCACGTGCGCGCGCGCAGAGAGGACTCGCTGCTGCCCCCTCGCGATCCGTGACGGCTCCGGGCCTGTCCTGGCATCCCTTCCACGTGATTCCGAGTAGTGGGCGCTCGCGTCTCCTGCCTCGTGTCTTTGCTAGTTACGCTGCAAGTTCATCCGTTTCACTGACGGTTCTCAAAAATGCAGCTGTTGGGTTGGTTCATTTTTCTACTAGGTTATGTTTTTAATTTAACTGCTTTCTGATCTATTTTAATTATTTTCTTTCTTCTATGTATTTTGAATATGTTTTCTTATCCGCTTTCTGCCTTCTTGAAGTGTTAGCTTAGATGATTAATTTGAGTTGTTTCCATAATCTTTTAAATGAATTTTAAAACAAAGAGATATGTCTTTTTTATTATCCAGACTTACAAACTCAATTCTTTTGTAAGTTCCATATTTCTACCTGGTATAACTTTCCTTTGACTGAATAACTTTCTTTGCACTCTTTCCTTTGCTGTCGATGGATTTGCTCAGCGTTTGTATATCCAAACATTAATTTTACCTTTGTTTTAAGAAGAGTAACTGAGTCCAGGAAGCTAGTTCTCCCGGCATTACTGTAAGTGTGCGCGTTCAGACCTCTGACCAGCCTGGCTTCGATGAGACATCTCTCATCCTACCTACCTTTCCTTTTCCCTCTACGCGTAGGTATCTTTTTAGACTTTTAAAACATATATTTTTCAAGTGTCTTCTCCCGTTGGTTTGGTTGCCTGGATAATATTTGACAAAGGAGCCACAAATTCTCAGTGGGGGAAAGACAGTCTTTTCAACAAGTGGCGCTAGGGATGTGTTGGAAGAAAGCGGACCGTCAGCAGATGCCCTAACGCTGCCCGGGAGCCTGGGGGGTGTCTGAGCCTCGGAAGGTGCACTTGTGGGAACTGTGAGTTTGGCACCCTGTGACCTTGAGAAGGATTCCAACGTGTAAGGACAGATCATCCCTATCCTTCCATATTCCAAATTTAAAAGAGCTATTTGTTTAACAAACCAATATATTGTTATTATTTTTAATGTATTTTTATTGATGTCAGAGAGAAAGGGAGACGGGGAGAGAGATATAGAAACATCAATGATGAGAGAGAACCATGGATCGGCTGCCTCCTGCACGTCCCCTACCGGGGACTGAGCCTGCAACTGGGGCATGTGCCCCGACCGGGAATCAAACCGTGACCTCCTGGTTCATAGGTCGATGCTCAGCCACACCAGCTTGGGCTGACAAAAAATTTACTGAAGTGAAAGCATCTGTAGCTTTAAGTCCACGTATGAAGAAAGCCCCTGGCCAAGGGACTATGTAGTCTGGATTTGTCCCCTCGCGTAATGATGAATTGCACGGTGTCCTCTACATCCCCGGGAGGTGTCACTGTTACCGCCCTCCAGGTGCAGCCAAGGCCGGGAGGGCAGGAGAGCTGCGGCAGCTGGGAGCAGGGTGTTTCTCGCTGAGAAGGGAATGGCCCCGACAGGGATTGGAACTACAGCCTTAGCCTCTCCTCGCCGCTCCGAGCTCCAGAGCAACCCGATCAGACAATAGAGACGCGGGCGGGAAGAGACCCGCCGAGCTATTAGGCCGATGAATGGGAGGTAGTGCGGACCGCGGCAACGCGTGAAAAATAACGCAGCGGCTTAAGTAATTGTCTATCCCAGTGGTGCCAATTTATAGGCAAGGCTAACTCAATAGTCTCTTCTTATCCAGGGGCCAGCCTCTGCTGAGCTCCGTCATTGTCAGAAGGACAAAAAATTAAAAACAGCTCATCTCCAGCAAGGAAACAGGAAGGCCGAAATGCAAGCAGATGGCATGCAGAAGTTCCAAACTAGCCTGTTCCCTCTGCATCAAACGTCAAAGAGGCCCGGCCAGGGTGGTTCAGGGGTTGAGCATCGACCTATGAACCAGGAGGTCACGGTTCAATTCCCAGTCAGGGCACAGGCCTGGGTTGCGGCTCGATCCCCAGTATGGGGTGTGCAGGAGGCAGCCGACCCATGATTCTCTCTCATCATTGATGTCTCTCTCTCTCTTCCTCTCCTTTCCTCTCTAAAGTCAGTAAAAAAAAAAAAAATATATATATATATATATATATATACATACACATATACATATACATATATACACACACACACATATATATATACACACACACAAACACACACACACACACACACACACACACACACCCTAAGGTATCATTAGGGTGGAACGACTGGAATGAACGGAATGACCAGTCAACAAGAAGTCACTATGATGCACACTGACCACCTGGGGGCAGACACTCATTGCAGGAGCTGCCCCTGGTGGTCAGTGCGCCCCCACAGGGGGAGTGCTGCTCAGCCAGAAGCCGGCTCACGGCTGGCGAGCACAGCAGGGGTAGCAGGAGCCTCTCCTGATACTGCGACAGCACTACCACGCAACAGCAACAGGCGCAGTGGGCCAGGATCAGTGGGAGTGGCACAGTGCCCAGCCCAGGTTCGGCTCCTCCCTGGCCTCCTGCCACTTGGCTCACTGCTACATCCCCCGAGGGGTCCCGGATTGGGAGAGGGCACAGGCTGGGCTGAGGGACACCTCCCCCGCAGGGCACAAATTTTGTGCACCTGGCCTCTAGTCTATATATATAAAGAGCCAGTGTCCGTAACATCCAAAACGACCAAAGGCTTGACTGAACGCCAGGCTGCGCGCACAGCATGCTGAGTAGGCTGAACGGTTGACCTCTCGGAGAGAGAGAGGCGGGGACTTGCAGTGGGGACTTGCGTGAGGCTGCCTCATGGCACCCGCATCCCTCCTTGACCGACCACTGTGACTCCAAGCCAGCGAGGGCCGCCTCCAGGCCATAGCCCCAGGTCCCTCTCCCCCACTTCAGGCCCAAGAGCGCGGTGCTGGGCAGGGGCACCCGGGGGTCCGGGAATGCAGCGCAAGGGGCTGGCGTGGCATCGGGGGGGCTGTGTTTACACTGCCAAGTTCCCTGCTTCCACCCCGGCCTGCGCATCCCTCCCGCCTCCCCTTGGCATTAGATTAAAACAAACAAAAAAATGTTACATTCTGTATAGTAAGAGCCAACAACTGGAAAATCATGTTTTAAAAAATTTTATTATACTAGCATCAAAAATATCAAAAGCTGATGTATAAGTCTTTAAAAAGACATTCAAGTCCTGAAAATTATCAAATATTATTGAGAAAAATAAATGAGCAGCAAAACCATGTTCATGGTCCAAAAACCTTCCTATGCGTACGGCTCCATTTCACTTCAGAGTGAGCTTTTGATTCAATATACACTCTTATTTCCGTTTGGTACATAGATATTCCGTAGAACGTGAGAAAGTCCCCTTCTCTTCCTTCTATGCTCAGTTTTCATCACAAATTGATGTTGAACCTTGTCAAATGTTTCATGGGAATTGAGTGAGAGGAACTCGGGCTTCCTTCTTCTTTTAGTCTCTCTGTAAGGTCAACGATATTGACTTGGTTTCCTGCTTTTGTTTTTTAAGATTATTTTTAAGAGAGGTGTTAGGTTTCGGATAAAATTGAGAGGATGATACAAAGATTTCTCATCTCCCCCTGCCCCCACAAAGCACAGCCTCCCCATCGCCAGTCTGCCCACCATGTGGCACACATGTTGCAATTGATGAGTCTGCAGTCACACCTCATGGCTGCCTTCGCTTCCTGGGGTTATTATAACGAGGGGCCACAGACAGAGTGGCTTGTAAGTAACAGAAAGGCATTTCTCATAGTTCTGGGGGCTGGAGGTCCAGGACCAGGGTGCCAGCCGGGGGAGTGGGAGCCCCCTCTGGGTCACGGACTTCTCATTGAATCCTCATGCAGCGGAAGGGTCTAAGATGTCTCTGGAGTCTCTTTCACGGGCATTAATCCCATTCATGAGGGTTTCAGTCTTATGACTTTACCTCCCAAAGGCCCACCGACTAAAACAATCGCCTTCGTGGGCTAAGGTTTGCACACGTGAATTTCTGGGGGAAGGCAAGTACTCAGTCCACAGCAGTAATCATCCAACACTCTAGGTGACTGAAGGTTCCCTCTCAGTGTTGTACCTTCTAAGTTTGGATGAAACTACACCGACATATGCCCCTCGTTATATTATCATCCTATATAATAAAAGCCTAATATGCTAAGTGTTGGGTGGTCCATTCAACCGATCAAAGCGTAATATGCTAATGATATGCTAAGGCCGCTCAACCACTCGCTATGACCTGCACTGACCATCAGGGGGCAGACAGTCGATTGGTTGACCAGTTGCTATGACGTGCACTGACACACCAGGGGGCAGATGCTCTGACCAGTAGGTTAGCTTGCTGCTGAGGTCTGGCCAATTGGGACTGAGCGAGATGGGCCGGACACACCCCGGAGTCCTCCTGCAGTCCCTCCCTGGCTGGCCAACCTCCCACGTCCCTCCCCAGCCCCGATCGTGCACCGGTGGGGTCCCTCAGCCTGGCCTGCACCCTCTCACAATCTGGGACCCCTCAGGGGATGTGGGAGAGCAGGTTTGGGCCCAGTCCCACAGGACCAAGCCGAGGGACCCCACCGGTGCACGAATTCTGCACCAGGCCTCTAGTACAGAATATATTCACTGTCCAGTACTTCTCTGTGCCCTACCTCTTCGTCCCTCCTTCAAACCCCTGGCAACTGCTGATGCAGTCACTGCCTCCGTAGTTTTGGCTTCTCCAGGATGTCAGATCAGCTCTTTCCCTCGGGAAGCCGCACCTCAGTTTCCTCTCTCTGACTGCATGGGTTGGTAGCTCGTTTCCTTTCAGCACTGCATACTGGGTCATTGACTGGGTACACCACAATGCTTCGGCCATTTGCCTACTGATGGGCATGTTGGTGGCTTCCATATTTTGGTTAATGTAAATGAAAGTGCGGTAAACACTCAAGGGCAGGTGTGTGGGCTTCATTTTCAACTCCTTTGTGCAAACCCCAGAGGCGCATTCGCTGGAAAACTGCCGAACTGTCTTCCAGAGTGGCTGTGCCATGTCCTGCTCCCACCAGCCATGAGTGAGAATCCGGTATAAAGTGTTTTCTTTTTCTGTAAAGAACACACACACACACACACACACACACGTGTGTGTGTGTGCACATGCACGCATACACTCCACATGCCCAAAACTGCACATGAGAGAATAGACTTGAATGACAAAATGACTGATGCATAACGTTAACTGCTGAGCGATCCACGTGGTGTAGGCTGGTTTATAAGAAAGACGGGGGGTGAAGTGTAACAATAGCTAAGTCTAAAATACAATTTTTTTAGTAGGCAGCATTTGGAATCGGGCATATAGTGTAGGCAAGAGCATGCCAAATAGGAAAGGTTGAATAAATAACAGATGTAAATATAATAATGAGCATAGTAAGTTGAGGGAATGCTTTACTTCAAGTTAAATCATGCAAAATCTGCAAATAATCAAGGGATTCTCCCCAAACCTTTACCATACACATTGACAGCTGCAGGGTAGTTGGTTTTCTTTGTTTGTCTACATTTGATACTTTCCTAATGATCTGTATGGATTTACATTTCATTCTCTCATGCGTTCTTAATTACATAAGACATATATGTGCAGCCAGTGTCACCATTCACAAGTCACATCATACAGTTACAGCAAAATTACTGGTGGGATCTAGACTTCTCCAGCCTGGAGTCACCACTCAGGGATGTTTCCTTCCAGACCCCGTAGCTACGCAGCATTCTTTAATTTCACAAACAAAGACACGGATTTTATGGGATAAAAATGACCAAATGAGTTCCCCCTGTACACCACCATACGTTGCTCTACACTCTTGAGTTTTAGGTTTTCTTAGTATAACCTTTCAGAAATGTGCATATACCGTACGCTGTGTGTATGTATACGATTATGGAGCCATGCAAATGTAATGACACACATGTTATTTGAATTGTTAATACGCGAAGATACATATTGTATATACATATGTCGTCAGCAGCTCCGTGAACCGTTTTCAGTTGCTGCGTGATGTGGGATCCTGCCTGCCAGGGCCTCTCCGATGACCCCACAGGCCCCGCCCGAGCCTCAGAGCTGCCCGTTCCGCGGCGGGGACCTCTGAACCATTTGCAGCCACTTTGACCTCTGGGACGCACTTATACTGTGGGGCCCACTAACAGCACCTCACTTGCCCTGGCGCTTTGGACTGATCTTTCTAAAAACGCCCCTCCCCCATATTTAGAAATTACACGTGGGACCGCCATGCAGATCTGTGGGCTCCGTCACCCCCCGATCAACGTCTTACCTTTATGGGGGAAATGAACTGTTCTCCGTGACTTGAAAATGTGATAACCTGGGGGTTTATTGGTACAGTGTATTTTTCCTCGGGCAGGAAAGCCAATCTAATATTGAACACACAAGGAGCACATTTCGGTTTAAGAAAGAAACAGGAAGGCACTTTACAAAAATTCAGTCCAATCACATTCCGGAGGAGAACCAGAAGGGCATGAGTGTGCAGGAGGCCTTTTCATTTCTCCGTCGCAGGCTTTCCTGCTGCTAACTTAACCGAAGAGAAGCAGATGCGCACTCTCTCCAGGCGCGACGGGCTCAGGTGTCCTGTCTGCCCGAACGGGAGGAGTAACCCTCTACCTCACTGCTGCTCTTATCCCATTGATTACTGATCCCGACTCCGCTGTTTCTGCTCTAAACCGGTTCTCATCCCAAGGAAGCGTGGATTTCCTTCCTCTCTGCTTCACTGCCGCATCTCCCTTCCCCTGGCCCCCTTCAAATGGCTGTTAGTATCTGGTAAGAAAAATCAGATTGGAATATGCCGAAAGGAGGGCCAGCGTGCGGCCTATGGAATGGTTGTGACCACTGATAAGCAGGCATGCCTCCCTCCTCCCCCCCCCCCCCATCAGGGAGAGCAGAGGGTGCTCCTTAACCATGTCACGTGGCGCTCATGGCACTTGCTCTGGCCCGTGGAACACCAGTGCCTGTGATGGGGGCCGAGGCCTGCACACGCTGTGCAGCGTGGATTTGCCTTATGGCTCAGTGATTTCAAAGGGAAAGCATCCCCCGGGAGCTGATGGGTCCTCGGCCTGGGCCCAAGAACAAAGATTTGGAGAGAAGACCTGAGCCTGTGACACCTGGAGACGTCACAGGACACGGACCACCTGAAGTAGGGCCGGCCATCCGGTCACTCGGTCACTAATGCGTCAGGCGTCTGCATCTGCGTGAACATGAGACGTGCTCTTATTTATGCCGTCCGGGTGTGGGTCTGCTTTGTGCTGCGGTGGTTTGGGGGCAGTTGCTGACAGATACCTCGTGAAATGCATCACATTCATTCCAAGTGTGGAAAGCTTTACGCAGTGCAGGTCTGCAGACAGCAGCGGGCGCTGTCACCGTCCAGAGGAGAGACCTCAGTAACGCCCCGTCCCCTTCCTCACCTCCCGCTGCTGAGGCCTGAAGGAGAGAAAAGGGAAGGAAAGCAACGCAGGCCACCGCAGAAACAGGCAGAGGCCATCGGGGCCTCTTCATAGGAATGCTGCTGTCACATCAACGTCCTGAGAAATGCTGCTGTAGGGCCGACGTGTGCCCCACATCGCCTCGTCCTACATCTGTGCACCCTTTTCTTAATGGGGTCACCGAGCGACCAGTACTATCCTGGGAAAGAACGTGTTTGGAGAAACCTGTGTGGTGTCTAGTTAAGACGCTATCAGACTTCTCTACAGAACGCAGTGCGCCTGTGTGTTTTGAAGGAACGTTAAATAATAGACATCATAGCAAGGTGTCCTTGTTTTAGGCTGCAATGCAAGGCAAAAGGCCTAAAGCGGCCCTTCCCCATAGGCATGACCAGCCGTCACTCTGCAGGATGTAGCTCCCTTAGAGGGCACTCCACACAGCACGTTCTTTTTAAAAAAATAAATAAATCTTTATTGTTCAGATGATTACAATTGTTCCTCTTTTTCCCCCCAAAGCTCCCCTCCACCCGGTTCTCATCCCACTCTCTGCTCTTTCCCCCACCCCCACTGTCCTCATCCAGAGGTGTACGCTTTTTGTCCAGTCTCTTCCCGCACCCCCACACCCCTTTCCCCCCGAGGACTGTCAGTCCACTCCCTTTCTATGCCCTTCCCATGCCGTTCCTTCCGCGCAGAACCTGGGACCCTGCCCGGAGGAGCCACAGTCCGGCTTATCAAAGGGAACGCAACGCAGCTGAGAGAAATTAAGCCACACAGAGTTTGTTCTCTGACCGTGATGGGATCAAACTAGAAATCAACAACAGGGCGATAACAGGACGATCTCCAAACATCTGGACATGAAACAGACACTTCTAAGCAAGCTTGGGTCCAAAGGAAGTTCCATGAAAATAAAACTAACGCAGCAACGGCAGGGGGATGAGACAACAGCCTGCACATCGCCTGTCCTTGTTGCCTCTTCATTTCCCTTCGGGAGTTTGTCTACGGGAGGTCACGATCACATTAAGGTGAAAATACAGGTCGATAAGTAGTCACTGCATCAGGATTTTTATGCACCTTTCCCATTTCACGGCTTCACTTACCTATTTTTTTCCAATTTTTAAAAAATATATATATTTATTGATTTCAGAGAGGAAGGGAGAGGGAGAGAGAGAGAGAGAAACATCAATGATGAGAGAGAATCATTGATTGGCTGCCTCCTGCACGCCCCCCACTGGGGACCGAGCCTGCCACCCGGGCACGTGCCCTTGACCAGAATCAAACCTGGGGACCCTCCAGTCCACAGGCTGATGCTCTATCCACTGAGCCACACCGGCGAGGACCTCACTTATTTATTATTCCTATCTTGGCCCCATCTTGATCTCAAGCCCACTCTTCCTGTTTTCACAGCATGCTAGAATCACGCCAGCGATTAAGAACGTGATCCGTTCCCTGCTCGGCTTTGGAAGTGAAATGTTGACAGAGTGGGACTGTCTGCATCGGCAGCAGCTATGTGTCTGAGTGGGCTTTTCCCGAGAGCACTCTGTCCTTTGTCTGAGCTGAGCCAGGTCGGCATCCCCCAAAGCACCATGTTCCCTCCTGTGGAGGCATCATGGGAGGGAAGGACACCCCGCATCTGTCTTGTAAACCAGGAAATTAGCCTCTGTTTACCTCACCAGCTAACCAAGTACGTTAAAAATAAAGGAGGCTTAGAACCATGGGCCGCGGCGTAGAAGGTTTCGGTATTCACGTGTCATCGTCGAGCTAACGTGTGAGTGTCCTGAAGTGAGCCCAGCAAATGGTGATAAACGGAACATCTCAAGTCACACAGAGCATGTCCCTTGCTGAGACAGTATAGTATGTGTGTTCTTTAAATATATTTTTATTGATTTCAGAGAGGAAGGGAGAGGGAGAGAGAGACAGAAACACCAATGATGAGAGAGAATCATTGACCGGCTGCCTCCTGCACGCCCCCTACTGGGGATCGGGCCCACAACCCGGGCCCGTGCCTTTGCCTGGAATTAAACATGGACTCTTTAGTCCGCAGGCCAGTGCTCTGTCCACTGAGCCCAACCAGCTAGGGCTATACTATGTTTTTTAGGACAGTTTCCATTGTTTCAAAGTTCTTCTTTTTATTTACCTAAGACCTATTTCAATTTCATGTCTACCACTTGGTCCTTCCTTTTTTTGGCTTCTTAGATTTGGGGAAAATTCCAGTAAATCCACAAGCATTGTCCCCACTAATTTCTTCAGTAGCTTTTATAACTCTTTCACTGCCGTCGCCCCAGTGCTGGGCCCGAGTGCTGAGGCTTCTCGCCGGGAGGAGCGGGTTTCTCTCTGTTGAAATCTTCCTCCTTGAAAGGGAGCTTCGGACTCTTCAGCCTTTGAATCAGCTGGAGCTGCTCCCACTCCCTTGGGTGTCTCCCTGGGCCGTTCTGTGCTGGCCTCTCTCCCACTCAGCTTCCAGGCCCAAACACACACACACACACACACACACAGAGAGAGAGAGAGAGAGAGAGAGAGAGAGGGGGGGGGGGAGGAGGGAAGGGGGGAATAAAGACTGCCACCCGTTTTCACGTAAACTCGTATCCCTGCGTCGGTCTCTCTTCCAGGGAAAGGCTGACACATCCTCTTGCTTCTCCTCAGGCCCGGGCCGGCCCCAGCGACATGTTCTGCAGAGCCACGACTTGCGATTAGCGATCGATACCCTTGATTGGAGGTTTGGAAGTGTCTCCGGAAATGACTTCGGACAGGAAATCTAGATGGAGTCCAAAACATGCCAATGCAGCGGCGTAAGCCTGTGCCCTTCATTGACCCCGGCATCCGCGAGGCCCAGGGCCGCCCGCAAGGGCTCCGGGGTGCAGGGGACACGGGTGGCCCCAGGCCGAGCGGAGAGAGAGCAGTTCTCCCCACTCCTCCGGCCCGGCCTGAGGGCGCCCCGCAATCCACAGCGGCAGCTGGCGGGTGGGCCGGAGTCGGGGGACGCTGAGCTGCTGACCTGGCTTTAGGGTCACTATTGAGGGGCACCCCCCGCGCATGGGAGGGGCGCGCTCTTCACCTGGCCGCGACCGCTCCCCACGGGATGATGGCGCCAGACAAGCAGGGAGCCGCGCAGGGCAGTGCGGAAACCAAGCCGCTCAGCTCCCGTGCTGGTCTCATTTCCATGTATTTCCCTGAATAATGTTAAAGCTCTGGCAGGGAAATGTGATGCTTCATTGCTGTTTGCAAGAATTCCGCCCCCCCCCCCCCCCGCAACTTCCTCATTTGATATAAATGCAGGACGTATTTCTTTTTCTTTCTAACCCATCATCTGAGGTTCAAGGACAAAAGCAAAAATAAGAAATGGGACATGATCTGGTTGGGCGGGACTGAGCAGTGCTTTTTAGATTAAGCGCGTTTTTATCCATGCGAATGGCGGGCGCGGTCCTGGGCATGTGCGTGGCTGCGCTCACACCAGCATCTCACTCTCCACGTGGCCCGGCTCCCTGTTTTCACTCATTCGCTTCCTCTCGGCGGGAACGCAGACCAACGGGGCCGCCGGGCTCTGCGTGGCTCCGCGTGGCTCCGCAGGAAGCTCCGCGTCCGCCTGGCCTGAGTGAGCCTCTGGAAGGAACGCGAGCGCTCCCATTGAGCTGACGGGGAGGCCGGTGCGGGGTGGCTAGGGCTCTGCCAACTCTACAGCCAGCTGCAGCTTTCTAATCTGGATAACATGGATGGATGGATGATCAACAATAGATGATAGATGATGGTGATAGATACATAGATAGATAGATGATAGATGATATAGATAGATGATAGACAGATAGATAGATAGGCAGATGGTAGACAGATAGATAGATAGATGATAGATGATGATGATAGATGGATAGATAGATAGATGGATAGATAGATATAGGTAGACGGATAGATGATGATGATGATAGATAGATAGACAGATAGATGATAGACAGATAGATGATAGATGATATAGATAGATGATAGACAGACAGATAGATAGACAGATGATAGACAGATAGATAGATAGATGATAGATAGATGATAGATGATGATAGATAGATAATAGATAGATAATAGATAGATAGGTAGGTAGGTAGATAATAGATAGGTAGGTAGATAGATGATAGATAGATAATATATGATAGATAGGTAGGTAGATAGATAATAGGTAGGTAGGTAGATGATATATAGATAGATAATAGATAGATAGGTAGGTAGATAGATAATAGATAGATGATAGATAGGTAGGTAGATAAGTAGGTAGATAGATAACAGATAGGTAAGGGTCCACATTTTAGCCGTGAATAATATCACAACTCTGCTAAGGTAACCAAGAGATATTTATTTATTTATTTATTTTAATGTATTTTTATTGGTTTCAGAGAGGGAGAGGAAGGGAGAGGGAGAGAGAGAAACATCAATGATGAGAGAATCATTCATCGGCTGCCTCCTGCACGCCCCCTACTGGGGATCGAGCCCGCAACACGGGCCTGTGCCCTGGACCAGAACTGAACCCGGGACCTTCAGTCCGCAGGCGATGCTCTATCCACTGAGCCACACTGTGTGGGGCACAAAGAGACTTTTTACGTGTTTAAAAACGGACATGTCGGATCTGTGTCAGCGCCCTCAGCCGCTCCTCGCCAAGTCAGAGTGGAAGGAGCCCCTCCCTGAGCAGAACCAGAACCAGAACCCTTGACAGTTCCCAGCTCCTCCCCGCACTGGCTCCCGCCACCAGCTCACGTCCATGGCCCGTTTCCTCACCCAAACCCAGGCCTCTGCTGGTGGGCAGGCGGCGCCACACCCAGCGCTGAGCGCAAGCTCGGGGGGCCTGGCTCCGGGTTAGAAGGTGCCCAGCTGCTCTGTCCTCCGAGCCTGCGCCCCGGGAGGTCAGGTGCCGATCGCCTCACAGCTGTGCTTCCCGCACCCTGAACTCCTGGGCCACACCTCGCTCAGCCCGCCGCCGGCTCTTCGCACGCCACGCCCTGTCGGGGCCTCCCTGTCCCACAGATTGTGGGGGCTCATTCACCTGGAGCTGGCGCCCCACTCTGCCTGGTTCCCGATGGCCTCGCTGTGGCATCGCAGAGGGGCCCGACGCCAGCTCCTAAGAGGGCCAGGAGTTGGGAAGGGGCCGGAGCGCCTTGTAAGGGTCGGTGCTCTCACCGTCCCCCCCCCCCCCCCCCCCCGCGCGGCGTGGTTGTCAGAGCCGTGCTGTGTGGGCGCTGGGTCTCCTCCACGCCTTAAACTTAGGGACGAGGAGAAACCGCCCTTGGTCCTCCACCCACTTCACCGGCGTGACAGAAACGCCCAGCCCCGCCGCCCCGTGCTCCGTCACCGCTGGCTCCCCCAGGGCCGGTGCCCATGTGGCCCACGGGGGAAGCCCTCATTCAGCGGCCAGACCGCCCTCGGCCGTGCGCACTGTGGACAGCGCCAACTGTTCCGCTGCTGGGACACCTGGGACCGCCCCAGTCACTCTCAGGGACCCCCGCCCCTCCTTGGCTCCCGCTGTGAGCCTGTCCCCCGGAAGCACAGCAGCTAGGCGCAGAGGCAGGTGGAGCCACAGCAGAGTGATGCTCAGGGGCTCCAGGCCGCTGGTACCCAACATCGCCTGAAACCCTGTGGTCCGTAACGCGTGGGGGCATGGCACCTCGCCGCGAGAACACACACGGACAGGGGCCTGGTGAGTGGGGTGCAGACCCCGGGCCTCCCGCCCGCCCAGGGAAGGGCTGCCCGGCGGCACTGCTGCTCAGGGAGGCGGTGGAGCGGCCCAGGCGGGAGGCGGTGGGCATGGCTCTTCACTACCTTTTAAAGTAAACAAACCAGCCTCATGAATAATGCAGGGCGGCTGGCTGAGTGCCTAGTGATGGCGGCGCCCCTTCGGGGCCAGCAGGTTGAGAGGCTGCATTTATTAAAACGTGCAATAACAATAATAACAAAAATGAAGCCGAACGCTTGTTTTCCCACCTTCCCTTCCGAGACGCCGGGCCTCAGATGCTCTAATCAGATAAAACAAAGTCATAACAACCTCCCAGGACGGCACCCCGGCGTGGAGGGTGCGCAGCTCCCTTCCTGGGGCGCTGGCGGGGCTCCCTGATCCGCCCCCCTGCCCACCTCCTCCCTGCGGACAGGAAGGGGCTCCGAGCCTGGGCTGTGTCAGGTGCTTCAGCAGGTGTCCCTGTTTCTCGGGAGGCCCATGGCAAGCATTTAGGTCTCCCTCCCTCCCTTACCTCCCGTGACACTTCCCAAACCCGTTTTCCCTTTTACTCACCGTTATTACTATCTGAACCTTAATATGTTTGTAACACCTTGTGGCTTTAAGAGACACTTTATAATTATTGTTTCTGAAGAGCCTGCAGCCCTCCTGCCAGACAGGCTAGGTAAGTCACAGCTGGGAAAACGGCCTCAGAGAAAAATTATGTAACTTGCCTGGCAACTCACCAGCCTTTTCTACTAAGTGCGCTCTCCGGCTTTAAGGTCACCGTGTTCTTTCTGCTCACCCTCTCCCGGACCCTCACTGTATCCGCTCTGCAGTTCTTCAACCTGCTGCTCTCAGCGGCTGGCCGGAGGTCCTTCAGCGAGGGCCTGGTGCTCAGCAGGACCATCTAGACCTTCCTGAACTCACTCACACCCATGCCTGCTGGCACCCGCATCGCTTCCGACTTCTTCCCAGGAGAGGCCTTCCCTCCTGCTGAAGGAGGGCCCCCTGCCTGGTCCCGCCGCTCCCACACGACCCGTGTTCCCCGCCCCCCGTGTTCCCCGTAGCCCGGAGGCCGTGACCCGGTGCTAAGATGCTCAAGGGTCAGAGGCTGGGAAGCCCGGAGAAAGCTCCTGCGGGGAGGCTATGCCTCTGAGCGGAGCTGCTGGCATTCTCGCGGGGCTGGAGAAACCAAAGGGGAGCAGAGAGGCACTGGAGGAGGCGGCGTCTTGAAAACACCCTAAGCTTTTTATTTATTTATTTTTGGCATGGATAACGAGTATTTTATTTTATTGTTTTTTAAATACTTTTGTTGCTGAGAGTATTGCAGATGTCCCCCATTTTTCCTCCCCCTTGTCCCCCCGCCCCCCCACCACCACCCGGTTCCTGCCCCGCCAGGCCTTCACCACCCCATTGTCTGTGTTCTGGGCACTGCTTTGTGGGCACATAAATTATTTGGCTGAGCCCTTCCCGCCCCCTCCCTCCCCTTGCCTCTGCACGTCCTCGCTCTGTTCCCTGTTTCCATGCCTCTGCTTCTGTTGTATGTCGTGAAACCATAAAAGCAGAATAAAACAAAACAAGCCAAGGAGAACACAGGAAACGGAGGCCGCACAACACCAGGCATCTCACGCGGCACAATTTTCACCGACACAAGGCCGAGCGCGGGAGAGCCAAGGGGCAAACGGGCGGCACCAGCACCAGTGCCGGAGCCACGGTGCGGGGGGGGGCATATGTGCCAGGGAGCCATCGGATAAGGGGCTAGTTTCCAAAGCCCATAAAAAACCCACACAGCTCAGCTGGAGGAAGACAGACAATCCCACCAACAAATGGGCAAGGGGCCTGAAGAGATGCAGAGGGCAGACTCCGAGTGGCTGTCCCTTGGTGGAAAGGGACAACTGGAAACAGACCAGCGTTCCCCGAGCCGGAAGCTTGACGCAAAGCATCTCGATTCCTGCCAGAGGAAATGGAATCGGATCCACTGTCAAAGGAAATAACATGAGAGTAATATAAGAAGGTGTTGTTATTTGCATATTAGCGTACTAGTTCATAGGAATCCAAAGATTCTGCAGTTACATTAGGATAATTCATATACAAGTTTTTCTTGGGTTTTTTTTGTGTGTGTTTTTTAAATATATTTTTGTTGATTTCAGAGAGGAAGGGAGAGGGAGAGAGAGATAGAAACATCAATGATGAAAGAGAATCATTGATCAGCTGCCTCCTGCACACCCTCTACTGGAAATCGAGCCCATAACCTGGCATGTGCCCTTGACCAGAATCGAACTGGGGACCCCTCAGTCCCCAGGCTGACCCTCTGTCCACTGAGCCAAACCGGCCAGGGCCATGTACAAGTTTTAAAATGTCACTGGGTACAAGTTCAATGTGAAAATTAATTATAGCTCTACATAGTAGCAATAAGCAAAGAAACTTAAAAATAATAAAATACACACATTTAAGTCAATAAATCTGAATAAAATAAATGTAAACCCAATCAATAGCGTTAACATTATCACAAAAACACACTGTCACAGTGAATCAAAACATGATGTCCATAACTTTTCATCTGAAATTTATAAAAAAGGCTGAGACTACTTGCAGACAATTTCAACAAATAAAACAAGATGCTATTTCTATGTGCTGAAGATTCAGTGTGGTGAAGATGTGATTAGTTGTACCGATAATCTGTAGTTTCAAAGCATTCTGAAGCAAAACTCCAGCAGATTTATTTGAGAGGGTGGAAATTTAAAACATGATTCTGACATTTTTTTTTGGAAATCAAAGGTTCAAAGTAAGAAGAATAAATTCACCACAATTTACCACCCACTCCTTTCGCTGGACTTCAGAGGCTTCAGAGTTCCCGCATCCTTGCAGCAGACGGATCCAGCCCCTGACCTCGTCCACTAGGTGGGAGAAAGGTGCTGGTGCTGCCTACACGCTACCCTTGTCCCAGAACACCCTGTGCTGTGCTTCTGTACTTAGAACGCCAAAAGAGAGAGCTAGTTACCTCTCAAAATCAAGAGAGTGTTTTAAGAAAGATCTCTCTGGTTCTTCTATCTAATAAACAGGTAATATGCAAATGGGCCCTAATGGCCGAACGACCGGTCGCTATGACGCGCACTGACCACCAGAGGGCAGACACTCAACGCAGGAGCGGCCCCGATGGTCAGTGCACGTCCACAGGGGGAACGCTGCTCAGCCAGAAGCCGGCTCATGGCTGGCCAGCACAGCAGGGGAGTGGGCCTAAGCCGTCAGTCAGACATCCCCCGAGCGCTCCCGGGCTGCCAGAGGGATGTCTGACTGCCAGCTTAGGCCCGTGCCCCCAGGGATCGGGCCTCAGCCAGCAGGGGACATCCCCCGAGGGGTCCTGGACTGCAAGAGGGCGCAGGTCGGGCTGAGGGACCCCACCGAGTGCATGAATTTTCATGCACTGGGCCTCTAGTTAATAATATTCTCATAGACGTTTGTTATTTATGAATTAACTAACAACAACTTTTTAAAGGTTCTAAAGCAGCGGTTTTCAACCCACCTGTGTGACACATGAATTTCCACGACATGCAGTCCCTGACTATTTAGTCAGGGGCACTGACCTCTTTCCCCTTGGATTGCTAAATGAGAAAATGACAACAGCCAACACACAACAATAGCCATCAGAGTGAATCCCCTGTCTTGACCCATAAATGTATAGGTCAGTGGTCGGCAAACTGCGGCTCGCGTGCCGCTCTATTGAGGAATGAGTTTGCCGACCACTGGGATAGGGGCTTCATCACAAGGAACAACAACAGCCTGTAATTATTGGAATCGAGAGTCTAGGGCAGTGGTCGGCAAACTCATTCGTCAACAGAGCGGCAAAGCCCAGCTCGCAAGCCGCGTGTGGCTCGCAAGCCACAGTTTGCCGGCCACTGGTCTAGGTCATATGATAGCGTTTTTCTTATTGGTCATGTCACATAATAAGGCTGCATCTGATAGGTTAATTCCTGATACTAGACATCCTTCACAAGTAGAGGCACTTGATATTTTTAAAAGTCACTTTGGAGCAAAGAGGGTAGGTAATTACAATTGTGATCATTTTTTGTAAATCAATAAATATTACACCTATTTTTTGTCAGACTGGCAAAAATATAGTATTTTGGGGGGGTGTGCAGCATAATTTTAGGGTTTAGCTTATGGGTGCCAGGAGATGAGAAAGGTTGAAAATCACTGCTCTCTCCAGACTTTCAGAATGCTGATTATCTGTGAAGTAGTCCCCCTTTTGGACACATTTTATGATGTCTGCTATTAATTACTGCGAGGGTGTCAGAACCATTTATTAATAAATACCGCATTGCTCTGGCAAGAAAAATCACATGAGCGCTGCGCTGTGAGCCCTCATACGTTACCAGCTCCCTGCCTCCTTCTGAATGACAGCCTGAATCATGAAGAACCGTCAGCACCCGAAATGATTTATTTTCCTCTAAACAGAGATTACTTAACGTAATTAATGATGCTTTGTGCTTTGTGACCCCACAGAGTGGCTCCCGCAGCGCTGGCGCTCATTAGTTAATGCTCCGTGGCCCCGGGGGAGTGCCGAGAGGATATGGGTTTTAGACCTTTTAGTTTTCCTTCGTAAACATCTTTAAAAACGCAAGAACTCGCGGGGAATTCTGTGTTGGCCCTTAAAACTCACATAGCTCCTGATCGTTTTTAACTGGAGTCATGGCACTTTTCGCTGCGCTTCTGTCATTTTGGTTGGCTTTTTCTGCATGTCTTTACAACAAAGGCTAAGGGCTGCCCCGCCACGAGCACCAAAGAATCGCAGTGTTTGTTAGGGCTTTATTTAAATCGCCCTAATTTTTTGTTCATCTCTACGCACGGGGACAATGTTCCTGCGTCAGAGTTTCATGTTCCAAGTTTGAAATTTAAAATGGAACTATAGGTGCAGACAACGACAGACTGACGGCAGTGAGAGGGTGGGGGTTGTAGGGCCGGGTGACATAGCTGAAGGGATTAAGCAAAAGCAAAACAAAACTCGTGCACAGGGACAGCAGTGTGGTCAGTGTGGCGGTGACCAGAGGGCAGGGCGGTGGGGCAGGTGGGAGGGGGTGGAGGGGGTGACAGGGTGAGAGAAGAGACTTCACTTTGGACGGTGAGCACCACGCGGCCCGGTGCTGCTCTGGCCCCTGGCATCTCCATTCGGCCATCAGCATCCGGGGCTGTGGGGCTGCTTCCTGGAGACCCCTGAGGACCCCTTCGCCCCACAATCCCAGCGCCTGCTCCGTGTATCTCAGCCCAGAGGTTCCCACGAGGGGAACTGTCATGATCTCAGCCAAACCCGGCTCTCCCCGGTCTGCAGCCCGCAGCACAGGCCTCCAGCACAGGCCCCCAGGAGCGCCTTCCCTGAATCCCAACATATTTCTGCCCAAAGCTAATGGCCCATCGCGTCAGGAGCTTGGCCTGTGGCAGTGGCTGGCGCCAGCGGTTCCCCAGGGAAGCGGAAAGCCCGGCAGGAGGCTGCGCACGGGAACAAAGGCCCAGCGAGAAGGCCTCTCTGACCCTCGGCTGGGCAGCGGGCCCCGGTCCCGAGGCGACAAGGGTAGCACTGCTGGCCACACGTCACACGCCGAGTGCGCCGGGCGGACGCCGAGTGCGCCGGGCGGACGGCTTCTCTGCACAAACTCAGTGAGTGCGTTAGGAACAGTTGGCAGCTATTAGCAGTTACTACACTTTCCCACCGTCTCCAACAAGTCTCTCCAGCTCGCGCGATGCTAATAGAAGTGTTAATCACCGCACTCAACAAGGCATATAATGAGATGATGTGCCACTATCTGTGGGGAGAAAGGAATGCGGGAAACACAATGATGAAATAAGGCACGTGACCGGCGTTTTCTCTGGTATCACAACAATGGCAGTCCTAGGTTGTTCAGGGGAAACCTTAGCAATAAGCTCAGAATTCAGAAGAAATACCTGGGGACGGCAGCTCTGGGCCCTATGGCGTTTTACGGTGTTAGATGCCAAGAGGATGGTGGAGGAGCTAAATAAAACAGGCTATATTCATAGGGTGCACCAGCCATTGCAATCGGTTTTATAAAGAATATGTACGAAATAATGTCACAAAAACGTGCGCCCCATGATTCATCCGTCCCCAGTCTTCTCCTCTGTTTACATAAACAGGCACACACAGGACTTGGGAGGGTATATCTCTCCCCTGCAGGCCTGGTCCCCTCTAACTGTCCTCCCCTGCAGGCCTGGTCCCCTCTAACTGTCCTCCCCTGCAGGCCTGGTCCCCTCTAACTGTCCTCCCCTGCAGGCCTGGTCCCCTCTAACTGTCCTCCCCCTGCAGGCCTGGTCCCCTCTAACTGTCCTCCCCCTAACCACTCCCCCTAACCACTCCCCTGTCTTTTTGCGAGGGGGGATTACTTTTATCTTTTTTTTTTTTTTTTTGCTTGCAAAAAAAAACATGCATTACATAGCAGAAGGAAAATCTGAGTTGTTTTACAAAGAAAATGCAACACCACAGTTGTTTAAAACAAAACCAAAAAGAAGCCTTCCTGAACATGTTAAAGGCAGACATGCCTTTTATCACTTCCCTTTAGAATAATTGAGACGGGTTAGAATTTTCCAGAAGGTCTTCAGTAAACTGCAGGACAGAGAATCAAGGCAACGCAGCGGACAGAAAAGGGACCCTAGACCCCGTCAAATGTCAGAGTGCAGGTTCGGCGGCATCCTCTGTCCTTGGCTGTGGCCCCGGCTGGTTCTGGCGCCTGAGGCTCAGCGCGCTGGTCCGGCCACAGGCTGTGGCCCCGCCTCTCAGTGCTCGCCAGATCTTGGCACCTCCTACGTCCGTCACAAAATTAAAAAGTGGTAGCATTACTCCTTTCCAGGTGCAACACTGCATAACCAGCGTCAGGCCACGTTCCGCTTGGTAAAAGCAAGTGGGAAGAGAAAAGAAAGGTGACGCCAGGAAGCGTGTCTGGTGGGTTGTGGGCTGTTGCCCCGGTACGATGCTAAGCTCCCGGAGGCGGCGCTGCCCGACCGCTCTTCCCGGTCCCACCGTGGCCGCCTGGCCATCTCTTGGGGGTAACTCCGCCCCGTGGGTCCCATTTCCGTCATAGGGACGGACACCCAGTCTGCAGAGAGGCGTTTTATGTCTAAGTGTGCTCTGGCTTTTCTGTCGTCCCAGGTTTTGAACCTCTGAAAACATCCAATCCCATTTCCCACTCATGCAAAGTTTCTGGGTGCCTTTCCACGGCCATTCCCTCCGGGCGGCAGGGGGGGCCGGTGGTTCATTCTGGTAATTACTGTGACGAACAGCTTCTGTCACAAATGGCGCAGGACATCCCCAGGACAGTGGGTACCTTTGAAAGCAACACTCTGTCCCAAGCACATACGCTCAGGGATCAATTCGTAGCTGTAATGTGCAGCTTGTTGACAGAAATCATCACATTTAGCTCATTCCCTCCACTATGTAGTAGTTATATATATAATCATTTATTGTTAATATACATTACATGTTATTTTATATATAGCAATGCGTATTTCATTATTATGTGATATAAATATTATTCATTATTTTTATATATACACACACACATATATATATATATATATATATATACACACACACACACACACACACATATATATATATATATATATATATATATATACACACACACACACACACACTAGAGGCCCGGTGCACGAACTTCATGCAAGGAGCTTGGCCCCCGCCGATGCAGCTTCATCTGTAAGGTCGTCCAGAGGATATTTGGAAGGACGTCTGGTCTAAATAGCATATTACCCTTTTACTGTTATAGATATATACACACGCAGAAATTATAGACCAATCTACTTATATCTATACTAGAGGCCCGGTGCACAAAATTCGTGCATGGGGGTGTGTGTCCCTCAGCCCAGCCTGCACCCTCTCCAATATGGGACCCCTCTCACAATCTAGGACTGCTGGCTCCCAACCACTCGCCTGCCTGCCTGCCTGATTGCTCCTAACCACTTCTGCCTGCCAGCCTGATCACCCCCTAACCACTCCCCTGCCAGCCTGATCGACGCATAACTGCTCCCCTGTCAGCCCAATTGCCCTCCCCTGCAGGCCTGGTCCCCCCTAGCTGTCCTCCCCTGCAGGCCTGGTCACCCCTAACTGCCCTCCCATGCAGGGTTGATCGCCCCCAACTGCCCTCCCTTACAGGCCTGGTCCCTCCCAACTGCCCTCCCCTGCTGGCAATCTTGTGGTGGCCATCTTGTGTCCACACGGGGGCAGCTATCTTTGACCACATAGGGGCAGCCATCTTGTGTGTTGGAGTGATGGTCAATTTGCATATTACCCTTTTATGAGATAGGATAAATATGGTTATGTTCATTTTAATAAATCCTAATCAGTTTTATGTATAACTAAATAATCTTCAAAAATATACATTTGGGTATTAATATTACTTTATCATTTGATGCTTTTGTTCTGAAGTAAACATTTGATAAGTTTATAATTTGACTGTCCAGGAGTATTTTACTATTTCTATACTTTTTGTGTTATATATAAGTTCAATGAACATCCTTATTCAAAATCTTTGCCTACATCATTTTCCTTAGATTACTTTGTGAGAGAATGAATATTTTAAGAGAGAGAGGGAGCTAAATTACCACCTCTCATTCTTTCAAAAAATATATGTGAGAGCTCATTTTATTCCAACCTTTCTGAATTTGGGTATTATCATTCAGAAAAGGTTCGTTGATCTCTCAACCAAAAATGTTATATTTTTGTGTTAATTTGACTTTCTTTTATTATGAAACTCAGCAAATTTAATAGTTTTGTTAATAATTTAATTCTTCTCTAATTGTTGTTTTATTGACCTTTCTATTAAATTTTAGTATTTTTATTATCTACCTGTATAGACTCGTTCTACAATTATGCATTATTTCTTCTCAGTTACATTTGTTGTAATTATGTTTCTGATTTGCATTTAAAAACTATGTTTGTAATTATTTCAACCTCTCCTAATGCAAATCCATATTCACTGTGTATTTCCTTCCTTTGTATTTCTTACAGATTCGTGTTTGGAAAGTGACTTTGGTTTCAAAACCGAATACATGTTCTATAATTTTGTTTTTCTTCTCTGGCTTTTATTTTTTAATGTAAATAATGTATTAGAATCTTAGTGTTTCTTATGAGGTGAATCGCTAAAGACCATCTTTTATTTCTACAATATCAAAATCAACTAAGAAATTGTATTGACAATCCGCACGTGACTTTCTTTAAACACAGCTCCGCTCTCCCTGTTTTGTAAGTGGGGTGATCTTTCAAATAATAGCGTCGTTTCTAAATGCAAGGAAGGCATGAAAACGAGAAAATTCTTTTGGGGGAACAAGATTACACATAAACTGTGATTTCATCCTGCTGGGAACCACCTCCTGTCTGCATCAGCTGAGTGATGAGGTCAGAGAGTAAATCTGGTTAAACTGATCAAAAACTCCACAGCTGCCGGGGGAGCTGCAATTTCTTAAAGACCCACAAGGTTAGAGCAGTGCGCCGGCACCAGTCCCCGCCGGAGGCCGGGTCAGCTGTCCGTGGCCTTCGTGGAAGACGGGCCTGCTTTGACGAACAGTTTGCAATAAAACAGATGGACCGAGCTGATCAAAACGGCCACACTTATGGTAGGACGAATCCCGAGGTGCGCGCAACCGTTGGCATTTGGGAGTTTGCTGATACCGCCTGTTTTCTGCCGTCTTCTCGCACCCGGCGGGAGGACCCAGAGACAGAGGCAGGAAACCGCGAGGACCATGCAGTCTCGGTCTCTGACCCCAGCCAAGCGTCTCCGGCGATGCCCCGCCAGCAGCACCTGCGATGCGTCCCAGGGCCTGGCGGCTCCTTGTCTCTTACGCGGTGCCCCGAGGCCGAGAGAGGGCAGGGTCTCCGGGGAGCCACTCGTGGGGGCTTCTGAGAGGCAGTGAGTCAGTGAGGTGGGACTTCCCTGACATACATGGGAGCTGGGGTCCACACGCTGGGACCTGTGCTCCCCTCAGGCCGGGCTCCTGGGCGACACGGAACCGGGCCCGTGGGTTTGACGCTGGCCCCGGAGTTCCTGGGTGCTCGCCTCAGCGAGACAAATGGCCACGGCGCTGCAGCCGCACGGCACACGCTTCATGATGAAAGAGAACCCTCCCAGGACGGGGCTTCATTTCTTTCCCCTGAAATGTGGCCGGGTTTATGTTTTTTCATTACTCCATGCGCCCAGGCAGTTCATAAAACGCTGGAAGAACTGCCCGCGTCCAAGCGCCCGTTCCAAGCCTGGGGAAGGGCTTTTCCCGTTGCTTCTCTCGTCACAGCGGCACCAGCCACCACGGCACGATTTAAAGAGGAAACACCGATTTCACCGCATTGTTTGAAAAGCGAACTAGATAGAACGCAATCCTCCCACTCGTTCATTCGGCGGGGGCCGTAGCCGTGCTTCCGGAGGTAAGAGGCTGCCGAGGCACGGGGCCGCTGAGCTTCCCACGTTACCGAGCACAAACGAGACGGCCTTGGAATCACGGTATCGAGGTCCTTCTTTCAGGACATGTCCTCCGACCACACGGTCTCCGGTCGCCAGACCAGCAGGACCTCTGTCCATTCACCCATCGCACGAGTCTGTACGTGTCTGCTCTGCGCCGGGGGCCACGTGGGCACTGGGCAGTGGGTGGTCAACCGGACAAAGGATCGGTCCCACGACGCTGACCGTGCTAAGCAGACACCACAAATGCCCCCACCATCCCTGCCTGCTGTGCTCGTGTCCTTGGCCTACCGCCTCCTTCCTCAGTGTCGAACAGGCCTGACGATTCTTTCTAACGAGCAGGAACTGGGGAAAGGGTGGGATTTGGCTTCCACGTTCAGGTCCAAGGAGACCGGGTGCCTTGCTAACTCTTCCTCTCACTTGCTCTGTGAGCAGGCGCCTGCCACGGTGCAGGTGGCCGGAGAAAAGCTCACGTGATGTCCCTGCAAAGGGTCATGGAGAACAACAGCCAACGAGTGGGCGTGGGCAGGACCCCCAGGCTGAGCCCCCGCTGAGCGCGAGGGGCCACAGCCGGGGCCAAGGACGCTTCTGTAGCCTGTGAGGACCAGACCCAGCTCCAGCTCAGCTGCTCTCAGACCCTGACCCACAATAACCAGGAGGTAACAAATGCTGCCGTTCCAGGGTGCAGCTCTGGGGCGTTAGATGCTCGGATTGGGGTGTATTTGGACATTACTTCAGACGTGTTTCAGGTGCGATCACCGTGATTCATCGTGCGCTCTTATTTGCTTGTTCTTTCAATAAGTGACTGAATTATCTGCAGGTGGTCGATCAATGAGTATTTATTGAGCGCCCCTAGAGCTATGGAAAAATACACAGATTACAGAAAAAATATAACCTGTTTATCCGCCTTCTGATGAAGTTTCCTTTTTAGCCTTATAATAATAGTTTCTGCATTTTTCCCAGGAAAAGAGAAGCCCTCTGTATTGAGGGTGGGTACTCTGGGCACTGGCCTGCTGCCTGACTTTCTTTAATGCCCCCTCCCCCTTCTGCACATCCAGTAGGAGCTGTTTCTTGCTTTTGTTTATGGCAGAGGAGGAAAGGAAGAGAACATTAAGTATACGCAGGAGACAGCTGCTCCTTTCCTCGCTGTGCACAGAATTTATCCTGAGAATCAGCAGACTCGGAGGGCTTCCCGTCCCCAGGGGGTCTGAAGCTGCAGAGTAGCAGCTGGGAAGGCCAACCCACTGCTTTGGGGGCAGCAGGGGGACCACTAGACAGAGCCAGTTAAAAGGATTTATTTTCTGTTTCCTTCCCCCTGAAATCAACCGAGAAAACCATGGGACGCACGCACAGCCCGAGGAGCAAGGAAAAGGAAGCAGCGAACGCTCCCTTCCATTACATGGCAAGGCTAGGGCAGGGTGCTAGCCTGTGGAGACGCTGTGGAGACGGATACTGCAATCAGGCAGGGCACTTGACCGGAGAACCTCGTCTCCCACCCTGATTCGTTTGATAACTGTTCTCCGCTCTCTTCACAGATAACCCTGAGCAGAGTGCAACACCGGCTCCACCCTGGAGAATGAGGCATATTGGCAGTCTAATACCCGAATTCAGTGCATTCTGTTTTGATAAAGAAACAAACCCAGGAAGTGGTAAGCATACTGTGAAATTCCTGAAGCCCAAAAGCCCTCTTAATTTTGACACAATGTGTATAAACGCAGTATGACAGAAACGGAAAAACCAGCCGGGAGGGGGCGCTGTCTGCATCCTGAGCGGCAGGGAGACAGGCCGAGTTCAGCACCGAGGACAGCGCCCGCCCTAAGACAGCCAGTTCTCCGGGAGGTCATTTACTGATTTATCTAACAAGTATTTGTTGACAACTTTTAAAGGAGCAGGAACTGTTTAAGTGCCAAGGGTCAGTGGGCTTTAGGGCTACATACGCCATAATTGGTTATTGAAAAGACCCCCCCTGAGGAACAACTGAAACATGAGAGCCCGTGAGCTGGAGGCCAAGCCACAGGCCCTGCTGACACGCTGCCCTCCTCCCGAGTTCCTGCGGGTTCTGTTGTGATACATCAGCACCCACTAAGGATGGGATTGTGTTTTCTCCTAAAGGTTTTGATGGTCACCAGGCCAGTCGGAGACATCCTTTCTTCACGTGAGAGACGTGAAGCAGGGGGCTCGGGAGAGGCAACTGACGGGGTAGGCAGTGGTCCGCTAGGGACTGGGACGTGTGAAAAGGTCCACAGAGCATGAGCAGAGAGAAGACCAGCTGCGGAACCCACCTATGCACAGACAGCCAGGCGGCCGCAGCGTGCCCGCTTCCTAGGCCTCAGGAAACACCGCCTGCGTCTTGTTGGCTCAGAACAGCAAGGACCTTTCTGCTGGCCGTGCTGGAGTCACTCCTCTGGCTGCCTCAGCTGGCAGCTCAGTGTGCAGGCTCTGAGAGGGCCTCAGCCACATCAGCTGGCAGCTCAGTGTGCAGGCTCTGAGAGGGCCTCAGCCACATCAGCTGGCAGCTCAGTGTGCAGGCTCTGAGAGGGCCTCAGCCACATCAGCTGGCAGCTCAGTGTGCAGGCTCTGAGAGGGCCTCAGCCACATCAGCTGGCAGCTCAGTGTGCAGGCTCTGAGAGGGCCTCAGCCACATCAGCTGGCAGCTCAGTGTGCAGGCTCTGAGAGGGCCTCAGCCACATCAGCTGGCAGCTCAGTGTGCAGGCTCTGAGAGGGCCTCAGCCACATCACCTGGCAGCTCAGTGTGCAGGCTCTGAGAGGGCCTCAGGCACATCCTCAGGTACCTGCGGCTGGAGTTGCTTGTTGGCTGGTTCTCTCTCTCTCTCTCTCTCTCTCTCTCATCTTTTCCTCTCCCTTTCTCTCCTATTATTCAGCAATAAAGCCCAGGATCCTTTTACACAGTAGCAGGAACATTCCAAGAAATTCCAAGAAATTGAAGACAGAAGGGAAATGCTCCATGTTAACAAGAAAGGGTACTTCCCTCTATTCAACTTGAACAATCTTATTCAGCCACCAACAAACCAAATCATTTCCATCTTCAGTGCATTAATAACCCGGACTCACGTGAAAACGCCATGGTCGCATATGCTGAAGTAATAGGCATTGCTTCTATGACCGTAAGAATGGTCCTAAGAAATGGAAATCACCTGTGATTTATCTCAGTGCTTTACCATGATGAGAAAACAAGTATTTTTCACAAAACACATGCTTTGGCTATAGTGTCAATCACCCCCGCCCCACACACCAACACACACACACACACACACACACACATACACACACACACACACACACACACACACACACACGGAGGAGGACCTGGACCAGCGAATGTAGGTAAAGGAAGGCCAGGTATATTGAACGTGACTGGCACAGAGAGCCCTGCAATCAACCAAAAGTCTGAGCAGCAGCAGCTTATGTGAACTGTAATGATCTAGTTCTGTTTCTTCTCCTTCGGGCGATAATCAATATTTCCGTTTTTCTATGTGTACTTATAAATCTACCGTTATGCCACATTTCCATGAGACCACCACCCACTTGGACTGTGGGTGCGATACACTCGGGTGCAGCCCTGTGCTTTCTCGCCCAGCACCGCCACACGCAGACCGGGGGGCGCTGGCAGGCGGCTCAGTTTCTCTCACGCCACTGAGCCCTGAATCACGTGCCAGGCCCTGAATCACTCGATCTGCCTGCTGCCTCGGGAGTGAAGGGCATCATCAGAAGGACCCAGTTACAAACGCCCAACTCCCATTGTGGGGTTCACGGGTCCCATTCGTTTTCACTGTGCAGACCCTCTGACGATCTGTTTGTGGACATGTTTGTTTCAGCACCGTCCTAGCACTGATAAAGACCCGCCACCTTGACTTGAATATCACTGGTAATGAAATTCATCCACCTAACCTAGTGCTTGCAGAGTACGTCTAACCGCTTTATTGAGATAGGATTTGCATAGCATGACACCCCCCCGAGGCAGTGTCGACGTCAGTGTTCTTAGGGTGGTCACAGAGCTGTGACCTGTGATGATACTCTCATTCTAGGACACCTTTACACACGCTCCCAAAGTCACTCCCTAGCCATGAGCAGTCCCTCTCTGTCATCTTCCCCCACCCACAAGCGGGGCAGCACCCGGCCTGCTTGCTGGATTTGCATTTGCCTCTTCACCACCATCCTAGTGACGACGCGAACAAAGAGGGAACATTGGCATGAGGGATCTGGAATAAGGGACACTGGAAGCTCTTTGAATCCTTCCTGCACCTTCTCTACAGGGTTTAAGCCACTTCGCTACAACAAAGAAGCCTTTCTTTACCCTCTTCCTTGTCGTCTCCTACTTCATCTGTTTATGCCGCATTTCCACCGGCCTCCTAGGCAACAGGTGTTACTTTGAAACACAGGCCCATGTGCTTCACGGAGACTGTCGATCCGTCGGGGAAGGCCACATTGTGCACACAGCTCCCTTTAAGAGGTGGGGCCTACGTCACTGCTCATCAGAACTGGCCTGGTGCTTGGCTCTGAGCGACAGCATGTTCCAGAAGTTAAACTGGGGAAGTTTCAGAGTCTAGGCCTCCAAAGCCCTTGCAGTTTCCGTCTTCCGTTTCTTGGAATGTTCCTGCTACCGCTGCAAGGATCCTGGGCTTTATTGCTGCAGTGGTAGACAGCACCCGAGGGGAGGCTGGGGGTGGTCACCCCTCTTTCCCGCTCCTCCCCCTCCCCTACTGATGTCATCACAACGGGCCCCTCGCAGGTCCCAGGTAAGCTGCTGTGCACGACAGGCCGAAGCAGCCACACGCGGAAAATAAGCTCTGAATCCCAGCATTCCCTCGGCTTCTCGATGTTGAGGGAGGGACAGGAAATTAATGACCGCAAGCGGGGGAACAGGAAGGGCTGACCGGCGCTTGTTTGCGCCGCTCTCGCTGCTGTTGCTGTCATCGGTTTGTGCTCCTGCTGCCCCCGCTGATGGACACGCAGGCGGACACGGTCTCAGGGAGCAGATGCGTGTTTAGGGGTAGATGTTGGAAGCGATGCTGCAAGGCTTGTGTCCGGGCAGGAAAATGGCTGTGAGGGACACCCAGGGACAGTGCTGCCCGGGCTGGGGCCCCTTCTGCGCAGGATGGATGTCTCCTGGCTCCCGGGAGTGGCCGCCAAGGGGCCCGATTGATCAGGCCTCAGACCTCCGTGCTACTTGGGGACAGTCTCTGAAAATCTGGAACCAAGTGTCCGGCCCTCCCTGGACAGCCTTGAGCAGCGATGCAGGTGTAGGAACAGAGGGTAGGACAGCACAACTTGTCTGTGCTTCCTCTTACTTTTCGTTTGTTTGTTATTTCTTTACTTCCTCCCAGAGTTCCCTAGCCTTGCTGCCTTGCTCTCCCCATCCACCGGGTTGTTATAAATGTTATAACATTGGCCCTGGCCTGTGTGGCTCAGTTGGTTGAGCTTCCTCCCATGCACCCAAAGGTCGCAGGTTGGATTCCTGGTCAGGGCAGATGCCTGGGCTGGGGGCTCCATCTCCAGTAGGGGGCGTGCCGGAGACAGCCGATCAATGATTCTCTCATCACGGATGTTTCTATCTCCCTGTCCCTCTCCCTTCCTCTCTCTTTCAAATCAACAAAAGTATGTGTTTTTTTTTAAATAATCAAAAAATAAATCTTATTGCATTTTGTCATCTGTATTTATGTAAGCTGTGGTAGACCTCTTATGAAGCAGGCTATGGTATAATCTATTTGATTAATTTAGAAATCAAGAAATATTGTTGTAATGACAACACAAAAGTGGAAAAAACCTACATCTGCAAATGTGCACAATGACACAATACTACTTCGGTTCCATATCTGTATCTGTGCCAATATTTATCTGCTTGTTATCAATCCATCATCTCTTTCTAAACTATGTGTGGGTCATTTCAGAATTGGTAAGTTATATTATTGCCAAAACCTTAAAACCATCCATACGTACATTTTACCCAACTTACGTAAGTCCCAGGGTTTTCCAGGAAAACTGTATAATGTGACACAGTATCTTGTCGGGAGACCCTAAGACCAATTCTCCCTGCGTGGAGCATCTGTTGGGCAGAGACGAGTAATGTGACCACGGGATTGTAACAGGTGCACCCTCCTGAGTGTTCAGGCAAGCATGTGATGAGTAAAGACCGGTTTCCTTTATTTGTTCCTCCCTGTGGAGGCAGGGAGAAATCCACTGAGGTGGAAAGAAAGGATACCCGGTTTCATCTCCTACATAGGAGTGAAATGATATGTTATTAGCTTTTTCTGACTGACTTATCACACTCACTGTAATAGTCTCAAGGTCCATCCACGTTGTTGCAAAAATGGCGCTATTTCATCCTTCCTTACAGCTGAGGAGCCCAGGGTGGTTGGGCCATGTTTGCAACCTTCTGACGCCTCCTCATGCTCTCTGTCTTCTCCCGCCTTCCAATGAGAGCGAGGGAGAGAGGCTATTTCAGGGATTGCTGCTCACAATGACCAATTGAACACAATGTTAGCTTGTTCTTCTCTAGCCGAGATTTTTCTTACTGTCTAAAGTATAATAAAAAAAATCATAGCCCTGACCGGTTTGGCTCAGTGGATAGAGCGTTGGCCTGTGGACTGAAGGGTCCCGGGTTCGATTCCGGTCAAGGGCATGTACCTTGGTTGCAGGCACATCCCCAGTGGGGGGCGTGCAGGAGGCAGCTGATGGATGTTTCTCTCTCATCGATGTTTCTCTCTATCCCTCTCCCTTCCTCTCTGTAAAAAATCAATGAAATATATTAAAAAACAAATAAATAAAATCATAGGTTAAAGTACTTTTGCAGACATTGTTTATTAATCTTCTATTACAAAACAAAAGTATTAAAGCTATTTTAAACAGAGATTTTGATCATTGTTTCCTGCAAACAACTGAAATAAGTCTCCCCATGGTTGTTGATTGCCCTTTGCAGATGGGACCTTGCTAAGTCATCCAGATTTGTAATCCTCATCACATCCATCATCTGACCTTTCTGCTGTGTATCACATGACAACACAAATGATTCTCCAAAGAGAGGAATATCCTCATTAGGTTCTGTACCCTAATATGGTCTTTGATTTTTTTAAATGAGTGGAACCTCCCTTCAGTAAGCGGTTACTTCCTTAAAAAAAAAAAAAGCAGAAATGGCCTTTCCTGCCCTCCATGAGTCTCCGTGCAGAAGACAAACACGTGTGTTCTCATAAACCAATCCCAGAATATAACCGCCATCTACAAAATGCTAACAACTGGGCGGTAATTCAGAGGCTTTGATGTTAAGCACCCTGCGTGGAGCAGACCAAGGGAGGATTGTCTGTGTGTTCCAGGAGAAAACCAATTAAGACAGCCACATAATGAGCACTGATGTTCTCTCACATCTGCCAGCCAAGCCAATCAAGGCAATCCACTGTAGGACTGCCATGTCCTACTCAGTATTCTACGTGCAGCCCTTCGCACAACAAATCACGGGCGCATTACACACGCTTGGTGACGTGTGTGTGGAGCCAGAGTTCTCAGAACCAAGTTCTTTTGACATCAAAGCGTCAGTTGCCAGCACTTTCGATCTGGGGGGAGGAGGGAGGGGGGAGGGGGAGGGGGGAGGAGGAACACTCTGCAGACTCTGCGTGTGGTGTTTTCCAGGTAGTTAACCTCATCCTGTGCTGCCAAGTGGAGCTTTCAGTCACTCTCAGGAAATGCTTTCACTTTTCAAAAGGCAAACTGAATTTTGTCAGTAATTGAGCTCTTTATTTTTCAAATATTAAGGTATTTTCTTAAAATTAAGAATGAAAACATCAGTGAGTTGTCAAATGGTTTCCATGTAATTGGACTATTTGTAATATCTAAAAAGTATCTTGAGGTTACTTTTCTTTAGATATTGGAGATTACTTCTGGAATAAATTTCTGTCACTGGGTAATATTTTTTGTAACTTTGGAGAGAGGTATGAGAACTGAATTAATAACAAATCATGATTCACAAGGGAGAGTCATTATTCTATCTTTAGGAACCAAAAATATATAAATCAGGGTATTAATAAATAATGTTTTAGCCCCTAGGGCCAGATAGAAAAAATGAGAAATGAAATATATAGCATTCAGGCTTAATACTTTTGTTTCTAAACTTTCTCCAGGATCCTGGAGCAAATAAATAAGTTTCCAGCCACCCAATGAGGCAGGTAAGGCCAAACGAAAATGAGCAGTCACTTATTTATATTTTCAGAAGATACTGAGTGCTTTCTGTATTCTCAGCATAATTCCAGAATAACAGCCACATCTGCAATGTAACTAACAGGTTTCTGTGGCAACTCTCCAACTTACTCTAAGATTTGGGTTTGCCCATTAATTTAAGCCTCAGTTTACTGCACCAAATAGCACAAACCTAATCAAATGTCTATAATAACATTGTGTGTGTGTGTGTGTGTGTGTGTGTGTGTGACACAGAGCCTAAAACGTAACAGGTAAATATAGTCAAACATGGAAGGATATATCTGTGCATTTTGGCTGGGATCTCATCACAAACTTTAATTTATATTAGCACTTTATAATCACCTAATGTGTAAAGTCAAATTTGAATTTAACAACATTGTTCTTTACTTATTTCACATCTTTACATGGTGGCAATATTTTTAAAAATTATTATTGATTCATTATTTATTATGTTCACATATATAATAAACATATTTATATTAAACTAGAGGCCTGGTGCATGAAATTCGTGCACTGGGGAGGGAGGGTGTGTCCCTCAGCCCAGCCTGCACCCTCTTCAATCTGGGACCCCTTGAGGGATGTCCGACTGCCCGCTCACAATCCAGAACTGCTGGCTCCCAACTGCTCGCCTGCCTGCCTGCCTGATTGCCCCTAACCGCTTCTGCCTGCCATCCTGATCACCCCTAACCACTCCCCTGCCAGCCTGATTGATGCCTAACTGCTTCCCTGCCAGCCTGATTGCCCCCAACTGCCCTCCCCTGCAGGCCTGGTCAACCCTAAGTGCCCTCCCTTGCTGACCTGGTCACCCCAAACTGTCCTCCCCTGCTGGCCTGGTCCCCCTTAACTATCCTCCTCTGAAGGCCTGGTCCCTCCCAACTGCCCTCCCCTGCTGGCCTGATTGCCCACAACTGCCCTCCCCTGCCGGCCATCTTGTGGTGGCCACCTTGTGTCCACATGGGGGCAGCCATCTTGTGTGTTGGAGTGGTGGTCAATTTGCATATTACCTCTTTATTATATAGAATTTATACCATTTTCTTTCATACATTCTGTCTCTTACATATATACCACCTGTCTAATTTAATGGATTCGATCAATAATTAGAACCGCAACTACTAAGATATCTATTAGCTTTCACATTTCCGTCTTATTGACCATACCCCCTCATTCGTTCCGTGTTTGAATCAACACAACAGTTTTCTCCGTGAGGACACTGCTCTACCTTCTGCAGCGATGCTGTGTGACATGAAGAAACAACTGACGTCCAAGTGAGGGAACTGACCGTTTCCCGGGATTTCCCCCAGTGAGTCGGGGAGTATGCCAACAGCTACCAGGCAAATAAAAGCCGAAAACATTAATCCAGCTGGCATGGCTCAGCGGCTGAATGTCAACCTATGAACCCAGAGGTCACGGTTGGGTTCGACTCCCTGTCAGGGCACATGCCAGGGTTGCAGGCTCAATCCCCAGGGTGGGGCGTTCAGGAGGCAGCCAATCAGTGCTGTTTCTATCTCTCACTCCCTCTCCCTTCCTCTCTGAAATCAATAAAAATATGTTAAAAGATAAATAAATAGAAGCTGAAAACATCAAAAGCCTGTAATATTTTGAGCAGCTACATTTGTAACTTTGATTGAGAAAAATATTCAATGATCAAACAGTGTTGGATAGTGTACAAGACTCCATGAAGGCAATCTCCTTCTTTTCCCAAACACTTGCCCAAATTAGACTAAATTTATGGGGAAAAATGTTAGAACTTTATTTTAAATGTTACTATTACTGTTGTTATAAGCTACATTTCATTGTATAAATTACTCTTGGAAGTACATGTAATACCTAATTAGTAAAAATGGCTTTGAGGATGTATTAAATTTCACTGGCATTCTTAGATCAATGAAATTTTTAATAACTTTATAATTTTACAAATAATAAAGGCCCATTGCAGAGAGCTTGGAAATATTTTTTACATAAATGTGTACTATTAATATTTCTTATATCAGATTTCCCATAACATTTTAGTAGTTTTCTAATATTTACAAAAATGTTATCATTGAATATATATATTGTTTTCATTTCTTCAACATTTAAAGAATGCTGCAGTAAGCATTCTTGGTCTAGGCATCTTAGCACACATCCCTCATATTTTCCTAAGGAAATATCCTATATAATAAAAGGCTAATATCGCTCAGTGCTGTCAGCGGGTGTGATTGGTGGCTGCCAGCCCCGATTACCCCTGAGGGAGAGGCAGTGGCAGGAGTGGGGCTGCAGACAGACGGGATGGAAGTGCGGGCGGGAGCCACAGCAGGAGGGGCTGGGCAGGGGTGCGGAGGCTGGGCCAAGACCCGTCCCCGTGCCCACCGCAGCCTCGAGGCCCACAGTTCCTTTCAAGGTGCATGAATTCATGCACTGGGCCCCTAGTATATATGTATTTCTTGTTGTAGTTAATCCTCACCCGAGGATATTTTTCCCCATTGCTTTTTAGAGAGAGAGGAAGGGAGGGGGAGAGACAGAGAGAGAGAAACATCGATGTGAGAGTGACACATTGATTGGTTGCCTCCCGCACACACCCCCATGGGGCCAGGATTGAGCCTGCAACCGAGGGACCTGCTCTTGACTGGAACTGAACCCCGGACCCTTCAGTCCAGACTGACTTTCTATCCACTGAGCAGCACTGGCTAGGACGGAGATAAGTTTTAAGGGAAGGATTTCCTCGGTGCACCCCCACGCTACATAAGCTCTTTGCACGTCACGGTTTTAAACCCCCTCCGAGGGCCACCACTCTACCCTTCTCATTGTTTGTAGGGGGCACAGCTCCGATGACCCTGGTGATGGAGAATCTTTCTACTTCCACTGGCCAGCTATGTTTCTTTCTTTATTAGCTACCTGTTCAGGTTTTTTTGTGCTTTTCCTTATTAATTACTTTACAAGTAACCTTTATAAATAAAGACTACCACCCCTTACCACATGTATTACACACGCATTCTCCAACAAATAATGCTGTGTGGCCACTTGTTACATTTTCAATATAAAAAGAGAGCAGTGCTTGAAATTATCTTGCCTATATTTGAGACGTTTTTTAGCTGAAATTCTCCTGAATCATCACACCTATACATTGAGAATTAAGAACAACCCTGTATTACATATTTTGTTTATATTCATTATAGCTATTGTACTTATTTGAATTATGTTGGAAATGTTATTTAAGTAAAATCTTCCTGAAATATCATCTAAATTTGGGGGATTAAGAAAAACCCTATGTTGCATATTTTGTTTATATTAATTGTAGCTATTGCATTGTTTAACATAATTTTATTACGCTTTGGTATATATTTTCAATACTTAAACTTGTTATAATATTGACCTCTCTCACTTTATACTATAACTTAGAGATAGTATTTTCAGCTGTCATAAACATTTGTGTATCGTCATTGTATAGTGTATCACGCATGTTACACCTACATCATTGTCATCATAGAACTACATATCATTGTCACCTTAACAAGACAATGAATGCGTGGAGCACTATTACATGGTTTGTATGGGCAGGAAATGGATCCTTGTTCTTCTCGCCCCCCATGGTGGGGGACGGTCTCTCGGTTGCACAGGACTGCAGCACCCCAGAGAAGAGAGTGACAAGTGAGGAGGACCGCAGACAACATTTCTGCAGGAGGAGCAGGGCGCGGACAGAGGAAAAGCAGCAGGTGCAGAAAGCTGGCCCGCGTGGTCAGAGGAGCTCTCCGGAGGACAGCAGATGGGGGCGCTGTGAAAGGAGTGTCCACAGGGCCACAGGAGTAGAGAGAGGAAGTGACGTGGGGACTGAGGAGGATGCTTGGGATCGGCCAGAGGAGATCCAACGCCAAGTGGATGACTCCCAGAGAGGCAGAAGCTAAAGACCCCGAGCGGCGTGCTCCCTGGAGCGGCCTCCCTACGCACAGAGCTGCTGCAGGGTCACGGGGACGTTGGGAGAGGACAGGTGACCCCTGATCCGGGGTGGACAGAGGGGTGACTGTGGTGCGAGCTTTATTTCTTGGGGCCTGAGAAGCTGAAGGACTTCGGGGCCAGAGGCTCTCCATGACGATGAGGATGCTAAGCTGGACGTCTTTATGTCGGTCGTCGCATCAACACCAGGAAGCGGAGGTTCCGTGAAATGCCGTTCAGATAGCTCATCGCGGCGCCTGGGGCTGGTGGGCGGTAACAGGACCCAGGAGACAGATGGCCGGGGAGACAGGGAGGCAGAGCAGGGAGCAGTGCTCTGATGACACCGCAGGGACAGCACCGGAGACAGCTGAGGGCTAAATGCTGTGATGAGATGCTGGGCTCGGGCTCTGGTGATGAGTCAGGCCTTCTGCAGGGTGACAGGAGAAGAGGAGCTGCAGCCAGGAAACCGTGGGGCGGTGCCGTGGAGACCGACGACAGCCACATCCCCCATGGAGGTGGCGGCTCCAGCTGAGGCTGCCCTGACCCACACAGCCCTCACGGGCCGCCGTCCACCGCCTCATGGCTGGCTTCATCTCCACGTCCTCAACGCTTTCCTCATGTCAACCTGGTCATCTCCATGTGCGCCAGCGTCCATTGGCCTGAAGTACAGACGACTCTCACTGTAAGGACAGCAAGAGAACAGTCCCCAACATTTCCAATGGATGGCCTGGTCTCTTTGGGCTGCCGTAGCAGTGACACTACAGACTGAGTCGTCTAGCAACAGAACTGCATTTCCCAGAGTTCTGGAGGCTGGAAGTCCAAGATCAAGGTGACAGAAGGCTCCGTCTGGTCCGAGCTCACTCTCTGGTCCTCAGCCAGCCATCTTCTCTCTGTGCCCCCTGTGGCGGGAGGGGGAGGGCGCTCTGTGCCCCCTGTGGCGGGAGGGGGAGGGCGCTCTGTGACCCCTGTGGCGGGAGGGGGAGGGCGCTCTGTGTCCCCTGTAGCGAAAGGGGGAGGGTGCTCTGTGCCCCCTGTGGCGGGAGGGGGAGGGCGCTCTGTGTCCCCTGTGGCGGGAGGGGGAGGGCGCTCTGTGCCCCCTGTGGCGGGAGGGGGAGGGCGCTCTGTGCCCCCTGTGGCGGGAGGGGGAGGGCGCTCTGTGTCCCCTGTAGCGAAAGGGGGAGGGTGCTCTGTGCCCCCTGTGGCGAGAGGGGGAGGGCGCTCTGTGTCCCCTGTGGCGGGAGGGGGAGGGCGCTCTGTGCCCCCTGTGGCGGGAGGGGGAGGGCGCTCTGTGCCCCCTGTGGCGGAAGGGGGAGGGCGCTCTGTGCCCCCTGTGGCGGGAGGGGGAGGGCGCTCTGTGTCCCCTGTAGCGAAAGGGGGAGGGTGCTCTGTGCCCCCTGTGGCGGGAGGGGGAGAGCGCTCTGTGCCCCCTGTGGCGGGAGGGGGAGGGCACTCTGTGACCCCTGTGGCGGGAGGGGGAGGGCGCTCTGTGTCCCCTGTAGCGAAAGGGGGAGGGCGCTCTGTGTCCCCTGTGGCGGGAGGGGGAGGGCGCTCTGTGTCCCCTGTGGCGGGAGGGGGAGGGCGCTCTGTGTCCCCTGTAGCGAAAGGGGGAGGGCGCTCTGTGTCCCCTGTGGCGGGAGGGGGAGGGCGCTCTGTGTCCCCTGTGGCGGGAGGGGGAGGGCGCTCTGTGTCCCCTGTAGCGAAAGGGGGAGGGCGCTCTGTGTCCCCTGTGGCGGGAGGGGGAGGGCGCTCTGTGTCCCCTGTGGCGGGAGGGGGAGGGCGCTCTGTGTCCCCTGTGGCGGGAGGGGGAGGGCGCTCTGTGTCCCCTGTGGCGGGAGGGAGGGGGAGGGCGCTCTGTGCCCCCTGTGGCGGGAGGGAGGGGGAGGGCGCTCTGTGCCCCCTGTGGCGGGAGGGAGGGGGAGGGCGCTCTGTGCCCCCTGTGGCGGGAGGGAGGGGGAGGGCGCTCTGTGTCCCCTGTGGCGAAAGGGGGAGGGCGCTCTGTGCCCCCTGTGGCGGGAGGGGGAGGGCGCTCTGTGCCCCCTGTGGCGGGAGGGAGGGGGAGGGCGCGCTCAGGGGTCTTTACAAGAGCACTGACCCCATCCTGAGGTCTCCGCCCCATGACCTAATTACCTCCCCGAGGTCCCACCTGCTAATATCATTGCACTGCGGGTTAGGATCCCCAAATATCTGGGGGAACACCAAGAGTCAGTCTTTAATATCCAAGGACACTGGAGGAAGCTACAACTTACACAAATGAACTGTTGGAGCGTATGGGAAACCTTAGCCAACTGCAATCCCATACACAATAAGAAGTCAATCCTCCCCGCTCCCCCTGCAATGGTCAGTCTTCTTAAGCCCATCTTGGTCAAACCATCCAAACAGCGGGTGGGCTGTGTCGGCACCCAGAAGCCAGGACCTGGGTTTTAAGAATCTCCCCTTGAAACAGGCATGATGGCCATCCAGCCCCAACGGCACCCATGTTGGCTCAGCTGTCCATCCTGACCATCCAAAGGGAAGCTCCCACCTCAGTCCTCTGTCACTCTTTAAAGAAAACACGGAGAAGTCACCGCTCACCGCCGCCCTGAGCCGTTAGCCGCCTCTGCGGGCACTCAGGCCCCTGCTCTCCGCCGCCGCCCAGTCTCCTCGGCCACAAACAGTGGCATCCTCCTCCAGGGCCAGCTCTGCGGGGCCGTGGGAAGTGAGCTGGAGCCTGGAGCGTGGTGTTGGTTAAGATCCGAACGCGGAGGGCACTCATGCTGTGTCCGATTGAGCGGGCGAGGCGGCCCTGGCAGGGGGAGGAAGGGCCCCAGGAGCAGGCCACGGCCACCGTCACTGTCCTCCATCCAGGCCCCCGAGGCTCACTCCGCTGGATGGAGGCAGCACACTTCCTGGCTGCGCACAAAACCCCAACGTTCCAGGGCGCATCCTCTGTGGCTCAGAGGCTGGGTGTGAGCTGTGGGCGCTGGGAGCTGTGGTGGCGGGGAGCCACGGGGAGCCCCGGGCTCCGCGCAGGCTTCTGCAAACGCTCATTTTCCCTCTGGCCACTTCCTTCTTGTAACCGGGGCTCTTCTGCGCCATTTACCGGCAGAGCCATTTAGCGTTCGCTTCGTGGCGCGGAAACGTGGGCTGGTACATAGGGCCCTTCTCGCTGCTGCGTGGTTTTTCTTCCTTTTTCTTCCTCCTCAGAAGTGGACAGGAGCTTGGGAACTGGCGGGACGGAGGGCGCTCACCACACTTCCTCGTAATGTTTGGCTGGCAGCCCTGTGTGCCCGAGCTGCTGGGCAGCGCGGGGTCTCTCTTTTCTTGGCCCTGTTCCCGCATCTGTGAACACTCAGGTGGAGGACGGAGAGAGCTTTTAAACAGTCCGTTCCCAGGCCCAGCGATGGGAGGTCACCGGCTGACCCTGTCCCTCCAGCAGCCCAGAAAAGCAGTCTCCGTGGGGGTCACCAGGCCCTGGCCGCACGCGGATTTCGAGTCTGTGTTTGCCGGTCTGCAACTCGCCAGGAAGCCTCCGAAGGCACGTGGGTGGGTGCGCAGAGCCTCGCTGTGCAGGGGTTCGTGAGCGTCCGAGGAAGCAAACGCGCTTAGCCAAACGCAAAGCACACCGAGAGGCGAAGACCTGGCCGCACCAGCCACAGCCGTGCGCTCTGCAATGCGTCTAACTCAGCCTCGGCTCAGGAGAAGGCTGCTCCTCCCACCCAGGCGGGCAGCTGCTCTCCTGGGGGTTCTGGGCTGACACCCATCCCGGTGGCACAGCCGGCGACGGCATGCTGCCTGGAGTCAGGCCATTGCCACCAACACGGTTACGTCGCCTACACAGAGACTCACCTGGACTGGACACTGGCATCTGCTCAGAGTGTGTCCTGGCCTCTCCTTTAATGGACAGAAACTCAGAGAACAAAGAAAACTTAGGAAAAACCCGTTAAACTAGGAAGTCGATCAGCAGGCCCCCCTTGCTCCACCTACGTGACGGTGCCCCCCAATCCGGACCGAGACCACCCTGCAGTCCTCGCAAACACCGAAGCCCTCAACCACGGGTCCTGTGCTGCCGAGACCACCTGTATCGCCACGTGGAAGCGGCGTTATGAGCACCTTGTCAAGACACAGACTCTGTGTTGTGGGGGTTTTGAGAAGCCCCTGACGATGCCTCCCCCCCAAGTGGCCTCCCCCCCAGGTGGCCTCCCCCCAGGTGGCCTCCCCCCAGGTGGGCCTCATCCCAGGTGGGCCTCATCCCAGGTGGCCTCGGCCCTGGGCTGCCCACAGCCCTGCCGTCCCGAGCCCTGCTGCTCCACAATGCAGCTGGAACACTATTGCGCTGTCCCCGGCCCTGCGCCATCACAGCTGAGCTATTTGCACCGGGTCACGGCTTCTTCTTCGCTGCACCCCAAATGGGGGTTCCTATTGGCATTGGGTTTGGCACCAATGACCTTTGGTTGACAGTGTCCGCCTTTCGATAATCCCAAAACAGGAAATCACCTTATTCCCCAAGTGCTAGTGCCCTAAATCAGACAGGCACGTTGGAGAGACATTGAGGAGCCAGGTCAGACCCACGGAGGTGGAGGGCTCAGTTGGACCGAGGCTTCCCTCCAGCCAGAGGATGGCGGTGGCATCAGGATCCGTGAGGCCTAACGTCTCCTGGCAGCACCAGGCTGCTCCCCCAGCACCGGGTGTTCTCTGGCCCAGACGGGAGGCATGAGACCCCGAAGTGACGTGAGCTCTCACCCAGGCAAAGGGAACCACTGGGGGTGTAACCCCCTTCGGAACCGCAGCCGCCATGCTGTGGTCAGTGGGCTGTTCCCCATACACCCGCACCCCTCACACTCCATGAGCCCATGAAGCTCGCAGCTGCGAAGTGTGTTCTGTGGAGGACTCTCCGCTACCTCTCCCTAGTCAGTGCCAGTGGCATACAGACTGGCACGTTCAGAAGATTTCCCCGTCTCTTCCCCTCTCCTGCTGGTTCTCTCCTGGGAGAAGGGTGGCGCACAGACCAGCTTCTGGGCTCTTTCTTCCCGGTCTTCATCTCCGAAGACCGTTCCGTTGGCACTTGATTGTGCTGGGTTTCAAGATAGAAGAATTCAGCCAGGAATGGGCAAATGGTAGCAGATCACAGTGGGCGACAGCGGCGTGGGAAATGGGGTTTGAAATCGGAGAAGGATGTGGCATGAATGCTGACTGCAGGGCCACGGGGGTGAGAGCCCCGCCATCTGCACCACGGGGTGACACACACCGGCCCGGGAGAGTCCCCCACGGACTGAGCAGGACGGTCAACCCTCGTGCTGAACGCAGGGCCGGGCCCTCTATGGAGCAGGGGCACACGCCCACTGTGACTGTCGCGGTGCTGAAGGCCGTGGGGCAGGTGATCGGCGAAGGCGAGACGGAAGAGTCAGGAGAGCAGCCAGGAAGTAGGCACGCACCGCTCACAACGCCCCGTCTCCTCGGCGCCTGGGGGTGCGGGCACCTCGCTGCGTGTGCCTTGGCCTGGCCGGTGAGAAGGGTCCCGAGTTGCTCCCAGCTGGACGCCCCTCTGGGCAGGTGCTCCCTCTCCGGTGGCTCTTCCCAGGGGGCAGTGGCCACAGGAGCACTTGCTGCGTCTCAGGTGCCTGGTGGACGTGGTCCAGAAGGTCAAGCTGACACAGGAGCCATCGGCCCCAGCGTTGCCTACACCCAGGGCCCGCGCGGAGAGAACACGCGGCTTTGGCCGGCTCACCCACCAACACAGGACCTGGGCTCACAGAACGTGCATGGAGATGAAGGTCAGCAAGTCATCAAAGGCAGGGAAGACCGTGTGAACGAACGTGCTTCTGGACTGCCATTCCCGCCCCACGCTTCCCGAGGACAAGCCAGCACGGATGCACTGAAGGCATCGGACGGACACGCATTCCCTCTTGCCGTCTGCAATGCCTATGAAGAAGAGCAAGTGCCGTATTGCGCTCCGCGTACCCAGCGCTGGGGTTTGCAGACGCGTCTGCCCGCGGCGTGCCGCCTGCACCGAGCACTGGGCTCAGAGTTCACGTCGACAGGCGCCCCGTCCTTTCTGGTCCCGACGAATAGAACAGGCTGCCGAGTTGCTATCGCCTCAGCAGATTCTGAGGGAAGCAAGAGCCGGGGGGGAGAACAGCGACGATCCGGACGCTAAGTGGAGAGCAATCCGTTTACTTAAAGGACCACGTGCCGCACCTGCTGCGGCCCCGCCCACGTTCCTGTCAGCGTGGCATTCCCCGGAGCACGTCCTACCCAAAGCAGCAGCAGCCACGCGGGCCTTCTTGCATCGCTTTGCATCCTGGGAATCTACGTGAACCGTGTTCCTACAGAAAGGCTTCCATCGCCCGTGACAACCATTAAATTTTGAAGAAAAGAGAAAGTGCTGGTTAATGAGGAGCACTTGGTTATATTCTGGATGGAATCGGGATATGTATTCTACTGGACAAATGGTCTCAGGTCATTTCAGCATCTCACTGGAGTGTCATGTACACATTTTCTCTTTCAGGTGCAAGTACAGTTACCTGGCAAAGGCTGTAGAGGTACTCGTAGGAAATGCTCGGTTATTCAGCACGTGGCTGCTGGCGCTACTGGAATCAGACAGGGGCCTCCAGAGCCGCCACTCTGAAGAACTGCCCCAGCCCCTCCCGTCCCCCCCTGGCGGGGGCCACCCCGCATGTGCACAGGGCGGTTGCTCATCTTTAAAAGTGGGATCGTGCTGTGTAGGCTGTTTCATAATCTGGTTTACTCTATTCCAGTTACCCGCTCTATTTTTTCAAAGCACTTATGACCTGAATTACCTGTACCTCTCTAGAAGGCAAACTCCGTGAGCTGAGAGACTTAGCCGCCTTGGTCACGGACTCACCGCCAGCATCAGAAGAGTCCCTCATACAAAGCAGATGGTGAATAAATACGAATCACGGAAAAAGTATCAGTTTGCTTTTTATTTAATTTGCTCTCTGTGGCTTGCGGGTAAAGGGTACACACCTTTACACAGAAGTATAAAGTTACCGTTGAATGTAGTGTTTCCCCTTCTGGTTTTGTTTTCGAAGTTTTTACAGTTAGAAGCAGTGCTCTGCATCCCCGTGGCCAATCTTGGCGCGCAACTTGTGTTATTTCCTTGATCTATATTTCTACATACGAGCCTGCGGGTCAAAGGGCATGCACAGTCTAAGGGTTTTCACACACTTTGCCAAATGGAGATTTATAAGCTTTTTCCTCTCCCACCAGCTTTCCAGGAGACCATCTTGAGCTTTGCCAACGCTGCGCATTAACATTTGCCACGGCCAGATTGAAAGATGAAAAATGGCTCCTCATTTTGTTTATATTTGCATTTCCCAGATAATTAACCAGTTTGGGCTTCATCACAGTAATTTATGCATTACTTTTTCATATCTTTGGGCATTTTTAACGGAGTCGTTGTCTTTTTCTTACTGAATTGGTGGGGGTTTTCAAGTAATAAAACCATTAATCACCGGCCTGTCACGTTATAAATATTCTTCCCGGTTTGTAATTTGCCTTTCATCCACACTGATAACTTTCTAATAATACTCCAACTTAAGTTTTTCAATTTCTAGCACGTTAGTCATCAAGAAATCTCAAGTATGGTTTTGAAAAACTCCTTTTACCACCTAATTATTTGTTGTGTTTCTTGCCTGTTTTTTTGAGTTTCCTTCTTTTCCTAAATGCATTTAATATCGGTGGGTGTTTACGAAGCATTTGAAAAAACTCACTCCTGACACATAACTGGGAAGATGACGGAGGTGTTGACTGGACTGGTGGTTGGGCAGCCCTGCAGTCTAAATTATACGTGACAGGTGCTGGCTTACAGCTCATGCCGACGGCCCAGCGGGCGGCTCTCCACCTCCTCACGTGGGCTGTGTTCCTGACCATGACCTTTGCTTCCGGCTGCTAACTGGAGTGTGGATGACCTCGGAGGAGACCTGCCTTTAAAACCTCAGGTGGCACAGGCTGGAGAGCGTATGAAATGCACTTCGATGGCCAGGCTTTAGAAAGGGTTCCCACGGACCCTGTGACAGAACGAGACGAGGACGCCTCAGGGACTCGACTCCAGGGACAGAGTCCACCCTCCTACCCTACGGCCCCTCAGCAGGGAGCGCGCCTGCGGAAAGGTACCCAGAACGTCGCCAAGGAAACCGCTGGGGCTGCCGGGTGCCCATGGCTGGCTGACTCCTGCCCAGGAGGGGGAAGCGCTCCTGGGGGCCCAGGAGCTCTGAAGACGGGGCTCATGAGTGTCCCCAAGTGCAGCGGGGCAACCAATACACCCTGTTCACAGCCCGTGAGCCGGTGAGAGAGGATTTCCTTGGCTTACCCTTAGATCTCACCCAGGGTAATGCCCGGGGTAGAAGGATGGCCTCAGCCGGTGGGTGGGCCACAGAAGGCCACGGGACACGGCCAGAGGCTCCAATGGGTGGGCGACGGAGGACCAGGCGAGAGTTTTGTAGCCACAAGAAGGCCCCTGACAACTCCCAAGGGTGTCAGTGGGTTTGATCGCTGCCCCTGGGTCAGGTGCAGGCAGAGGCGCCCGTGATGATGCCAGCCTGGGCGCCTGAGGGCAGTCCCAGGGAAACTCGGCGTCTCCAGCCCATTTGTCACTTTGCTCCACGCCCATCGCTGACCCTGGAAGACCCAGCGCACAGCCCTCGCTGGGAAAGGCGCACCGCCTGGCCGCCAGCCCCGGACGGACGGCGGTTCACGCTCCAGTTCCCTGGGGCGGTGCTCTCTGTCTCCCTGGAATTGGACATCCCATGGCGGCCCTTACGGAACGGAGACCGTGTGCAGGAGGGGAGAGCTTGGGGGGAAGCTTCCTGCCGCTCAGAGGGAATGGCAGGGGGACGCCCAACCTGTGGGGCTCGCGCGCAGGAGAGCAGCTTGTCCCCGAGGAGGCCCACTGCTCCGGGGAGGTGGGGGGACGCGGGGGGGAGCCAGGCATCGCTTTGGATCCCGGGGACACGCTGCTCCCGCGTGCTGGACGGCGCTAAGCACGAGGCACCGCACGCTGGCGGAGTCGCGCCCGAGGCACACGCATGCATCTGGGAAGCAGGCACCTCCCCAAGGGAGAGCCGTCTGCCTCCACGCGGGAGCATCCCTCTCCCGGGGAAGCCGCCGCTGCAAAATGGCCCGGCCACCTCCCCGGTCCCGCATGCGGGAACGTGAAGTCACCAGGACTCCGCGACCCTCACTCGTTTACTTTCCTGCCTTCCGTCCAAAATGGCCACAGGCACACTGACGTGGGAAGCACATGCTCTTAGCATGCAGGTCTAGAGCGCGGAGGTCGGAGTTGGTCCCCGGGCCTCAGAGTGAGACCCGGCGGCTGCGGGCCACTCCGGGGGAGGCCGAGCAGGGAGTTCTCTCTCCTGTCTTCCCAGCTCCCTGCGCCCACCCGCTGCGCCCCTCCCACAGGCTCTGCCGCCCTCGCCTACAGGCCTGTGGACCTACACCAGCCCCTCCGGGTAATGGAGAGTGACCGCCCGTCCCGAAACAGCGGCTCAGCAAACCCCACTGCACACTAACTCGCAGGGGTCAGCATGTGCGCAGGCCCAGGGGCTCATCTGGGGACGTTGGGGGGCCGTTGCTTTGCCTCCCCCTGCCCCACGCGGTGCCGCTTTAGTGCTCACTGCGGGGAGCCTGTCTGGCGTCCCTGGTCTCCAGGTTCTTACTGCCCGCACGCCCCAGCCCACCGCGCTCCTGCGGAAAAGCCGAGAACAGGTTAGTCCTTAGCTGACGCCTGAGCAGGGTCTGTGAGCACAGAGTGAAACAGCGCGTTCAGATCAGGGCGCTGCTCCAAAAGGCAGGAGGCCTTTGCAAGAGCCGCATGGGCTTCCCGGGGGCCCCCTTCCCACGCGCCCCGGAGAGCCAGGGAGGTGCTTGCTCCATCCTCTGGCAGGTCCCCGGCGTCACGGAAAGCAGCGCCCATGCGAGGGCGCGGGGCCTTTCTCGTCCCCAGGGAGGCGTCCCTCCCCAGGCTGTCCTCCTGGGCTCCGGGCCGTGGCGCGCTCTGTCCCCACCACCCGCTGCTCTGCTCCCTGTGTTCCCAGCGCTGCTTCCAGAACAGAGGCGTCAGCACGCGTGGCAGATGGTCGCCTTCCACAGCGAGCACAGCCTCTTACTACAGCGCACGGGCGGGCGGCGAGAACGAGGCGCATCGCGGCCACAGGCCGGCTGCCTCACCCAGCGCAGGCGAGGGGCGGTGCTGCCCTGGGACCCGCGGGCAGAACCCTGGAGACCTCGGCGGGTGCCAGGCCTCCTGCTCTGCCTGCCTCTGCTGAACCCAGCCCGGAAAGTGCACACGTGGTGATGCGGGCAGACGCACTCCAGGCGAGGGCTTGATGTTTAATTGACAGCTCAAGAGAAGCCCTTCTTCCACTCCCTGGCCGTCTGACTCGGAGCACGTCACGGCCCTTTCTCAGTTAAACCCCCATCGAGACAGTGGAGGTGACGCCTTTCCGAGTTTGGGAGGAGGACGGTTACACAGAGAGAGTGCTTGGAAGCGGTAGACCAGCACGCAACTGTAACAGCAGCAGCGTCCCTCTCTTGTTTCTGTGAAACATCAGGTTGAATTACAAGCCTCTCAGGTAGCTGTGTATTGCCAGGCTTCTCACAGGGTCCTCACGGCATATTTGGAAATGTGCCAGTGATTCCGTATCGTCAGAGGGCCTCCAGGCCTGAGCTTTCCCTCTGGGGTACACGGACTGAGACCACAGGACTGCCCCGCCCAACACACACATGTCCCACGTCCTCCCCCAACACACACGTCCCAAGTCCTCCCCAACACACAGTGCTCATAATTTTTATCTTTACCTTTTTCTTCTTCTTCCTCTTCTTAAAGAATACCTTTCAGCATTTCATGTAATACTGGTTTAGCGGTGATGAACTCCTTTAGCCTTTTCTTATCTGTGAAGCTCTTTATCTGACCTTCAATTCTGAATAATAGCTTTGCTGGGTAGAGTAATCTTGGTTGTAGGTTCTTGCTATTCATCACTTTGAATATTTCTTGCCACTCCCGTCTGGCCTGCATAGTTTCTGTTGAGAAATCAGCTGACAATCGTATGGGTGCTCCCTTGTAGGTAATTAACTGTTTTTCTCTTGCTGCTTTTAAGATTCTCTTTGTCTTTTGCCCTTGGCATTTTAATTATGATGTGTCTTGGTGTGGTCCTCTTTGGATTCCTCTTGTTTAGGGTTCTCTGCACTTCCTGGACTTGTAAGCCTATTTCTTTCACCAGGTAGGGAAAGTCTTCAGTCATTACTTCTTCAAATAGGTTTTCAGTATCTTGCTCTCTCTCTTCTTCTGGCACCCTAAAAATTCGGATGTTGGTGTGCTTGAGGTTGTCCCAGAGGCTCCTTACACTATCTTCAACTTTTTGGATTCTTTTTTCATTTTGCTTTTCCAGTTGAGTGTTTTGTCCCAAGTCCTCCCCCAACAGTGTCCCAAGTCCTCCCCCAACACACATGTCCCAAGTCCTCCCCCAACAGTGTCCCAAGTCCTCCCCAACACACATGTCCCAAGTCCTCCCCCAACAGTGTCCCAAGTCCTCCCCAACACACATGTCCCAAGTCCTCCCCCAACACACATGTCCCAAGTCCTCCCCCAACACACGTGTGTTCTACTAGTAAGTCCTCCCTACTTGTCCATCACTAACGTTCCTGCAGGTGGAAGACTAGCGGAGCCAGGAACTTAATAGTCTTTTGAAACATAAATATTTCCCCCTGGGCTTAATATTCATGGAATCACCCAGAAACATGGTTTTTATGTGAGTGAAGAGCACTCTTTGTTTTGTTCAGACACTTACCAAAAGGTATTCATAAGGTCCGAAAATCAAAATACCAACGTCCATACCACTCATGGTGCACTCACCATCGGAGCTCTGCAGTCTGTCTTAGTGACCGTGCTACACACAATAACGTTTACACAGAAGCACATCCGTGACTGTGTCTCCTTTCAAAATGTCAAAACCACAGAACAGTGTGAATTCTGGCTGAGTACCCTGCATATATACCGAAGTGGGTGCAGGCACCCAATGACGCCATCAGCTCATCTATTTATCCCTCAATCATGTATGTGTTACAAAGTATATAGTTTTACTATCAGTTACTTTCCTCTTGTATTTTTATTCATTTGAAAGATAAAATACTTAATTTTTGGTTTACTTATGTGTAACTGCAGGTCATTTTATCTGTGCACTTTTTTCATATTGTAGGTTGATTAGATGATAGTTTAACATATCATTTTAGGGGGAAGAACAGATTATAACATGAAATACAACATTCTGTTCCTAAGAATTATTATGGCGATGGTGGCAATGAAATAAAAATGATAACGCACAGAACTTCCTGTTTTTAATGCACTGAGATTTATTAATATGTGTACTTGTCATTTGCATTCACTTGAGAAAGTTCTTCTCTCTGCAGAGTTAAAATATTCTGATACGTTGTTTTAAATATATGGTCTTAGTCTTCATACTTAAGTTCACGGTTCATGTGAGATCCGTTCTCCCCATGTATTAGCTGCACTGCCTCCTTTTGGACTTGACTTGAAAGAACTGTAGCCTTAGAGCAGCTACCAAACCAGCACAGGAAACCACTTCCTTCTCCCACTTCCTCCAACGCCCGCTCAGCGTCCGCGGCCGGACATCACTGCCACACACCCGAATAACTAAAATAAACATTGTGTCCGAGCTTCACTCGTCAGACGGAACGTTGGTTTATTGATCAAGATAAATGTTTCTTTGTTTCCCACTTGAATAACCACTGGTTTTCCCCTGTGCTATGTATTGATTATTTTTCCCATTGATATGAAAAAACAGCTTTGCCATATTTTAGGATTTTATAGATGCATGGATCTGTTTATTGACCCCTACATCTGTATCAACATTAAATTTAATAGAGCTTTACAACAAGTATACTAGTATATAACATACCTGATTTTATATACATAGAAAATCTTTATACACCGATAATGAACTCTCAGGAAGAGAAACAGGCAGATGATACACATGCTCAGGAAGGAAGCTGTGAGAGGTGCACTTGCACACAATAACACACCAGGAGAAATCCCCACAAAAACTCGGAATGCGAGAATCACGATGCGAAACATATTCCAGCCCAGCTGGTGTGGTTCAGTGGTTGAGCATCGGCCCATGAACCCAGAGGTCACGGTTCAGTTCCCCATCAGAGCACATGCCCTGGTGGCAGGGTTGATCCCCCGTAGGGGGCGTGTGGGAGGCAGTCAATCGATGATTCTCTCTCATCATCGGTGCTTCTCTCTCCCTCTCCCTTCCTCTCTCTGAAATCAATTAAAAAAATATATTAAAAAAATAAGCTTGGTGGCCTTTGAAGGACCTTCTAAAAAAATTCTGAAACAGCCCATTTTTACAAATGTGCATCGGGCAGCTTACGTTACTCAGAGCCAGGGGCAGAATTTGGGTGGACTGTTTCTGTGGGAGGTGATGCCCGAGGGGGAGTGAGCAGGCAGGCTGAGGAGCGCAGTGCGGTGGTAAGAGCGAGCGCCCGCCTGCGCCGGGTGGCACTCCGGGGCCGCTGGAGTCAGACAGACCGTCACTCTGAGGAACGGCCTCAGCTCCTCCCGGCGCCCGGACACGCAGACGTGTGCAAGGTGCGAGAGCAAACAGCTCTTCCAGGTGCTGCACTCAGCTGCATGGTGTGGGTTTCGCTCACTCATGTGCATTTTGTCTAAATTGTTCCGTAAGCACCAGGCAGTGAGTATTTAAATAGGCTGTTTGCACCTTCCAATTAGAAGTGGTTGCTTCTGATGCCCTCGGTTCACAGGCACACGGATGGAGTTGTATGATGCAGCTTTCTCCAGGAATTACGATTCCGAGGGCATTTTTATTGCCTTTGAATTCCCAGACACAGTTCAACTCTTCAGCTCTTCAAGTTCTCTGCACCTTCAGCTGGACCTGCTGGGCCACGCAGTGAGGAGACGTTAGGACACGCAGACTCGTAGTCACGCAGCTCTGATGACTGTAAAGTGTTACTCCTATGGGTGAAATGTCTTCAGTGGTATCACTCTAGGCTAGTATCCAGAGCTTCTGTGTTTTAAGCCCAACGAAATAGAGAATATAACAGAGCAACCACGCAGGAAGCTAAGCCCGGCAGCTGAAAATGGATCTTTGGCTGCTCAGCTATCACAGAAGCACACTTGCAAATCACCAGCAGATTAGAAGTGACATGGATATGTGTGCCGTAAACATAACTAACAAGACGTATCAAAGCTTAGGTATTATCATGTCTGTCAGGAATTATAAATCAAGCAAACAGTGTGCGAGCTCGTGTACTTATTGCAATGATGCTGCTGTCGCTAAAGAGTGTTTTAAGTTTTCTTCCAAAAGCATTTTAGAAAGAAATCGTTCTTCTCGCCATGTGATGCAACCATGCTTTGAACACCAAGTTGTACTAAGACTTTTTACTTTATTCCGTCATCAAGACGTAAATGTGAATAGGTGACAGATGTTTTCAAAACTCATCGACACCACTGGTTATGGGCTCAAGTGTGACTCCCCCCAAAACGTGCCAAAGTCCTAACTCCTGGTACGTGTGAAGGAGACCAACCTTCTTTGGAAACAGGGTCCTGGAAGATGTAATCATCATAATGAGGTCATTAGGGTGGTCACTGGTCTAAGATGACTGTGGCTTTGCAAGAGAGAGAGAGCGAGTCACACAGGAAAAAGGCCAGGTGGACACGTGGCGGCCGAGGCCGAGACGAGAAGGATGCATCTCCGGGTCCAGGAAGGTCTGGGGGGGAGGCAAGAGCTGGAAGAGGCGAGAAAGGACCCTCCTTGCTGGGCACCTGGCTTGCCGGCACGTTGATTGTGGATTTCTGGGGTCCGGAATGATGAAAGAGTAACTTTCTGTGGTTTAGCGTTCCGTACCCGTTGGTGCTACTTGACTGAGGCAGCCCTTTGAAACGCACACGCCATCCAAGAAGCCACCGTCCAATACAGCGCAGGAGTCCCTGCGGGAGTTGGCAGAATCAATTGTCGCACGAACAAAGGAACAAGGGCAGCCGGCCCACTGACCCTCTGCCGACCCACCACCCGGGCTCCAGCGGCCTCTCCAAAATAAACTTCCACTGGCAGACGTAAAGGGAGATGCTGAGAGAAAGTCAGTTGGGCGCTGGAGACTTAGAACGCACACACCGTAATCCCCGGGCAATTGTTTTGGCTAAATGACACTGAAGAATGCCACAGGGGGCCAACGCAACTTGTTGCTTAGAAGGTGACAGAAGGCAGTGCTGACAGGAAACACGGAGGTCGTGCCAGGATCCAGAAAAGCCCCTCTCCCAAGGAACAGGAGGCTGCGAGGACAGCAGGGAGCCCTTCCTCGGAAGCTCTTCTCCGCTCTGCCCTGAAGAGTAAGCGAGACACAAGTTCCGCCATCACACAGCAGAGTGGCATTAAGGATCAGCAAAGCGCCCTGACCGGTTGGCTCAGTGGATAGAGCGTCGGCCTGCGGACTGAAGGGTCCCGGGTTCTATTCCGGTCAAGGGCATGTGCCTTGGTTGCAGGCACAACCCCAATAGCCGGTGTGCAGCAGGCAGCTGATCGATGTTTCTCTCTCATCAATGTTTCTCTCTATCCCTCTCCCTTCCTCTCTGTAAAAATCAATAAAATATTTTTGGAGAAAATAAAAATAAAATTGGGCAAAAAAAAAAGAATCAGCAGAGGCAATTGACTGATTCAGTAAAATAAATTATGGGTGAAGCGATCATGTATGCTCAGCATTCATAGGAAAAGAAGGAAATGTAAACAATTAAATAAAACGATAGGTATAAAGGACAAATCGTAGGGAAAAAATAAAATAAATATCAAGACTGAAGTAGAAAGGAAACATTGTAACCATCCCCAGACACTGAGAGAGTCTGCACAGAAAATCCAAGTGAGTCAACTGAAGCACTACAGGTAGAAGTAAAATAAAAACGGGACAGTAACAATAAAAGAAAGAAAAGATTTGTTCATCAATGGACAGTCCTTACAGAGCATGCAAACTGGACCGGAGGTAACCAGGGCCTGAGGAAGGCTCCGTCCCTGTCCTGCGCGGCTCGCGGTCATTTCGTGGAGTCTTTCCTCGAAGAGAGAGAAACACAGCCTGCCAGCCGGGTGCCGCAGTCCGAGCCTCACGGAGCGGCAGCGCCCACGCCCGTGGGTCCTGGAAACCAGGAAGGTCACAACGGGGGAACGCGAGCGTGCTGGCGCCGGTTATATGCGGTGCAATTTGTTTGGATGACCTAAACACAGGTTGAAAGTATCCAATTCAAGCTGAAGTTCATTCTTTTGGGCCTCGCAGGTGATGTGGTCGCCATAGAAACTGTTTCTGGAAGCAAGCCTTTCACACAACACCTGTGTCTGGAAGCACACGACGGAAACATGGGAGTCGTACAAGGAACGCGCTGATTTCCTCCGTGTCAATTCCTCCAGTTCGCGGTAGGCCAAGGTGTCGCCGTTTTGTGCTCTGCGCCGTTCTGTGTCATTTCTGGGAAAGCAAAACAAAACTCCGGGGCACATACCGTTAGAAATGGTGGTGATTTTCCTCCGAGCAGAAGGGAAGGGAAAGGCGGGCGCCCTCCGATCTTGAGAAGAAGGGAGACTGAGATGGCAGGTGACCAGTGAAAGCATGTCAGAGAAATGGCCACCACCCAGCACTGGCCCCGGAGCCGTGTCGGCTGAGCCGCGCGCTGACATCTCCGGCCGCTGGCCTGTCTGTCTGCCTGGCACAAGGTGCCCACCTGCCGGCTGAAAGGAACGTATACGAACGAAGGCCTGCGGTAGGCTGGTGCAGGCAAGTCTAAGTCTCGGCGGCTGCTCGCAGGGACAGCAACCCCGCCGTGCCCAGAGGAAGCGCCCCGGGAAGAACCTACAGAGACTGAGCTGAAGTCTCCGAAGCCCCTGACACAGGGGCGCCCTCCCAGGCCCCAGTGGATGGAGGGGGTGCCCCAGTGCCCGGCCCAGGGAATGCAAGTGGCGAAGGAAGGGGCTTCCATGGAGGGTAAAGTGTGCGGAGACGGTGCTGTCTCTCCTGGACCACTTTCTAGGAACAGCCAGTGTGTGCGCGGCCTGAGAGCGTGGCGAGTTCTGGACTCAGCCTCCACGGTTAGCAGCGGCGTGAAATGTAAAATGGTCATAACACGCGACTTGCGTGCACTTTAGAGTGCGTTTTCCCGTACGACAGCCATCAGGTCAGAAGTCAAATTCATCCTGAGCGTGGGACAGATCGAAACTCCCTGGAATTATCTTCCTAATTCTGCTATGTGATCACATTACTCTATTCTCTGTGGGGGTGTGGGCGCATGCGTGTGCATGTACATGTGTGTTCCCATGTGTGCGCGCGCGTGTGTGTGCGCGCATATGTAAGCATATGCATCCAGAGGGGAAAGCACGATCCGTGAGGCATGAACACGGGGTGGGGGCGGGGTTGTCACTGTACGCGTAATGCATCGCTCACCATGCTGCCTGTATCCGTAAAGGGAGTAGAACTTTTCTGGAAACTGCGAAGCACGCGTGTTCCTTAGGCCGCACGCGTGTTCCTTAGGCCACTTGGGGTGCGTGGAGGAGGTGATCGAGGTTTCACGGCAGCCAGAGCCCCCCAAGCTTTGCTTTGCACCCTCACTGCTGCTGCTGCTGCTGCTGCTGCTGTGGAGTCCCCAGGCCTGAACGATGCAGATGACCACGAGGTCAGACGGCGGTGGTCTCAGTATCTAACCTTCCCGCTTCGGAATCTCCTGTCCTTCCATCGTCCTGCCCCAGACAGACGCACGCTGCCCTGCGCGGCTGTGGCGGAAACACGACGCGCAAGGCACCGCCCGAGATCCCTGGCCTGCGAGCAGCCGCGGGGAAGTGCCACGTGCGGGGTTGGTGAGTTTTCATTTTACCCAGACAGGGGCCTGCAGATGGAACGCTACGTGTCAGCACTAGTCACACGCACAGCAAGCCGCCGGCTCCGCCCCTCGCCGCGTCCAGGGCCCCAGAGAAGCTCTCACATCACTGTGCCTCCACGGTCCCATCTGTGAATTAAGATGCTGATCAGATCTCTCCTATAGGATGATTAGGAACATGAAGTGGGAGTGTAGAGATAATGTACGTAAAACAGCACCTGATAAAAAAGCACTGAATAAATGCCAGCTATTATTATTCCTGTGACAGAATGATGGCTTTGAAACGTGCCAGAGTTACACATACAGATGGTCATGCCAGTTGCTAAGGCAACGCCTTGGGAGGCCACAAACGCACGCAGTGGGATGCTTTCGCGTATTCCCGGGAGACGTCATTAAAGCATTTGGAATCCTTCATTTTGAACAGATTTCCAAACCTACAAAATCTGATTTGAACATTTGAATGATGGCAATTCAGAGAGGCGCGTTTCTGATTTCGTGTTTATTCCTCCAAAATTGCCAAACAGAGGTGCACAGTGCTGGGGAGGGAACTTGGCCAGCCATCCTCGTGGAGATGATAATTGACGGCCCAAACGGATACATACGGGCGTTAACCGAGCTGTCCATGTTCAGACAACAATTAAAGGAATGATTGTCTCCGTCTGACTTGCAGAGAGCCAGTGCTGCACTTCCAAAGAAGAAATTTAAAAGCACGTCAACTCTGAAAATAGAGTGAATTAAAAGAATGAAATCTGTTGTCCGTTATAAAGATGAAAAAATCATGGACTTAGAGAAACCCAGTCTGTGGCTAAGCGACTGGGTGACCAGAGGTCCCGGGCGCCATGTTGCCTGCTTCTGTTTGCACAGCCTCACGTGTGTTTGCTTTTCCCTCTCCAACGGCAGCAGCCTCAAATCTCTCTAGAAGGGCCCTTGTCATCTATCACTATCTTAGCTCTCTTTCATGACCACTCTTCTCCCAGGGAATCGATGAGCCTGCTTTGTGATCTCCGATCCTTTAGAGCAGGGACGGTGTCCTGCTGGCCATTATACACAAGAATGTGGGGGAAACGTATACAGAGTGTTTGTCGGTAACAGCTAGAGGAGTGCGCGACTGGAAGCAAATGCCAGAGTGATGTGGTTGCCGTAGCTGAAGGTACAGGTGATGCTGTTTCCTGTGACAAAGGAGGGAGAGCAGACAGGATTGGGGTTCAGCTGGATCCATGGGGAAAGGAAGAGGACGATCCGCAGATCACAACACCCAGTTTTCTGACGTGGGCACCTGGGGGCCGTCCCACCATCTTTTGAGAGAAGAACTGGATGTACAGGAGGAAAGACCGAGGTCTATTCCCCTCACACCCCTGATCCAGGAGGAGGCACAGGCCTTGGCACATAGTTAGCGAACACCTGGTCGCGATTAGGACACTTCGCCCCTGAGAGTGAGCCTCGAACAGGACCGAGGAGAAGACCGAGAGAAGATGGCTTTGTTACAGGCCCCAGTGAGGTGTTCACAGACAGCCCCGAGTCCCAGGGAAGGGCTGTCCCCCGCCTGGTTCCCGACGCTCACGTAAACAAACTTGAGTGACTCCAGATCGTTGCATTGTGACCAAGCCAACTCATTAAAAAATTAAAGCGTGCACGTGGATTGAGTGAGGCAAGCACGTCTATGAGTTGGCTTATGAACACCGGCGGGCTCTCAGCTGGTCTGAAGAGCAAGATGGTGGGTGGGGCTCTGCCGTGTGCGCCCTCCTGTCTATAAGGATTTTAAGTCCCTCTGCTAGATGTCCTGGTGCAGATGGACTCTGGAGGCCTCCCATCTGCTTTGCTACAGCTTTTCCGCAATTGATGAGGAGCGCCTGGCAATCACATCCCGTGACTGCTGGCTTCTCTATTTGGACAGCGGGATGGGATGAGATGAGACTGGACTTCTTCCCTCTCCTCCCTGCTGCTTTAGCAGCTCCAGGGCGGTCTGTCGTCTCTGGTGAATGACGCTGAACTAGGATTCTTCCTCTCTCTCACCTCCTGCCCATTCCCCTACTCTCCTGCATGCTTTAGTGAGAAGAGGTTTGAGCCCTTGGTTCTCAAGATAAGGTCCTGCTACACGTGGCCTGCAAAGCTTTTCGGCTTTGTTTAATTTTCTTGTCTCAGTGTCCCTATGCCACTGGTCCCGGAATTTTCCTAGCTTCTGAAAGTGTTAAAAGAAAACAAAACGTCAAACTAGAATACTATACCTGGCAAAACTGTCTTCAAAAGTGAGGAAGAAATGAAGGCATTTCCAGACACACAAAAGCTACTAGGCCTGTCCTGGGAGAAACGGGAAAGGGATTTCTACAGGTTGAAAAGAAAGAACGCTGGCCAGGAAGCCGAATCTGTAGGAAGAAACGAAGATCTTGTTTAAAGGAAATACGTGGGCCATGGCGTGGAATGCCACGACTGGTTTTACATACGATTTCTAGACAGAAGCATAAAAACGACTTGTCTCTGTTTTTGGACACAAAATGGACAAAGATGTGACTCTGGGATGTTAATAATGGACAAGGTCTTGGCATGTTACTGAAGTCATGCTGGCGTACATCCCCACCCGCTCACGTGTGCTGGCCACCTCTTCTCCTAAACCCATTCACGTACCGATCACAGTTATTTGAAAACCCATGTAAGAAGGTCGGGGGGGGGGGGGGTCTACTTTCATTCTCTTACTCCGTGTTGGTCTCAGTCCGGCTCCTGCGCCTGGGCTTCGGGTGTGGGTCCTTCTCAGCACCCTTGCTTCTGCTATGTGTGTGTCTGTGCGCGGCCTTTACTTAGGAGCTGCCTTGGTGATGTCATCTCACCAGTGACGCAGCAACAAAAACGAGGGTACACCGCCTATCCAGGGAAGGCCACAGCAGCAGCCGGAAGGTGGTATTTTTGACAAAAACTGCACACAGGCTCCGATACCGTCGACTCTTTAAGGTAGGACCTTGTCGTCTGTCTTCAGAGATTTCTCAGTGCCTTGTGACCTGCACTGTGAGGTGGTCAGTTAAGGCGCGTTTAAGTCTAAATCACAAGCTACGGCACCCGTCATGGACCAGGAGTGCCAGTGTTTGCTGTGCAGAGGGAGTGAGGACAGATTCAGAGTGGGTGTTTGCGGGTACAGCGGGCCAATGAGGTATGCTACCCGGCTCTTTGAACAACTGCCACATCGACAACGGAACATTCCTCCCACAAAGGCGAAGGGGGACATCTTCCCCAAAGCTCTCAGAAACCAAGAAGGAGGTTCCCAGTGTGTTCCTTATCTTCCTGTTGTGCGCTCTACTGGGATTTATCTGTTACTTTGTAATAATTATTGGGTTGACGAAAGCCAGAAACAATCACGAGTGATACAATCAAATTGATTCCCTTTCGTAGCAAGTCCCATGTCCCTTAACAGGCATCTGCAAACCTGTGGCCCCTGTGAACACGTAGGCAAGGGATGGAGGGTAATGAAGCCCACGGTAACATGACCGTCCCTTCTGATGCCTAACGAGGCCGACGATGCGTCCCGCCAGGTGCTGCAGAGGCTCAAGCTGGCTGATTCCGTTAATCAGGACACTGATACATAACTCCGCTATCTTCTGCTGCTAACTGCCAGCCACGGATTTACCTTGATGAACGTCAATGCCTCTAAACAATGAATAAAAGGAACAAGGAACCAGCGAAATGGGACCCTGAGTGTTCTTTACACGCTGGTTCGCAGCCGTTACGAGGATGCATCAATAGCGTACAGCAGCCATTTGCTACCCTACAGCACTTGATCTTTCCAGCCTGGTCTCTCTGCTCTTAATTGAGTGCTCAAAATCACTTTTCTCCATTTCATTAAAGAATAACTCAAAGCCGGTAGTTTGCTTGCTGGTTTTTATTTTCTCCCCTAAGACTGAGACGGCCAGGACAATTATTTGATTCAAACGTGTTGCTTGCATACGGTTGTTAAAGGCTCCTCCAAAGGCGCCATCACGCAGGTAACATGCATCCGGATGGGGCGAGTGCTCATTTGCAAATGCCTGGGCTGTGTCTTGTCCACAGGAAGTGGTTCTTCACGCCTCACACAGACGTAAGTGAAGAGCCTGAAGGATGCACTTCAGCTCCAAGCTCAGCCCCCAGCCCCCTAATAAGGCTTGCGCTGTGCACAGTCTTCCCAATCTTGCGCTGTGCACACTTCGAGGTGAACTAAAAGTCACCCTCCATACCCCAGGCCTTCTCCCAAAGCTAACCGCTCCAGTGACACAACCAATAAATACAGCGAAACAAAGTGGGCGCCGTTCTGCTTTCCTCCAGTCTGCGGGAGGCAGTGCTCTCGGGGCTAGCCCTCTCCAACCTGCTCCCGTTGTTCAGCGAAGAGTGGCTCTCATAAGTCACACCTGTTGTTTTTTTCTATTTTAGTAGCAAGCGGGGGTGTGGGTGGGATGGAAGTCAGGATATTAACCAGGATGAACTGCACACTTTTCCAGAAGCTTTAGAATCAAATAATCCTGACTTGCAATGCCCTCATATTCACCCTCCTCCCCGCTCTTACGTCTGTGGGATGGGGTCAGGGATGGACAAGAGAATACAATGTCCCACCTACACTTTCATTGGATTAGGGTCTCGATATAAATTAATTAGACCTTGAAGTTAAAGAAGTAAGTCATTTTAAAGATATCTTTGCCCAAAGTCTTTATTCTTGACACTTTGTAGATCGCGCTTTAAAATATTTCGCACCAATAAGTCAGAGTATGTGAATGAAAGGTGTGGCCCTGGCCAAGCTGACTCAGTTGATTGGAGGGTCATCCCATACCCCAAGGGGTTGCAGGTTTGCAGGTTGATTCCTGGTCAGGGCACATGCCAAGGTTGTGGGTTCAGTCCCCAGTTAGGGCGCATACAGGAGGCAATGACTGATGTTTCTCTTAGATTTCTCTCTCTTTCCCTTACTGTCTCTCTCAAATCAATAAACATATCCTCGGGCAAGGATAAAGAAAAAAGTTGGTATGTGAATGTGTGTATATTTGTGTGTGTTCTTTCCTCTTGAACATTTGCCGCTAAATTAGTGAGCATTGTATTACTCGTTACTCAGAGGTCAATGTCAGCTTTCCACCTACGTGGTATAAAAAGGAAATGTCTTGCCCTTACATGTCAGGTGGTCGTATCATAGGCAATGCACGCCGACAAGTTTTATATAACGCAACAGGGCTCACACACAGGGACACAACACTTCTTCACACATAAGGCGACTTATCCAGGTGTTTTCACACCTGAGTTCAGCTGTCCTTCTAAGAGAGTTCGGTTTCCTCTGGAATGCTTCCATATGCCGCCTCCCCTGCGCGTCCTGGCGTGGGTGACCACCCCTTCTTCCACCACACCTCCATTTTACTTCCGCTGTGGCTACACCCACTCGTCATTTTAACCTCCAGGCCCGGTTCCCTCTACTCTTCCTGTCTTCCCCGTCCTCCCTTCCCCGTTGACTTGCTACCACCCTCCGTCACCACGCCATCCTTTTGCCGATGTTTCCAACCCTTCCGCCCCATTTTTCTATCACGGCATTCACCTGGAGGAAGTCGGTCCTCGAGCAATCGAAAGGCCATCAGCCGGTTGGTTTCCCTGGAGCTGAGGGTTTCCCCAAACAGGAGCCTGTCAGTGCTGAACTGGCAAGTGCCAGGCGATGCTGACACTTGGTGGCCCCGAAGGGGATTGTCCAGCGCCCCCATTCTCTGCGTCTCACACATTTTCCGCTGCGGCCCAGCTCCCCTCCTGCGAATCCTTGCTGCCCCTCGTTCTCCAGAGCACGTCTGCTGGGGGCTGGGACGGTCTCTCTTGGGCTGCCAGCCTGCACAGGCCTTGCCCTGCTGTAGTCTGGGAGCCGGGCATTGCCTTGCATTCCATAACTGAATGTAAATGCTAGTACGTTTCTTTTTATGTGAAATGGGGGGGTTGGGGGGGGGTACTTGTGTCTGCGCTCTGAGGCTGTACAGGAGATTTCATCAGAAACTGGGGGAAGGGGCCCGTGGTAAAGCGCCGGGCACAGAACGTGCCCAAAACTTAGTGTCGGGTCCGCTTGCCTCTGCTCCGCGCCATGTGCCCCAAACCACAGCGTTTTCCCGCTAGACCTCCAGCCGTTGTCCTTGTCCCCATGCCTCTCTCCTCAACTTAACGTCAGTTAGCGGGAGACCATCTGAGATTCAGCTTACAGGAGGGAGACCCTCAAGGATGAATCTGTCAAAGAGCACCAATCCCCGTGAGCATGGAAGCTGTCCCACCACCTTTTTCTTTTTTTTTAATCTTGTTTCTTCCTGTTGAACTCGGCAGGCAGCTGAACTTTCGAACCTTGCCAAGTCCCAGCGTTTTGGGTTCCCTTCATTTTACTTATTCTCTCAGCAATGTTTGCCTCCCTCCACCTCTTCCTTGTGATGCCTCCCTAAAAGCTGCATTAGACCAGATTTTGACCCTTTCTGCCCCTTCCCTGCACTAGACTTCAGTAGGCATGCGGCTTGCTTTCAAGTTTTTATAGGTGAAACGTCATCAAACGACCTGCCGCCGCATAGAGAACTACCCTCCTTCCGCCCTACAGCAATCGCCACGCCGTCCTGACCCGAGGCGATTTTTACCTAGGCAGCACTTGAGTTCAAGGTGCCCATTTGTGCAAAGACAGAGCGCGGAGAAAAATACCAAGTGGTCCTTTCTGTCACAGTTGTGAACAAAGGCCTGCTTTAAACACGGTCTCTTTTTATGTTAGATCGTGTTTATATATATATATATATATATTTCCCTTCACATCATTGTTGTGCAGAGATAAAGCTGCACGGAAGCCGCTCCTTTATTTCTTAGTTGAATGTATCGGGGCGACGTTGGTTAATAACAGTATACAGGTTTCGGGTGTACGATGCTATGATACCTCATCTGTTGATTGCATCATGCTTTCACCGCCCAAAGCCAGGGACCCCCATTTTGCCCTCTTCTGCATTCCTCTAAGCCCCTCCCCTCTGGCAGTCACCGAACCACCATACTGCTGCCTGTGCTCGCGAGCTTTTTCCACCCTCCCCCTCTTCCCCAGACCCGCACCACCCCCCGGCAGCTGTCAGTCTGTTCTCTGTATCTGTGACTCTGTTTCTATTTTGTTTGTTAGTTTATTTTGTTCACTGGATTCCACACATGCATAAGATCACATGGTACTTGTCTTTCTCTGACTGGCTTATTTCACATAGCCTAGTGCCCTCCAGGTCCATCTGTGCCGTCACAAAAGGTAAGATTTCCTTTTTCATGGCTGAGCAGTATTCCATTGTGTGAATGCACCAAGCTTTTTATCCTCTCACTAGCACTGAGGGGCACCTGGGCCGCTTCCACGTCTTGGCTGTTATAAATAATGCTGCTATGAACATAGGGGTGCGTATGTTCTTTAGAATTGGTGTTTCGGGTTTCTTCAGATACGTGCCCAGAAGTGGAACCGCTGGGTCATAAGGCAGTCCCATTTTTAAACTTTGAGGACCTTCCAATCTGTCCTCCACAGTGGCTGCACCCGTCCGCCTTCCCACCAGCAGTGCACGAGGGCTCCCTTTTCTCCGCATCCTCGCCAGCACCTGTTTGTTGATTTGTTGATGGCAGCCATTCTGACAGGGGTGAGGTGGTATCTCACTGTCGTTTTAATTTGCATCTCTCTGATGATCAGTGACTTTGAGCATCTTTTCATGTCTCTTGGCCTCCTGTATGTCCTTTTTGGAGAAGTGTCTATTCAGGTCCTTTGCGGTTTCTTAATTGGATTGTTTTCTTGGTGTTGACTTGTATAAAATTTTATAAATCTTGGGTATTAACCCCTTATCAGAAGTTTATTCATTTGTTTATCTGAAGTTTATTGTCTTGGAGTCTATACAATAGAGGACAGATAATATCACTGAAAAAAGCCACTTATATCTGAAAAGTTATCTCATTTATGGTCTCTGTTTGCCATGGACAAATGTGATGACAATCTAATTTGTGCCTCTGTTAGTTTTATTTTATTTTTTAATATATTTTTTATTGATTTCAGAGAGGAAGGGAGAGGGAGAGAGCGATAGAAACATCAATGATGAGAGAGAATCATCAATCGGCTGCCTCCTGCATGCCCCACACTGGGGTTCCAGCCTGCAACCCAGGCATGCGCCCTGCCTGGGAATGGAACTGTGACCTCCTGGGTCACAGGTCGATGCTCGAACACTGAGCCACGCCGGCCGGGCTATCCACATCTTCTCTGCCCTTAGGTAGACGTTTGGATCAAGAATATGTGGAACTTATACCCAGTGGAACACTACTCAGCCATAAGGGGAGATGAAATGCTGCCCCTGTGACAACATGCATGGACCCCGAGAATCGCATGCAAAGCAAAAGAAGCCACTCAGAAAAGTCAGGACTCACATGGCTTATATGTTGGCTATCAGATGGAAATGCATAGACACAGACAGCAGGATGGTGGTTACAGAGGGAAGGAGGCGAGGGGAGTGGAGGATAAGGGGACCAAATATATGGTGACAAAAGATGGTTTGACTTCAGGTGTTGGGCACACAGTGCACCGTGTGTCACAGAAATGTACCCTTGAAACCTACATGATCTGACTGACCCAGGTTACCTCAACATACTTAGTTAAAAATACATTAAAAGAGAGAAAACGCTAGTATTCATTGGCAGCAAAACTTTGCTTTTTAGAAAGAAAATCTCGTTTCCTAGAAAAAGAAAGACCTATGGAACCAACGCTGAGACACCTTCCAGCGGGCATCATTTGAAACTGGGACCAGCCGGCCCTGGGAGTAAGAGGACCGACTCCCCAGAGAACCGATTAGTTGCCAGCAACGCAGCCCCGGTCAGGAATGTCAGCCGGCTTTCCACCGGCTCCTGCCCGGGAGCTCTGGGGAGAACAATCGCCGCCCCAGTGAGGGGCCGATAATCAATACCAGTCTCCCTCCCTGATGGCGCTGGATCTAGGAGAGTTCACAGCGGTCACGTTTGACAGAGCATCTCCCCTGGTCTGACTCAGAAGTCACTGGATTTGATTTGTACCCCGAGACACGCTACTATTCATACTCCGGTTGCTAGGGCACCGGCTAAAACCACTAAGAAATCGGATGCTGGGAGCGAGACGATGGAAGCGCCAGCACAGACCAGGTGGGCTGGCCTGGCCTGGCCCTGACGGCACAGCGCAGGGGTCCGGGAGCGTGAGGAGGAGGAAGACGGTGGGCAAAGGGACTTCCATAAAGCCAGGAGGGAGCTGACCTTTAAGGAAACGCGGGGCGTCGGGGCCCGACTGGAATGACTGGCGTACTTCCACCCTAAAGAAACCTGTGTGAGCACCGAGAGGAAGGAAGCGGCTGCAGGTTAATGACGGTCTCGGCGCTCAGAGACACGCGGCCGTGGCGGAAAATCGGAAAACGTAGAAAGGCCAAGGAGACAACGCCACAAGTGTCCTCACGCCGTAAGCGATGCCCGGTGCTCACGGGGTCTGTGCCCTGTGTCAGCACGAGACAGGCTTGCTCGGTGCGTGGCCTTCCATTCTGCTCTTGAAACTGGCGTTCTAGTGAAGTCATTTTTATAAAACTCAAAAATGCGCACGTACATGGGCCCCATGAGATCAAAGAAGATGGCGTTTTAGTACTTATTTAATCAATACCCTATTTTTGGACAAAGATTATTTTTTATACTTTTTGTTATTATTTTTTAAAACGTGAATCCCAGCATGCTTAGAGATCGTTATTATTTATTTAATCAATGATTGGTGTTTGGACAAAGGAAAGCGCTAGGGAATTAAATCTTTTAAGGGAAAAAAAAAAAAGCCCATTCCTGGCACCTCCCAGTCTCTCGGCATGAAACCTTCCCGCAGGGTCCCCCCCTCTCAAAGCACCTGCCTCCTCAGAGCTCCCACAGATGCAGCCCCCCCTTCTGTACCCCAGCGAGACTCCAGGGGCGACCCCCTCAGGGCTCCTGCCCTGCACACTGCACCTCAGCAAACCCCAGGCACCAGAGGGCAAGGCCTCTAATGCCCGGGAATCCCAATGCCGTTCTAAGGTCCCGAGTCTCGGAAAGTTGTCCCAAGGAGTGGCCGTGGCTGCTGTCAGCCCCAGACCCCGGAGGTGGGCCCGGTGTGTCCACGCTGGGCCTCCGCGCAATGCTGCCCGGCGTGAGTGCAACAGATGCCTTTTATTTTCTCAACACATGGTCCAGTTTACCTCCCAGCCTGCTCGATGCAGCAAACAACCTTCCGGAGACAGAGCAGCTGAAGCCCCACGTGGGAAATGTAATTTGCAAGTAGTCCCACGGCCGGAGTGCTTCCAGAGCAGTGTCTGCTCCCCGCTGCGGACCAACCAGAGATGTGCGGGCTGCAAACATCACCGTCAGCTCCTCCCCTTCCCGCCCGCTCTCTGCCCAGGACGACCAGAGGCCTAGGACCAGGGGTCGGATTAGACAGCTGGGAGGTGAGAGCAGCGCACAGGATCTAAACTATGGACAGAGGCATCCGGAAATGACCGCAGTTAAATGCTCAGATGTCGTCGAGCAGAGGAGCCAGCACCTGCTAACGAGGAGAGATCGGCCCAGAGCCCTGGGTTAATGGTGATCGCTGTGACAGTTCCTGAGACGCCACTCACGGGTTGAATGACAAAGATTCTTACACTTCGGTGCCCTAGACAACGCTTTTCATAAAGACACGCTCTGCAGAGATGAACAAAAGGATGGTCCCTGATCTAACTTGGGGATGGCGAGAATCCCCAGGCCATTCACCTGGACCCCAAACGAAGGTGGCTGGAAATCAGCTTGGGCGGCAGCGCTCGGGACAGGCTTGGCCGCACGCCCGACGAGGGCACTGTCTGTGCTCACTTGGGCAGCCGCATGCTACTGCTCCGTAGGAGCGCCCTTGGCTCCATGCCCACGCTCCCGGAAGGACGCCTGTAGGAGTCCGGAGTTGCCACATTCCCAAACCACCGTTCACATGAGAACTGTGGGCCATGTTAATGGCGGATGAGGGATTGTCCTTCTTCCGTGCCAGGGGCACGTGGCCTACGTGCCAGGAAGCTTAGAACCCACCGCGGGAATGCTTCCTGCCTAGAGCCAAGGGGTGGCGCCCCCTCAGCATCATCCAGACGTTTCCCTGAGTCCGGCTGATTATAAAGTCACTTCCCGTACGGAGGTCAGCGTGTCTGTCTGCGTTTCGCTGGTGAGTATACGCAGTGAAGTCAGAGTTAATGGACACCCTGCCCCCAACGGTGAAACACCACCTGCCTTCGTTTCAAGCATCGGGAGGAGGCGGCGTCAAAGCGCTGGACCACGGTGGGCCCACAGGGCTAAGGGGCCTTTGTCTTCTGTATCACCTCGGGGTGACAACCAGATAAATAGCGAGATAGTGGCTTCGACTGCAAAGTGGCTACAGGACAAAAGCACCAATAACACCGCCCTGCGCCTGGGCGTCCCCTGGCAGGTGCGTTTCCATAAGCTGTGTACGCTCGCTGGGCCGCTCAGCTGCACCAACGGGCCCCAGGGCCTCGCTGAAGCAGGCGTCTGAGCCCCACGAGCCAAAGCAAAAGGAGCCGCCGACTCCTGACCTCAGGAAACACGGCGGCGGCGAGTCCCGCCGCACGGGTGCCCAGCGTGGCCGCAGTGCTCAGCCCGAGGCAGTGGGTGCGGGGGCTCGGGGCCTGGGCTTCTGCATTTCTAACGACTTTACAGGGGATGCCGGTGACGCTCACGCAAGGACCACACTCTGAGCAGCACAGCTGTGAGGGCGGGAAGCTGACTCAGAACCCAAGCCATTCCATTCGCAGCTCCAGGGGGGAAGTGGATTTTAGGAGAAAACCCTCCAGACCGATCCTTACATCCCAAGGCAGCTGGCTCTTTGCAACCATCTGCTTCATGGCAATCCAATGGCACCGCCTTCCTGCTCCTCAAATTCCCGGGTTCACGGCCACCACCACTGGCATCGCTCAATTCAAAGGCACCTCAGGGTTATAACGTCCAGTTTGAATTAAGTTCAGCTTCAAGTGAAAAGTCCATCAGGCGGCGAGAGCCATTCCTCAGGAGTGTGAGACCACCCTCTAGGCGTGCAGGGACGTCCAATGCTGCGAACCAGTTCTACGGGCGGTCACTTAGAGAAACGCCATCTTGTTGGTGACATTCCCAAAGGCAGGGAGAGAGGTCCCCAGTCTGTCAGACCTGGAAAGGGCCGCGTGAACAGGGACTTACAGGAGCAAAAAGTCACCCGTAAAACGGCGGGCCACGCTTTTCCTGTGAAGGTGCTGCGCCTGATCACGGTGAATCAGGCTGGTCCACACCCTTGAGAAGCTTGTAATCAAAGACCAAAACGGGTAGAGCGACTGTCTTTTCTGCCCCTCCGGAAAAAAAAGGTTAAACGCTTTGTCACAGAGAACATCCCTGACCAGCAAAGGGGGGTTTGCACAAAAGCAAAGCAAAACTGACTGGCTGTGCATCGAGATCAGCAAGTACCACTGTCTTCACTGCTCCTCTAATCTTCCTGTCTGATTCTAACCAGCAAAACTAGATGACCTGGAAGCAAATACTCCATTCGCTAAGAAAACCAGAGGTGCTTTTGGAATCATGGGGGGTCCTTATGAAACACATCTGGACCCCATCACCTTCAACTGCTTTAAAGATGAACTTGGGTCCTAACTGGTTTGGCTCAGTGCGTCAGCCTGCGGACTGAAGGGTCCCAGGTTTGATTCCGGTCAAGGGCATGGACCTTGGTTGCGGGCACATCCCCAGTAGGGGGTGTGCAGGAGGCAGCTGATCGATGTTTCTCTCTCATCGATGTTTCTAACTCTCTATCCCTCTCCCTTCCTCTCTGTAAAAATCAATAAAATATATATTTTTTAAAAAAAGATGAACTTGGGCGCAGCCAGCATGGCTCAGTAGTTGATCATTGACCTATGAACCAGGAGGTCATGGTTCAATTCTGGTCAAGGGCACATGTCCAGGTTGCGGGCTCGATCCCCAGTGTGGGGCGTGCAGAAGGCAGCCGGTCAACGACTCTCTCTCATCATTAATGGTTCTATCTCCCTCTCCCTTCCTCTCTGAAATCAATACGAATATATATATTTTTAAAAAGATGAACGTGGGTGAAAACATCAGGCAACCTGTACAAGTATAAGGGACCATGGCTCTTAGATACTCAGTTCTGCGCCTGCACCGCCGCTCTGGCTGAGCCGGGAGGTGTAGAGGCGTGGGGCGTAGCCCGGCCCCCGGCTGCAATGCTTCCGTGCATCGCGTGGTGGGACAGAGCTGGTGAGGCGAGTGGGCTAAGACGGGGGGCGCCTCATCCCAGTAAGGATCTAGACACTGGCATGAGATCCCGTTATGGAGGGAAAAATGATTTCCAAGCTCCAGACATTGTAAACAATATTTAATGGAAACAAATGGACAGTGCCAGAGAAAACACATTTCATTTAGCTTAACACGGAGCCTTGGCCCTACGTATACGTCACTGAATCCATTTTTATCGAGAGAAATATGCGGTGATCATGCGTCTTCATGAAACAGTATTGGTCCCCCTGGAAACTGGCAGCTGTAACAAGTGGGCAAACGATCACCGAAAAACGTGACATGTCTCGTCTGTCCCCATGCCCAACCCGCGTAGGTATTACTACCCAATTACAGCTCCTCAAGTTCTCCCCTGACTCTCCTGAAAGAACTCTGGTTTAGATGAAGACAGCTCCATGCGACAGGCTTCCGTGTATGTATTTCATATACTAAAATGCTTTAGGTTGGTGTTAACAAATAATACTTACAGAATACCGTATATGCAAGCGTCTAATAACCTTTGCATGCCCAATAAACATGCCATGAAATGCCATTAGCATGGAGACCTGGCCCCACCCTCTCCTTAAGGCCCTGAGGATTATCACTGTCATTTGCACGGAGCCGGGATGGACGTACAGACTGCACCCCTGCGGTGGTTTGACGGCTTGTCTCTCATTTAAGAAAATGAAATGAGAATAGGACGAGCTAGGACACAGAGGGGCTCACCTTTGCTTCACTCACCTAGCCATGTGGCTGATGACACTGAAAATGAGCGACTTGCCTGGACCTTACTAAATCCCCTGCGTTGTGCTGTCTCTGGTTCTTTCACCCTTTGACCCATGACCCCCAATTTAATTCTCCGGTGCTCACATCTTCTCTGTGTGACCACTGCTTTTGAGGACTGTTCTCTCTGGATTTTGGGCCCATTGCTTGCCCCAGGTTTAACCGAACCTCGTTTGCCTGCCTTTCTTTGCCTCACTGCTTTTCTTGACCTTGACTTCCCTCACCTGCTGCGCTCAAGGGCTCCTCTAAGTCTCCACGCCCTGGTTGGGCCACCAGTTCTGCCCAGTCTGTCCCCCACCTCAGCCTTATCCCCACGGCAGGCACCTCGCCTTCGTAGCCCACGTTACCCACGCCCCGGATGAATGGAAAACCTTGGAACACACCTCAGCGAGGAGATCACGTGGCAAAGACTTTGTGATTAAAAGTAACTGAATGGCAGACTGTACTGGAGGCATAAAGCGTGGAAGCAGGAAGTTCACCATGTACTCCATTTCTCCTCTTAAGCAGCCCGGTTCATCTGCTTCTGAAACCCACCCATTCTGCTGACGCAGGAGGGTGCGCACCATTTTCCTTCCTACATGGAAACGGTAATGCTGGGCCTGCAACTCGTTCAGCAGCTCATCACTTTAAGTCAAGGCGGTGGGCTTCTGATGACTAAATTAGCTCCCAGCAGCCCCTGGTGGAATTTGCTGGACCTTTCTTTCGATAAAGCCTAGTAGGTCCATACGAGTGTCTCCAATGCTGAGGGCAGATGTGATCACTCTCTCTAGAAGAGAGGGTGTTACTCCCGGGCAAATCGCTCACCTTCTGCAGGGAGCAGCTGCAGGAGCGAGCTTGAAAAGCGTTTCTAGTTCCATGCGGCACTAAATTTTTATTATAGAAGAGATAAGGGGAGTTTTTTATCTTCTTTCAGAAAAGTCTATTAGGGACTCCGTGCTATGATTAGAGGGATGGTGACTTCCATCTTCTGAATATAAAAGGAGAGGAAGGCAGCCTTGGGCATAATCACTGCTTCGCCGCTTTGGTTAAACAGGAAGCACAGAGAGATCCCCCTCGTTTAGCTCTTGGCTCAGGAAAGAAAAAAAGCTTTGATCTTTTCTCCCTGATCAGACTTCTGGGTGCCCCATGGACTCCCTCGCCTCGGTGCAGAAACCAGAGAGGAGGTTTGCGGAGACGTGGGAAGAGGGCAGGGAGCGCCGTATCCATATTTCAGACCCAGGAAGCAGCGTGCTCATCTGGTGTGTGTTTCCGTCACTGCTGCCTGCCCTCTCTCCTTCCTGAGTGTTGCCCAGACGGGCAGCGTCTCCTGAGGCCTGTTTATAAAGCATGTGACCGCTGCTACCTGGAAAGCAGAGCCTCAACGTCATGCCTTCACTATCAATGAGTTTCGTATTCTATACTTTTTGAAAATGTACGGGTTCCCCCATTTACAAATGAGCACCGAGAATGAGAAGACCATTCCTAGTAGAAGAGAAGAGGAAAGAACCCAGGGCCCTGGGAGAGTCCCGCGAATTCCCTCTTCATCAGGTGGGAAGAGCTGTGCTAGCTGAATCCCACGCACCGTGGGTAGCATTTAACAACAGCCTTTTAGATTTACACTTAAAAGGTGTTCTCCTCGGAAAGACACAGCACGCTGAACGCAGTGATGCAGCTGCTCATTAGGACAACTGTGAGGCTCAGCTGCCAACCTGATGTCTCTTTCACACGTCATTGTGAGGCCCAGCCAAGGTGGGTGACAACGAGGTGCTATGACATCCGCAGCCCCAGCGCGCAGAGGGTAGGCATCCAATCATATCTGTCAGAAGTGCCCCCGATGCCTAATCCAAGGGCAGAGACTCACTACGTGTTAGCTTCTACGTGGGCTGAGGAGTTAACCAGTTACTAACTCTTCATGTTCTGGTTGAAAGAGGAGAGCTGTTGAAGCTGTCCGTCCTGGGGAGAAACGGCTTGCTTTCTACCTTACGCTGCAGTAAGTTGTCCAAGGGGAACCGAGAGCGTGTGAAGAACTTTGAGGTTTCTGGTGCATATGTTCCCGAAAGCCCGGCTCCAGATGGTGTTCCTGCTATTTTGGTGGGTGAGGAAACTACCAGCAAAGAAATGTTATGGCCTCCAGCTCTACTCAGTTCCCGCCCTTGTTTATTTGTTCTTGTCTGTGATTGTTTTATCAATACAAAATTAATTCATCTGCCCGGTATAAATAAGCACACACAGAAACGCAACAGTAAGAAGATAAAAGTCACCCACAAGACCATTACAAGGCTCTCTCTCCGCACTTTATTATGATATGCCAAGTCCTCTTTCTATATGTTCTCATTTGATTTTTTTCAGAACAACATCATAGAGGGCACAATATTTTTAAATGTGCCTTTTATACAGCACATAACCATGTTAGGAAATATCTCTCGACAGCATAATTTTTCACGTGGGTTTTGATTCCCATCAGTAATGGTCTGTCCTCCCCCCCAGGTAGGTCATCTCTCCTGTGCTCGCTGTGTTTCCTGAGAGCTGAATTGTCATCCAAGACTCTACCTGAGTGAGAACCTGCCCACCCGGGACCTGCACCCCCTGGCACACCTGGGATGCTGCACACCACAGCACACCTAGGATCGTGCACATCTGGGCACCTTCACACCATAGAACCTGGGAACCTGACACCGTAGCTCACCTGGGAACCTGACACCGCAGCTCACCTGGGAACCTGACACCGCAGCTCACCTGGAAGCTGACACCGCAGCTCACCTGGGACCTGACACCACAGCTCACCTGGGAACCTGACACCGCAGCTCACCTGGGACCTGACACCGCAGCTCACCTGGGACCTGACACCGCAGCTCACCTGGGACCTGACACCGCAGCTCACCTGGAACCTGACACCACAGCTCACCTGGAAGCTGACACCACAGCTCACCTGGAACCTGACACCACAGCTCACCTGGAACCTGACACCACAGCTCACCTGGGAACCTGACACCGCAGCTCACCTGGGAACCTGACACCGCAGCTCACCTGGAAGCTGACACCACAGCTCACCTGGGACCTGACACCGCAGCTCACCTAGGACCATAGCTCACCTGGGACCTGACACCGCAGCTCACCTGGGACCTGACACCGCAGCTCACCTGGGAACCTGACACCGCAGCTCACCTGGGACCTGACACCGCAGCTCACCTGGGACCTGACACCACAGCTCACCTGGGAACCTGACACCGCAGCTCACCTGGGACCATAGCTCACCTGGAAGCTGACACCACAGCTCACCTGGAAGCTGACACCACAGCTCACCTGGAACCTGACACCGCAGCTCACCTGGGACCTGACACCACAGCTCACCTGGAACCTGACACCACAGCTCACCTGGGACCTGACACCACAGCTCCCCTGGAAGCTGAGGCCACAGCAGGTGGAGTTTCAAGTCCTTGCATCTTCTCAGACTATTGCCTCAGCTTAGGCAGAATGCAGACGCGAGTCAGCTCTACAGATGCCTGAACCTTTGGTACCTGTCCTCGTTCTAAACCAAAAAGGGGTGAAATGGCAGAGATCCTTGCAACACCCACTGAGGAGCGAGGAGGCTTTCTATGGTGTGTGCCTGTCTGTCCCTCCACTAGGCAGCAATGACCTCAGTGAAGGCCCAGGGTGCCCTGTCTTTGTCCACAGCTCAGACCTGTGTCTGCACCGTGTGTGTGTGTGTGTGTGTGTGTGTGTGTGTGTGTGTGAGAGAGAGAGAGCGAGAGAGAGCGAGCTTGGGGAGCTGGGGGACCAAGGAGTGGAAAGGAGCAGTGTGAGTGTGATTGTCCTTGATCTGGAAGCTTCTGGTGAGATTGTGTATGTGTGTGAAGGCACGGAAGCAGGGTAATTAAATGTCCGATGCAATTTAGCGCCATGCCTTTCCTGCTGTTTTTCTGCGTTTGCTCTCGGAATTAGCGCCTGCATTCGGCCCGCACTCGGTGCTAAGCCTTTCTGATGGTTTGGCAGGTTCTCTGATGAAGTGCCAGGTGCGCAGGCACCAGAATGAGAACCGCCAGCTTGTATCGACTCACATCTTCAAGCCGACACTGACCGGCATTCACTCCTCATGGGCCGATTCTCAGCGTGTGTGTGTGTGTGTGCATGCGTGTGTGTGTGTGTGTGTGTGTGTGTGTGTGTGTGTGTGTGTGATCCAGACGGGCAGCGGCACTGCCGGGACAGAGGGCAGCTCATGAGACGTTATCAGGCGCCCAGACACAATCTCTGGCTGGAAAGCCAATCTGGCCACGGACTCAATTTGAAACTGTATCGCTGCCACCTACGCCACTTTCTCCTGACGTGCATGCCTTGCTCACACCCCTCCATCACAAACAGAGAAACCCTCTCCACCCACAGGCCCTGTCACCGCTACCCACAGCGACAGCGCCCAGCCCCAGCCCTCTGCCTGCTCCCCGAACCAGCTCATCTCCCAGGAACCCTAATCCGGGAGAGGGGCCCGGCAGGCAGGTGTCTATGCTCAGGCCGCTGCCTGGAGGCCGCTGCTCGCCTTGCTCCTATTGCTCGGGGAAGGAAACGTGTTCACCGATGTGTCCTCACAGGGCGGGCCTTCAATTGCAGGCCCAGCGGCCGTGACTATGGGCCGCTGTCGGGGCCCCGCTCCTGCCGGGAAAGGTCAGGATTTTGCTGTTTTTCCACACGATGAGTAACCAATAATGAACTGCAGGACATGTGGGCCGCTGAGATGGCTCTTCTCTTCGGATCTGCAGACTAGTTACTGGTTTTCTAGTTTCTTCGCTGGCATCTGACAAATCTGTTCATATTTATTTCATTTTTTTTTTTTAATTCCCAGAAAGGAGGTCTGATCCTGGAAATGACTGCTCAGAAGAGCAACTCCAAGCAAATGACACTCCTTGTAGAAGCGTCACGTGCTACTTCATGCCTCAGCCACACGCTGAAGGGCACCGGACTCTGCTCACGGGAGCAACGAACCCCAGAGGGGTCCAGTGATGGCTCTTCCATGTCCACAGCTCCAGAGGTGCCCGTGGATCTGAATTCCGAAGCAGATGCTGGGCTCCCTGCTCTCAGCCGTTCGCTGGCTGAAGAATGGGGTTCACCTGAGCGGGGGAGAGAAACAGCCCCCTGCACACACTGCCTTTGACTCTGCCCCTCCCAGGAGGCACCCAGACCCCATAGCAGGTCCCAGGGAGGGCGTCCGGGGCAGGTAGCCCCTAGTCGCTGGTGGTTATAAACAGAATAAATACACATTAACAGTGAGTCACAGCCAAAGAGGGCCTCGGTGCTCCAGGCAGGATAGAGCATGGGGTTAAAATGTGCAGTTCCAGACCCTGTGCTAGTTATAAGACAGAGATCTAACACACGAGAAAATGCCACAAAAGTAGAGGGTGACACAATACTCCTCAGACAAGAGCTTACAGAAACTTAATAAACACTTCGAGGAATAATGTCCAACTCGACAGGAAAGGAGAATTGTATAATGATAAAAAATACTTAAGAGAATTTAGCATCTATCGCTAAAATAGTTAGAGGTGAATAAAAGAATAAGCAAGACTGAATTAAAAGGAGCAGGAGCTATATTTTTAAAAGCCATTAAGAATTTTAGAAAATTAACTCTATAAGACCTGAAATAGGTGACAACTCATCTCAAAGAATGACATGCTAAAAATCAGTTCTCTGACCCAAAGTACAGTTACTTAAATTAGATCAAGACCTAGAAAGAAGGCAAATATTTGATAATTACTTAACAATTTGTATAACTCAGAGGTTAAAGATGCACATTCAGTTAAATAAATATTTACACATACACATATTTAAGGCTATAAATTTACCTCAAATTACTGTCATAGCTGCAAACATGTCTGAAAATTAATTTGCTTAAGAAGTTGAGATGGGAAGTTACCAACAAAATTAACTAATTAAAAGTAATGGGAACAAAAAAATAATCAAAACAGAATCAGTAAGAGGAAAACAAGTAGTGAGTAGGAATAATCAACAAAGATAAAAAACGCAAATTTGATCAATATGTCCCTAAAATACACAAACTGTTGTTTTACTGGTAGGAATTTTTTAAAAACAAGAGGGCGAGAACAATAGATACTAAAACAATAGTAAAGAATATTATTAATAATTTTCCATCCATGAATTTATATATTACTATTTTTAATCTTTATTGCTGACAGTGTTACAGATGTCTCCCATCCCCGCCTCTTTGCCCCCATCCACCAAGTTCCCACCCCCTCAGACCTTCACCACAGTATTGTCTGTGTCTGTGGATTAGGCATATCTATAATAATAAAAGCAGAACATGCTAATTAGACTGGACGTCCTTCTGGACGAAGCCGGGGCTGCGAGGGAAGCCCGGGTCCCAGGTGCCAGAGGGAGCCGGTGCCGGCAGCCTGGGGAAGGAAGGCCTGCTCCTGCACGAAGTTCATGCATCGGGCCGCTAGTGTGCCTGTGAATTCTTTGCTTCGCCTCGGCCCACCCTCCTCCCCCTCCCTCCGAGACCCATCCGTCTGTGCCATGCTTCCATGCCTCTGGACCTATTTTGTCCGTAATCCGTGGGAAGAGCCTCCTGCCTGGATATCTCTGTGAACAGCCACACGAAGCTTTCTGTCCGTAGTCATGCGTCCTGTCGTTTTAGTTTGTATGGACTTGCTTTTCCTCGCCTCGCTCTCCCTTCACAGAAGGAAGACCTTTTGAAATACTACGCCGTCTGGAAAGGCAACAGCTGGCTTTCAGAATAGTGCGCGCAGCCCTGCGTGTCTGCAGACACCTGGTCTGGGGGCGTGGGCACGTGGCTGTGTGCCTGAGCTTGAACCCACAGGCAGCATTCACCCGAGGGCTGCTTCCTGGCTGAAACCAGACTGATTCCACCTGCAGCAGTAGACCTCGCACATGCGCAGGGAGTGCACGCAGAGAAAAGGGGCGTGGCTCTGAAGGGGCCGGAAGCTGCATTTGGGGATATTGATTTTTTTAAGGTGACATTTCTTTTCTTTAAAAAAAAATTTTTTTAATTGATTTCAGAGAGGAAGGGAGAAGGATAGAAACATCAATGATGAGAGAGAATCATTGATCCGCTGCCTCCTACACACCCCCTACTGGGGATCGAGCCTGCAACCTAGGCATGTGTCCTGACCAGAAATCGAACCATGACCTCCTGGCTCAACCACTGAGCCACGCCGGCTGGGTGAGGCTACTGATTTGAAGCTGGTTATTAAGAAACAAGACTCAGAAAGAACCTTTGCCCTCCCGTCTTTCCTGCCCAAGAGATTCAGATATAAAACCCGCTCCAGGGAGGGAATCTTAGGGTGCAGCCTGAGCCGCATTTAAATCAAGTGCGGTCAATGGAGGGGCTTCAGACAGGAACCTGTTAGCTAGACAGGCCCTGTGTGCCATGGTTTCCGAGGTGCCTGCAAGAATTTCCCGGCCCCGTGTCAGCTCTTCCTCAGCTACCTATCAATGGCCCATCTCACTTCTGAAACCTAATATCCCGTCTTCCCCGTTCTCCTTTGTCCAAAATGTCTCCCAATGCCCAAATATGTCTCCCAGTGTTGCCTCCCTGTCTCTGGAATGTTCATGCTTATGTGAATTTCCCGTACACAAGTATTAAATGTGATTTCCTCCTGTTCATCTGTCTCTGCTAATTTGATTATTAGCCCAGCCGGGTGACCGTGAGAGGTGGGAAGGAGAGTATTAATTCTTTCAGCCCCCACAGCACTTACTTCGTGACAAATCAGGCCTCCTTTTATTTGCTAGTAAGTTTCATAAAAAAAAAAAAATCTCATTTCAATTTAGCATCACTCATTAAGGCTGCAGCATAACACCATTAAGTACTCCTAGAACATTCTGGCTGTTACTCGGTCGAAAATCACTCTAAGGACGGGGACTAAAATTAAACCCACGGCTGCACACCCAGCTGGTCATTCTCAGGCACTGAGCAGCTCCCACTGACTCACTGGCAGCGTCGCCTGTTCCGTTCTATCTGCTCTTCCCAGCGCATTTCTCACGCAAGCACCCAGGCACCCTGAAGAGCGGGGGAGAGGACCGTGCGGAAGGCAGCACGGAGAGCTCACGGTGGTTCTGCAGTGCCATCTAGGGCCTCAGAGGACAGCTGCGGTCTTCCCACTAAGGAAATGCCCTGTCCTCTCCTGGGCACGGAGAGGGCTTGGGCGCAGGGCGGCGAGGGGACGCTTCTCCTCCTTACCTCCCCTCGCTTACCCCCACGGGAATGAGCCCTGGGCGTGCCCGCAGCCTCCGCCTTACGGCAGCTTATTCCCCCACCACCTCACTGGAAGAGCCGGGCACGGCACGGCACGGCCTGCTTTTAACGCTGAGAAACTCGCCCTAGGCGTCAACGTCTGCGTAGCCTTCCTGGGAAAGGCATTTAAAAACATTCCATCCAGGAGACTTTATTCAATGTAGGGAAATAGTCAACTGGACATCTAAGCGAATGTGTCTTCATTTTTTTTTTTTTAAGCTGTGCTTTCGCTACCACGTAAATGCGCTCACGCTGAGCAAAGGAAGTAATACGCGTGCCCGATGTCCTCCCGGAAAATCCGCTTCCCTGCCTCAGGCAGGTGGGCCCTCCCTGCGGTGTGCCTGCCTTCTAGGGTTATCTCCTGTTTGCAGAGGGTTCCAGAGCTACCAGGGGTCCCTGTCTCTCTGAGGCAATGCCACCGATAAGCAGCCACAGGGAGAGAGGCTGGCAATATATGATTATGGATTAAGTGGTGCAATTTCAGGGTCAGTCCTCCAGAAAGCACTTAGGCGGGATCTGACACGTGAAGATGAATGGAAATGAAGAGCATCTACCAGCTAGTTACAGGCCGGCCGGCGATCCCACGGCTCTGCTGCCCCCTGCTGGCGGCACGGAGCGGGTCCTGCGCGGGTCCCGCAAGGCAATTCCTCTCCTTCCCCTGGCGGCTCACCTGGAGCCTCGCCCACCTGCAATCAGCCCTCTCTGTATCCTGCCTCATGTCCCGCGGCCGATGTGCCAAAGCCGGGCAGAGCGCTGGGCAAGGGGCCCTGGACACGAGTGGGGTGTTGCCCGTGTGCCTGGGTGCTTGCATGAGAAATACGTTGGGAACACACACTCGGCGCTTCCTTTAAACCAATGGGTCCATTTAAAAATATGCACAGGAGAGCAAGGCAGAGCGGGAGAGACCACCGGTGCGAACCTGAGGCTCTTGTTCACCTTGCTCCTTCCGGGCCAGTCTCTGCACCGTGGCCTTGGACACGCACAACCACCGGCCCGCTTCCCTGTCCAGGCTCGGCGGTGCTGAAGTGCACTCAGGTATCACTCCTCTGTCCCCCCCGGTTGACTTGGCACTTGATTTCTCCCCGGACACTGGCTACTGCCTAGACTGCGTGTAGCTCATTTGTGGAAAGTGCAAGACCTGGGAGTGGATCGTGAGAGCAGACACGAGGGGTGCATGCGTGAAAGGAGGGAGACGCCTGGAGACTCCGCTCAGCCTCAGGGCTGGCGGTGGGAGCTCAGGCGCTGCGCCCTGGGCACTGCTCTGCCCCTTTGGGGGGGGGGAGGGAGGAGCTTGCTCTCACCGCATCAGAAATGTGAGATCACCTCTGTGCGGAGCAGGGACAGTGGGGATGGAGCGCAGGAGACTGGTGACAGGTGGGGAGCTGCAGTCCCAGGCCCCCGGCCCCCCAGCGCCCCCAAGCTGCATCCCAGCTGCCACAGGAGGCGAGGAGGCGAGGAGAAGAGAGCTGAGCCCGCGGAGCACAGGCGTTTGAATGTGGTGAGCCACCCAGGGCGTGAGCCACCCAGGGCGTGAGCCACCCAGGGCGTGAGCCGGAGAGCCACCCGAAGAGCTGGGACGCAGCCCTGTGCTCTCTGCGGAGGGGGCTGGAGGGAAGGCCTCTGGGAAACGGGCCGCAGGAGCTTGTGAACAGCCGGAGCCCACCCCGCCCAGCTCCAGGCCGCCCCCCACGTCTGCGGTGCCCTGGTATTCTGGCCTGAGGTCCCCTGGCTCACTGGCCGTGAGTCGGTACCTGAGCAGAGAATGAATACTCTCGCCCGCTGTCCTAAGAGAATGCATGACATGACAGGAGCCCCCAAATCACCTGTTTCTAAAACGGGCGTCATGAGGTGCCCTCCACGGGAGGGAAGGGCCGCTGTCCCACTGTTTTGTGCTCAGGGACCCCCAGCGGTGAGGGCAGCAGGCAGCGCCCTGCGGGATGGACTGTGGGTGCGATGGGGGCATCGGCTTCCTTCCAGCTGAGCAGAGAGGACACTGAGGGGGGCAGCACTGAGCCGCCACGCACCTCCCTGAGAGGAGGGTCACGGCTGCGCTGTGGGAGCCCTGAGGAGGCGCGGTTTGCAGCTCCTCGCGTGCACCTGCCCCAAACAGGCCACGGCTGCTGGGTGTCCTCGGAGGTGGGAGGTGCACAGTTTGGGCTGCAGGAACGGGGGCGGGGGGGCTCCCCATGCAGTCCCCACCACCCGGAAGTCAGCAGCGCAGCCCTCTCCCTCTGCGTCCCCAGACCTGCTGCCTCAGGTATTCGGGATAAAGCGCATGGGTCCCTTCCCGGCTGGGCCTCAAGGTGGCTCCGGGTGGGGTGGCGCCTGGCGCCAGAGGAGCGCAGTGCGGAGGCTCATGGCCTGTGCTGGGGAGAGCGGCCAGGCCTGCGGTTGCTCCCCCTCCAGGCCCGCCTGCACCTCCCGTGACCACGGTCTCCTGGCAGGGGCACACACTCACCCCACGGCTGCGGCAGGAGCTGGAGCCAGTCCCCGGCACTCCCCCACCGAGCAGCAGGGCCCATGACCAGAGCAGGGCCCGAGTCACACACCTGGGCGCACGTCCCAGCCGCCCTCCCAGCACGCGGCCCCCTCCTCTTCTCCGGATGGCACAGGGCGCTGTGGGAGCTGCAGAGGGTGAGGGGGCGCCCGCCTCGTACCCACTCTTAACGCGCCTTATAAGCGCCAAAGAGGAAGCCTCCCAGAGTATTGGGCGAGGCCGCCCTGCACGCAGGAGCTCAGCATGTAGGGTCCCACCTGCCTGTCACGGTCTCAGGTCCGTTCCTACCCCGCCCCCCCCAGGCCCCGACGAAGCCGGGAGGCGAAGTCCTCTGCCCGCTGGGCCTCCGGCACCTCTGAATGAGCCTGGCACCCACCCATCCCGCTGCCTGCTGCGGCTGCCCGGCTCCAGGGTAACAGCAGCCCCGAGGAAACAGGCCAGGTCAGGAGAGGCGAGGCTTCCTTCCCGGGGCCAGAGGCCGCCACGGCCACGGAGAAACGCACGCGGAGAAAGCGACGACGGACAACATCCCCGCGTCCAGGCAGAACAGTCAGTAACTGAGGGCTTTCCACTTCAGGTTCCCTCTCAGGAGCACGTGCGCGTAATACGTGTTTCTTATGAGACCTCAGTATTTTCACTTAACGCTGTAACGCTGGTATTTCCTACATTATATAGACACCCAACCCAATAACTGGACCTACAGATTCTTTCCTTATTTTCCTGTCATAATAGAGGTATAACCGATAAAAATTTACATCAATATTTGTCCACATTTCTGGTTATTTTCCCAGGCTATATTCCTGGCAATGGAGATCCCGGCGTAAATGGTAAGACCATGTCGATGATTTTGATAGACAGAGCCCAAATACTTCAATCAAGGAATTTGGACGCTCATGAAAGGTATATCAAAGTATCAGCCTATTGTACTTTATCAGCCTGCACTGTGTTTTCCATCTTTGCTCCTTTAATCTGGCTAAACACGGTCCGTGGGTGAGGTGGCTTTCCTGGCCTCCCGGAGAGAAAAGAACCATGGGAGTTTGGGAGCACAGCTCAGGGCCTGAGAGAAAGTTCTGGGGGGTGGGGGGGGGGGGTTGACCGTGGGGTCACCCGGACACGGGGCCTGGAGCTGTGTGCTCTGTGGTCCTTGGTGCCTCTGGAGCTGGACAGGAGGCGACAGGAAATACCAGGAGGCCTAAAGTCACTTACACGGTCATGGCTATGATGCCACGGGCCCAGCACTGAGGTTCTGATTTGACACCGTCACTCAGTGCAATTGTTTACCAAGTGACCTACACAAGTGACTCATAACCTGCAACCAGCATTCTTGTAGAACTAGAATCTCTGTGGAGTATTTGTCCAGAACAAAGATGATGTAAGAATCCCCACCTGAAAATGTAACAGCGCCCGGGTTCTACTATCCAGACACATCGAGGCGTAGGGAAGGCAGGATCGCCTGCACGTAACTCAGCAGGAGGTGATCGGTGTTTCCCTGGAGTCAGACCAGGGTGGGAAGGGCACCGAAAATGCGGCAGAAGTCGAAGCACGTGAGTGACGGAGCCAGAAGGAAGGTACATTAGGAAGGTACCTCCCCTTTAAGTGGGCAAAACAGGAAAGTATTTATTCACTAAACGTTATTAATTAAAAAAAATATTTTTTTACTGATTTCAAAGAGGAAGGGAGAGGGAGAGAGAGAGAGAAACACCAATGATGAGAGAGAGTCACTGATCGGCTGCCTCCTGCACGCCCCCCACTGGGAATGGAGCCCACCACCCAGGCGTGTGCCCCGACCGGGAATTGAACTGGGACCTCCTGGTTCATAGGTCGACGCTCAACCTCTGAGCCACCCAGCCGGGCTAAACGTTAGTTTTGACTAGACAGGCTTTTCCTGAAATTGTCTAGGAAACCATTTTCTTTCCGATTAAAGTGATGTCACCTGCTTGAAGGGAAGCAGTTCCAGAAGGAGTAACACAATTAGCCGTGACTCACGCCTCTCCCTTACTTCGCCTGCAAGTCTTTCCTGAGAGGAAGTTTCGCTGCACAGACGAAAGGAGAGGACCCTCCCCCACGCTTCCGGAAGGGCAGGCGCTGGGGAGAGCGGAGGGGACTTCATAGCCTCCCCCGTTTCACTGCCCGGATTCGCACTCCCCTAATGCAAACAGACGAGAACTGAAGTTGTTGGCTCCGGATCCCGCAGTCAGGCCAGGGAAACGGCTCTGTGCGCTCTGCTCTCTGATGAGCGAGCACATGGTAATCCGATGACAAATTACCAAGATTATGTGCCTTTGAACCTGCCCCGTGAGGACTGGTGATGACAGCGATGATCCTTCAAGGACGAAAACAAGGTCATTTGATCTAAAAAATCGTGTGTCACCCTCCTGTGTCCGTCCTCCTGAGGAGCTGGTGTTCAGTGATGGAATGGCGGCAGGATGGATGGACTAGGGGAGCCGTTAGCCTGCTGCCCCGGGGGATGCAGGCAGGACATGCGGCCGAGTCAGCTGGCCCTGGCAGACACCGGGCCGGGCCGGGGCCTGTGCTGCCTCCCGGCCGCGGTGGGCTCTGGGTGAGGTTCTGCTCCCCTGTTAGAGCTGAGAAGAAAAGCTTCGTTTCTGTCACCGGCTTCGGAGAGTTCCCGGTTACATTCTGACGTGGGCGAACAGATCCCACAGATCGGCTAGGGGAACCGCGCACTGGGTCCAAAATCCTGTTTCTGGCAGAGCTCCGGGCTTCCTTATAAAGACTGAGCTCTCTGGGTCGGCGGGGAATGGTCAGTGCACTCCGACGGCAGAGTGCTTTATGGTGGGAAGGGGCTGCTGGCAAGGTCACTGTGGGCGCCACCTGTAGGCATGAGCCGTCGCCGTGAAGAACAAGGCACTGCCCGGCTGGGTGACTGCTGGTTGGAGCATCAGCGCTCCGTCTGACAAAAGGCGGCAGGTTCGAATGCAGTCATGGCACATGCCCAGGTTGCAGATTCTATCCCTGGTTGGGGTGCAGTGTGGGAGACAACCAATTGATGTCTCTCTCTCTCTCTCTCTCTCTCTCTCTCTCTCCCCTTCCCTCCCTCCCTCCCTCTTCCTCTCTGTAAAGCAATCAATCCTATCTAATAAAGAGGGAATATGTGATTGCCCGCCCTCCGCCCTCCGCCCTCGAAGATGGTGGTGCCCACAGCCACAAGATGGTGGCACCAAGTCCCCTCAGCCCAGCTGGGGCAGCAGGCAGGCCCAGACTTCTCTGCGTGCCTGCCTCTGGAGTCCCCCAGTCCCCTTGGCCCCCAAGCCGCCCAGGGCCACCCGAGGCTCAGGTAACCAGGGCCGGCCGAGGCTTGCGCTGCCAGCAGTGGCAGCAGCAGAGGTGTCATGGGGCGGAGTTGCCTTCCCCTGATCACCAGGTCGCCTCCCGCCCTGGACTGTGAGAGGGGGCAGGCTGGCCTGAGGGACCCTCCCCTCCAGTGCATGAATTTTCATGCACCAGGCCTCTAGTAGTAGAATAATTTTTAATAGAATAAGGACCCACTGCCCCTGTGATAAGGCACATGCTCCTCCCTCCTCTGCCGGTTACATCAGCCCCACGCGCAGCTCCCGACAGAGCCTCTTTGGTGCCATGAAGATGGGGACGTGGATGGCCCACAACAAGACCGAAGGCTTGTCACTGATCCCCCGTCCTCTGGGTGTGAGATAAAAATTCAGAGCCAGATGACCCGCAGAAAATGTTTCTAGTCGTTCCATCTTCCCGAGTGACCCTGGGAGGCACAGCCTCCTGGCTAGCGGTGGTCCTGCCCCCAGGAACCCCTCTGCACCTTCCCGGACGCTGTTCTGTGATGCCCAGTGTCCTGGGGCGGGAGTCACAGCGCTTTGCGAGGGTTCACCCGGGGGCAGGGCACGTGGAGACAAAGCACAGACGGAATATCTTCGTGTCTGTCCTATGTCTTCTGTGGCTCCGCGTGGGCGTGGACAGACCTGAGACTCGAGAGAGCATGTCCTTACGCATTTGGGAGCAGTGTCTCTTACAAGCGCAGGGACTTAGCAATGGGATGTATCGGACACGTGGGGGCGAGTGTGCAGTCCCCTTGAAGAGGCTCTCAGTGCACCCTTCCCCCCGAGCCTGAGCGTGGAGAGGAGCAAAGGAATATTATAGTGGCAAGAGGTTCCTAGTGAAAAGGGCTTGAGCTCACTTCCCCTCCGCATGCTCTGGAATGAGTTACTTCACTTTTTTAAAAGTCTCAGTGATCCCATCTGTGAAACGGAGACGATCGCTTTCCTAAGGACTCCAGGCAGCATCCGTGTGCCACTTACACAAAGCTCCAGCGGCAGAGCAGGCACGTCACGGCATTTAATAAATATCGGTTTCCCTCTTTTCGCCACAATTCACGTTCCGGCCTGCAAATTCCTGAGGCTGACGAGGTAAATGCCGCCTCCTTCCTGAGACACGTAAGACTGGCAAACACCACCTCCTAAAGGAAGTGAATAAATAAGCTTCTCGCCAGGGTCCTACAAAACCTACGCCTGAGTTTGAAAACTAGTGAGAGGGGGAAAAGCTAAAAATAAAAATCAACCCTTTATCTCGCCTTTCTTTTACGAGCTCGATCACAGCCTACACCGAGGTGACGCGTTTTCTTGCTAGAAGTGCTCCAGCTAATTAACGAAGAATGGGTAAATGAATAATAACCGGATGGTCACCATGTTACGGCACCGCGTGAAACCGTGGGCCGAGGTTATAGACACCCTCAGAACACTTCTCATCACACAGGGAAGACACACGCGCGTTTCCTGATGGAAAGGAGCGGACACGGCTCTCGAAGGGGCGCTCTTGCCAGAATATGACTTCCAATTCAGCTGTTGGATCTCACCGCCGTTCAGGCAACTCAGGAAGCGGCCACGCGTGAACGGGTGCCACAGGGATGCAGTTAACAAGGCCCCGGAGCATCGCCACCGAAGGACAGAGGACGAGCTTCAGCGCCAAGCTGCCAGGAGAGGAGGCGTCAGCCGGGCACGCGGACTCCATGAGACTACAGGTCCCCTCCTCTAACCACAGCCTGAACGTACTTCGCCAGAGACCCCAAATGCCAAACTTAAGGTGATGGGACAACCGAACGCCGACCAGCTGGGTGTCAATATTGACGTTTATGTTAATGGTTTTAGGTAGGCAATGATATCGTTATATTGTTTCAGAATCTTCATCTGCGAGAGGTATACACGGAGATACTTATGGATGAAATGCATTGATGTCTTGCCTTTGCTTCAAAGTAATCTTGGTTGGAGAACCTGAGTGTGTGTGTGCACGTGTGTATGTGATGCACACACACACTGTTCTGTGTGGATAAACGAGATGAATCGTGAGTTGATAGTGATTGAAGCTCTATGACAGGTAGGTAGTACCTTCCTCTGTGCTTTTATGTGCTTGAAAATTTCCATCATTAAAAACACTACAGATGGATGGTAAGTCCTTTGAAAAAGAAGAGAACCCTCAGCATACTTTATTTCCCTTTGTAACTTGGCTGTAAGCTGCAAACGTCACGTGTGCCCAAGTATCGTACACATTTACTACCCGTTTCACTCGCAAACACACCCTACACCCACGCCTTCACCCTGGCTGTCCTTGATGAGAATGTCCTTCCCGTCCCTGTCCGCTCTTGTATGGAGCTCACGTCCAATCATATTTCTTCTTTCAACATCGCTCCCAAACCCAGGAAGTACTGATTGTGTCTGCCTCTCATTTGCTTTGCGATGTATGTTCCCCTGCTTAGAGCATCTGGCTCCTCGCTTCTTACCCGGTCACCCGTGTGCCAGGGTTGACCAAGGTCCAGGAGAGCGGGCACAGGTGCCTCGGATTTTACATCTCAAGCTCCGAGGTGGACAGATTGCTTACCGAGCTCCCTGGTCAGAATCGCCGTTTCTCCTACGCTCATAAGCGCCGCACGTTCTCCCAAAAACGCTAGAGGACCCTGTGGCGTCCCGCCAGGTCTTCCGGGCGTGAACGGACATCTGGTCTTTATTATTAAGTAAATGACAGTGCTCCTCAGGTGACGGGCTAAGGGCCTGTAAAGCCAGCCCCTGGGCTGCACCGTGAGACGTCGAATTCTCCACGCTGCCTTCCTGGTGCAGAGCTTCATTGTGCATGACTTGCGAGCAGCCTGGTTGAAGAAGTCTGTCCTCGGAGCCAGTGTCCGTGTGTCTGGGCTTGGTCTGACATACTGGGATGAGGGCTCCTGAGTTACCTTGTGTTTGTGATAAGACTTCTCTGCCTGTCACTTACAGCCGACATATCCGTTAGAAGCTGCTCTCATTTCCCAGGAAGGGAAGACATGTACTCCTTTTAAAGAAACAAACGTATGTTTTTATGGAGGTGCGAGAGAGCGGGAGAGGCAGAGAGAGAAACGTCAAACCGCTGTGTTAGAGAGAAACGTCTATCGGTTGCCTTCCATACACATAACCTGGGTATGTGCCTTGACTGGGAATCGAACCGGTGACCTTTTGGTGCATGGACTGATGCTTCACATGAGCTCTTAAACCTCCTAGCACAGTGGTCAGCAAACTGTGGCTCACGAGCCACATGCAGCTCTTTGGCCCCTTGAGTGTGGCTCTTCCACAAAATACCACGGCCTGGGCGAGTCTATTTTGAAGAAGTGGCGTTAGAAGAAGTTCAAGTTTAAAAAATTTGGCTCTCCAAAGAAATTTCAATCGTTGTACTGTTGATATTTGGCTCTGTGGACTGATGAGTTTGCCGACCACTGGACTAGTAGATGTGGTTCCGTCAAGGAGCTGAGCTAGAAAGCTCAGGTGTGGAACTCACTCACCAGCCACACCTGCCCCAGGAATCTAGAGGCCGAGAGCGCAGCTGGGAGGGAGCGGGCCTGCCCTCAGCAGCCTGTTCATTGCTTTTCTGAGAGGAACATCCCAGAGCAGCGGTGAGGAGAATTGAGTGCTCTGTGGAGTGATGATGCAACTATAACGCTGGCTCCTTTTAAACATCCCTGCTGATAAGTGCTGTGAGTGCTACAGAAGCCAAGCAGCACGTGCTGCGTGGGTACAGAGAAACAGGTCAGTGTATCCTCTACTCAACTGGTGGAGTAAAGAGGGTCGCACACGAAACATTTCTGTATTTCAATGGTGTAGTTCTAGCTTCGCGTGTTAAAAAAGTACAGCTCCATTGATATGGAACTCACATTTCCATAGAATTCACCTTTAACCCTTCAGTGGGGTGGGGGGCTGGTGGAGAGGTTAGTATGTGGACACCGCTGTGCAACCATCAAGATTATCTAATCTCACAACGTCCCCCCAATCGGTCCGGGCCCGTTAGCAATCGCCCCCATGCCCCTCCCATCACAGCAACCCCGAGACTGTGTTCTGCGTTCATGGATGAGCTTATTCTGGACATTTCCGGTGAGTGGAACCGTACAACGTCGGCCCGTCAGTTCCTGCTTCTTTCACTTAGCATGAGGTCTTCCGGGTGCGCCCGTGGGGTTGCCCGTGTCGGCGTTTCGCTCACTTGTAGAGCTGAATAATATTCCATTTTACGGATTTATCGCGTTTCGCTCACCCACTCAGCAGCTGATGGGCATCTGAGCTGGTTCCTCTTTCTGCCAATTCAGTATAAATGCTACTGTATATTCCCGCACGGGCATTGCGTGTGAACATAGGTTGTCACGCTCTCGGGTAAATACCTAGTCTTAAGATTGCTGGTTGCGTGGTAAATGCATATTTAACATTGTGAGGAATTCCCAGGCTGTTTTCCCAAGTGAGGGCACAGTTTACAACGCCATCGGCACCGTCTGAGGGTCCGGTGTCCCCACCTCTTCACCGCTGCTTACCATCACCCACCCTAGCGATCACAGCCGTCCCAGCACGTGTGAAAGGGAGCCTCCGTCCTCTCATTTCCACCTCGTACTGATGTGTTGAGCATCTTTCCATGTGTGTGAGTGTCTTTTTTGGAGTAATAGTTACGGAATTTTTGGTGAAATTTATATCGCTTTTTTTGGTGGAGTTATAAGAATTCTGTATATATTCTGGATCAATCTCCCCTATCAAGTGCTGGAAATAATAAAGGGCCAACATGGCTACCTGGAAGCAATCTCACATCTGGGCGTCTCTAGGAACACAACTGAGGAGCATTATGGGAGTGCCCAAAGCACTGCAGCCCTTCCTCTGGGTGGTGTGAGGCTGTCTTCTTATATGCTCATTCTTCTCAGTTTTATTTGCAAGGAATACATAAGACTTTCACAACTGAAGAGAAGACAAATCTTTCAAATACAATCTGATGTATGAATCTGTATTGCTTTCACCCACCTGGGTGCTCAAATCCCAAAACGCTAATAGTCTGACAAAATAAAAACGGACTTGTCACTTCCACAAAGTCCACATCAGGCAGGCCAGCCTCCTCTTCAGGTGGCTGCGCCGTAGGGCACATGCGGAGGCTGAGGCAAAGGCTTGTGACGGGGCCCGGTCCTCACGCCTTGCACTCCTCCCAGTCCACGGGCCAGAGCTACTCCGGAGGGTCCGCACAGGCCCTGGGAAGGCCGATGCACGTCCCTCTCCCCCACAGGGACGGGTGAGTTACAGAGCACCGCAGTGTAGGGAAGTAACAATGGTAGCTCCTATACAAACTTACTTCCTCTCTTTACCTGAGGAAAATAGCCTGGAAGCTTTTCATTATAGAAACAGAAAGTTTCCCCGCTTGATACATTAGCAGTGAGCGAATGGATATGTTTTCCACATGTAACTGTTAAAGTGGTGAAAACAGACTGAATGCAACAGTAACTTTCCTCTTCTCAATTTTCACCTCCTCAAAGCATTTAAATCATGTCTGAAGTAAAGTATGTAAATAACATGAAAGACAAAAAAAATGAATTAACTCAATGACATGACAACACAGCAAATACACTTTGTACTTTATATTCAATGGCGTGTACCTTTTCAAAATCTATTAGAGGAAAAATGAAACACTTTCACTTATGCCAAGAAGGTGATGCTTATTAGGTTCACATGCCTTTCACACGTTATTATCACCAATCTGGAGAAAGATGGCACATATAACCGAGGCGCTCAGTGTCCTTTCCCTCGTTCTGCAGCACAAGGACTGATATTGCAAACACTGACCCACCGGTCCCCAGGAAACGTGCTCCGGCTTCATTCATAAGCAGGGCACGGTTGAAATGAATGACCTTTTTAGAAAATTTCATTCCAAATGTGACACGTCTTTTCACTTCAGATATTCGCATCCATTCACAGACTAGAACTAGGGTACGTAAAGAGACCAGCAGCATTAGTGATCGCGGTCACCTGGTGCGTTCTCCCTGGAGGTCATCGCCCACAAACCGGTCAGCTCTCTGGCTCCTACTTCCGTGTGCCCCCTTTATTGGGCCTCTAGAGAAGTCTGAACACAGGTTTCATGTCGCATTTTACTATTAAGCATATTTTAGTGTTCTGTCATCTCATATTTGTTAAGTGTCTAATATAGAGCCTTACAGGATGAGTCTCGATTTACGAAGACGAGGAACACAGGTGGCGGAGACGAGGAGCTGGTGAGACGTCAGCTGAGACGGCGCTGCTGTGGGCTGGGAGGCGGCTCCAGAGAAGGGAAGGGACCAGCACGGTGAGTCAGTCCTGGGAGGAACAGCCCGCCCTTGTGTTCCCTCCTCTGTTCGGAGCTCCCATCATCTCCGTAACTCAACATGTCATCAATGCCGAATCGCATCACTGTTTGCAGCACATGACCATCAGCTCTCAGTTCTGCAAATCTAACCCGGAGCTAAGGCCCATAAAATTGAAAGCAAATCCTAATCCCCGGAGAATAAAAGGAAAAACTAGAACTGATCAGGGCGGTAAATCAGAAGTCTTGCCTTCTGTCCATGCTGAACAGCTTACAAATGAAAACAGGCATTACCCCAACTAATATAACTGTACTCATGTGTCTATGAAAAAGACAAGTTTCATACATCATAAAAGCCTTCAACAATAATACAGAAGTGATATTGCCAGGCATTCAGGAAATACACCGCCTTCTAGAGTTGCTACCACACAAAGCTCTAAAAACGCTGCCCACGTAACACACCAGGAACAGGTGAGGGATAGAATGATAAAGCCTCTCTGGGGGTACCACTGGGGGTCTGCCCCTGCACGCTGCTTCTGGTTTTCTATGAAGTCACACCGAGAACTGAAGTCTAATAAATTTTAAGCATTCTTTTCTGAAACACAGCACTCAATGGCAAATACACATGAACAATGAACTGCTCGGACACCCTGGCTGGTTAACGTTCTAGCGCAGGCTGTTCACAGAACAGCTGTCTGAAAACCGAATTTGAGTTTTAAATTGAGTTTTAAATTTCAAACAACAGCGACAACAAAATACCACTTTACAGCCTGATTACAAGAGATTTGGCCTTGGATGCATTTTGGTGAGAACCTAGAGTTAGAGCGGGTGATGAAGTCTTAGAATGACTTTGTAATAGCGGCAAATTTTCAAGGATAAAATAAATGTCCTTGGAGAAAATAAAACCTTTCTGAATGGGATAAATAAAATTTAAAAAGAAAACACACAATTACAAGTAAAATTTCACAACGAGAGCAAAGAAGCTCTATTCTAGAAAGAGTCGTATGATGATCTGATAGGAGTAGAGAACCAAGCAAGGGAGAGGAGGGAAGAGCAAACTGTAGAGGAAATTTGGAGAGCATGAGGCTGCCCCGTCAGCAAAGAAGTGACAACATGACCGTCAAATGACGGGTGATGCTCTCTTTCCTTTCATCCATGCGCAGGAAGCTAGAGGGGGTACACCATGGGAAGAGGCCACTGCAGTGATTCGGGGACAAAGACTCGATTATTGTGTGGGCTCCCTCCTGCCCTTTGCCCGTTTCAGGACCCAGGAATCCCCTGTGAGAGGGTGTACTCCTCACGGTCAGGCTCAGCATCCTTACCCTGTCTCCCCTGGTGTCTTTTCAGCACAGTGAGGTCTCTACCCATGTCCCTCTATTCCATCAACGATGCTTACCTATAGATTCCATTTGCACTGTCCCAAAGGCAAGTGCCGAATCCAATAAGAGAGCCTGAGATTAGTCAAGAAGGAGAATCGAGGGGACACAGTGTAGGCCACGTGTCCTGGGCTGGCATCCCTGCAACACAGGATGGTGGGCTGTGGAGCCCCTGGAACAGAGGGATCCCCCAAACTCTCTCCTGTCACAGGACACTGTGGGAGCTCCATCCTGCAGAGGGACAGGGTTCCAGGTGGCTCCATGAGACGCCTGCAGTCAGGACACAGCCCACAGCCCGGAGGCAGCTCATCCCAGTGGCCCCCACAGGAGGCCAGCTCCAGGCAGGACTGGGGGGGGTGGTGGGGGCAGGGCGATGGAGACACAGGAGCCACCTCCCCGGGTAAGCCTGTGGTTTCCCCGATAGACCCCCTGTTCAGCCTCACACCAAAGTTCATTGAAATTCATAGATAAGCTGCCCTGTGAAACTCAAGCTATTTCGGGAACTTTAATTACTTAACCAAAGCAATAAAATATTTATGAGGGAAAAAAGAACAGCTAGCAAGTCCATAAAGTAAACTAGCTGACAAATTAATTAGGGCTTAATTTCAAGAAATTTCTATCAATTGCCAAAAGCACGACAAATTACTTCTGCAATAAGCAGACCTTTTTGTGTAAATGTTTCATTTCTGCCATGACTCGCAGTTACTGATTTTTGGCCATTTCTCATAATTTCCCCTCTGGAGGCTGCAGCGTGGAATATTAATGTTCTGTTGTAGAAAGAATGGCCCGGTGCTTCCACTGACCCTCTTCTTCCCATACGTTACACTTAATGGATCAGAACCTGATACGAAAAGCGCACCGACAGGCAGCACTTCTTTTTAAAGCCCAGCGGGTCACACATTTCGGGGGCTGAAATATTGCTTGCACTAGTATTTCCACGTTTCCTAAAGACAAAACACGGTATTCCTGCAGAGAAGCATAGAACCAGGTCTTCGAATGCTAGCATTACTGTTTTCCTGGTATCATTCCACAGGACCGAATTTTCAAATAGTTGTGTGTATTTTATACAAATTAATTTTAAAGCTTTATGAAACAGATGATTTATAGAAAACATTTTATCAAAATTGCTTCAAGAGATACTAGAAATCCAAAGCAAAACAAAAATAATATCAGGCATTTTAAAAAGTGTTCAGTTATCTATCTCCCTTCAAAGTATAAGATCCAAATGATTTCATATTGAAATAATTCAAACTTCCAACAAAAAAATCACGTCAATAACGATTTGACTATTTCATAACAGAGGAAAAAGGACAACTTTTGATAGTTCTTAAAAAGAATTAGCTAACATTAGCCCCAGAAAGTTGTAGATTAAGAGGATACTGCAACCAATCTCATCTAGAATTACTTAGGAAAAGCATAAATAAACAAGGATGAAATTTAGCATTACTTTACAATTCATTTGCCATGACCAAATGAGCTAGATTGTTCAAATTAAAGGATGCTTTATTTTTAGAAAATTGATTAATATGATACTTTAATGCAATATGATAACAATAGATTTTATAAAGGAATTGGGGAAAATTCCTACATGTCAATGACAATAAGAGAAAAAAACAAACAAGATTAAAATAGGTTGAAGATTTCATAATCTGTGTGTGTGTGTGTATGTGTCTCTTTCACACATTTGCATACAAACACTCAAATCTACACTAATAAAAGAGTAAGATGCAAATTGACCGTACCTTTGCGACACCACCAGTCAATCAGGAGTGTGTATGCAAATTAGCTCAACAAAGATGGTGGGTTAATTTGCATACACAGGCGCCGAGCGGCTAGGGGCGGGGTGGGATGCTTGTGTCATCGCCATGCTGACAACACAGGCATTCCATACCACCCCAGCCACTCCAGGCCTCTGGGCAGCATGGGAAGGCAGAAAGGTGGAAAGGCGGCTCTGAGCCAGAGCAAAGGTGGTGCCAGCAGCAAGGGAAGGAAGGCCCCCATTCTTGCACGAATCTTCATGCATCGGGCCACTAGTATATTTATATTCGCCAATATATAAAATTAATACTGTATTTTAATAAACATATTAATAGTATTTATAAACTGCTAGAGATAGATAGATAGATGATAGATGAGGTGACCCCAGGCATAAAAATAGCAAGACTAGAGTCAGGAGCAGTACCTGGCAATCACCATAATTCTGCAGTTGCAGGTCTCTACTGGAATTGTGTGTTTTCTAGAGAGAACGAGAAAGATGGATGCACGTTTCCTGACATAATGTTGTCATTCTGCGCGCCCTGTGGCTACTTGTGCTAATGTCTGCCATTACTCAGTGAGCTGCTTTAGTGGAAAGACAGCCAGCAGAGGCTCAGAAATACAGAGCTTCGGATAATAAACAACTTTTCTCTAAGAAATATATTTATGAACAAACTCTAACATTATAAAACTTAAAATTTAAAAAGATGACATAGTTTACAATTTTAGATGTTTTTTGACACATTTGTAGAAGGGGGGAAAAAAAGGCAAATTATTGAATGTGTTAGAGTTTAAGTTAGAAACTATTAACCCAATGAAAATATTGTATTTCTGTTCCTTTAAGAATCACCTAATTAAAAATAATATCTAATCAAAAGCACCAACTCCACGTCCAAAAGCAGAATTTAGTATTCACCAAGAGTGGGAGTAGGTGTCAACTCAAATCCATGATAAATGGATGATATTTTAAGATAATTTTTGAGCCAGTTATTCAACTAAAAATGTATGAAATTATAGGCTATCCTGTTAATTTCAACAAGATAATATTATGTGCTTACAGAATAAATTCTATCCAAAAAACATTTGAAAGAAAATATAGAAGACTATATAATCTTGTGGTTTCAGACACATTCGGGTTGCTGTTAACTCTATTAATATCTGGATGAAATCTAATGTGTGCCCAGCCAGAGGCATCGCCCACAATGGAGGCCGGCGGACTCGGTGTCACACCCACAGTGTTTTACCCCGCATTTGGGAATGTTCCCATCAGTCCTTGACCACGAAAACAACGGTATCGCTTGCCTGCTCCAACAATACCAGCGTTCAAGTGCATAACATTGTTGGACTCTTCTCACCAAAGCAGATGTTCCTCAGCATCTAAACAAAACACAACGAACCAGCAAATCTGAGTGCCTTCCGATTTCCACCGGAGACCGGAGAAATCCTGGCCAACTAAGACCCTCAATGGCGAAATCTTAGAGGAGAATGCATTGATGACAGGACAGGTAATTACAAAACCTGGGGAGCTTATAGAAGCAGGCATGAGCAAGGAGGAGAAAAAAATGAAACTCTGAAAAAAAAATTTTTGCAGCTTATGTCACAAAAAGGGTTACAATTCCACCTTCTTCTAGGTGTTAGCAATAGAGAACCGAGATGATGCCTGATGCCTAAATAAAGCCTCCGCTGAAGAAGAAACAGAGAAGCTGAGCGAACACAGAGGCGCTGTAAAACGTACTCTCTCGCTAGTAGCCAAGAAAGTGGGAGTTAATCCTGAGTCTTTCTACACCTTCTCACCAGTGAGAACGGGCATATTTGTGGGAGGGAGTGAAACTGGCCCAGGCTCCGGGGGACAGTGTGTGCATGGATGGCCATGACGCGTGAACCCTGCGGGGCAGCAGGAGGTCTGCTGCTCAGGGACTTCCCCGAAGAAAGAGCTCGGCGAAGGCCCGGGGAGGTGCTGAATCGTGCACAATGGCTGCACGTCCCGCATACCCGCTGCGTGCAAGGGCGGTGCGGAACACTTCGTCAACGGGGTGTTGGCTCAGCTTCAAACTCTGAGCATCCCCCCAGTTTCGCAGGAAGGAACTAAAGGCCCGGAGCAGTTCTGAAACAGGTCCCAGTTCCCACCGCGCTCTACAGAAGGAAGCAAGAGTTTGAGCAGAGTCCACACAAACCGTGCGCCCGAATCGGCGCCATCAAACCTTCTCCACGGACGTCCCGCCACTCCTGCTTCAGCAGCAAACGACTAGGCAAGAGGAAGGCAAGCGGACGCATGTTAGCCATGCCACGGCGAATTCACACAGCTTCCCAGCGCGTGCCCATTCAGAGTGGCGACCAGATTACATTCGCCAACCGTAAATGCTGTCCCTAAAGTACTTGGCAGAATGTACGAGAATTTTTACAGACGGGTGCGCATGTGAACAGAAACCTTTGAAATCCTCCCCAGTGTAGATTGGAGAGCTGTCTGTAATGAACGATTATCGTTTATTACAAGTGAACCGAATCTTGACCTGTGGGACGGAAGCCGAGGACTCCGCGTCCCCGGGAGTCAGACCGCCTGGAGTCCAGCCCAGCACCTGGTGCGCCCCCCCGACTGAGGGGGACTAGAGCTCCCACATCCTGAGAGCATTGAAATGAGCTTCCCCAAAATTGCGGCTGGCAAGCTAAGGAGAAAATCCGGGGTCTCCGTTTTTAACGCTTCTCTCCGGCAGTCCTTCCACACTGAAAGCGCTCCCCAGTTACCTGTTTTTAATTAGTTCGCAGGCGGTGCTGTTTTGTAGTAGAGCCAGGCACACAGCAGCGCGGTCGGACAAGCCGCTCTTTCCGAGGCGGTCCCCCCCACGTTTCCAGCACCCGCCTGGCCCCGTACGGAGTGACCGACCGTGCGCCCTGTGCTGTGCCTCCCAGCCCGGGACTGCTCCCCGCTGCCCGCCTGTCCCTCTCAGTCCCTTCCCCTTCGCAGCCAGCTCCCCGCCCGCCCCTCTGGCCACCCACCCGCAGTCCAGTCTGTGTCTCTGAGTCTGTTTCTGTTTCTTGTGTCCCTTTATGCTGTTCTACCTCCGGGCATCTTTCATTTAGGAAAATCTAGCTTAAGAGGCAAGAAACACAGGCAAGCACTGAAGGTGGACAATCTGTCCACCAAATCAAGGGGCAGGAGCTCACGGACCAGGCGTTCCTGTGTCCGTGCCATGGGGGAGGGAGCGCCCTGTGGAGATTCAGACCTGCCGACCTGCTCCTCGGCTCTGACACTCGGCCTTTGTCACTGTGGCCTTTCAATCCCCGCGGGGGCGGGGGGAGGCTGGCAGCCTGTGCGTCCCCCGGGGGAGGCTCCCACGGCCGACGAGGGGTGGTGTGCCTTACTGTCCATTAAAAGGTGCCAATGAGCAGGGAGAAGGGTGCTGTCTGGCACCCACCTGCCCGGCCCGGCTCTCCACGGGCAGGTGCCGGGCGCTGACGACCCTTTTACGTCGCCGCCATAAAGAGGGCCAAGGGCTCTGCCCGCGCTAACAGGCCCTGGTGGGACCTGCCTGGTGGGTCCTGAGCAGCTCTGAGCGCATCATGGCCGCGGCGAGGGTGGTCTCCCGGACTGGGCCGCAGGTCACCGGGAGAGGCCCATGCAGTGCAGCTCATGAAATTTAAAACATGGCCTTGGAACTGTGTGTTCCCTCGATTTTAAAAGGGAAAAGGAAGCCCGTCCCCACTCCGTCACCACAGCTGTCTCCATCACAAGTCAAAAACGGCAAGAGCAACAAGACGCCAGGCGTGACTGAGGCGCTGAGAGAGTGCTCTGTCCCGACCCCTGGAAGCCACAATCACGGCTACCTGCAGCGCTGTCCAGGGTACTGACCGTTTTCACCAGCTTGGGAGGCACGTGACCGCCCGCTTTACACACCGAGTCCCCAGGTGGCCAGGGCAGACCCGGATGTAGACTCAGATCTGATCCTCCCACTGCAGAGGCTCCTTCGTGTCTTTTCTCCCGTCCTCCCCATTCTCCCGTCCTCCCCATTCTCCCGTCCTCCCCATTCTCCCGTTCTCCCCATTCTCCCGTCCTCCCCATTCTCCCGTCCTCCCCATTCTCCCGTCCTCCCCATCCTCCCGTCTGAGGCAGAATCAGACAAGATGCTCCTTTGTCTCGGGAAACGTGTAAGGCAGGAGGCAAAAGACAACTGCTTGCAATCAAGGCTTTCCTCCTCCCTTCCTCTCTTCCTTCCTCCCATTCTCTCTCTCTCTCTCTCTCTCTCCCCCCTTTCTTTTGTAAAAGCCCAGACCCCTTTAAGAGGTGCTTTTGTGTGTCCCCCAGAGAAGAGGGCAGGAGCTCCCTAGATAGCAGGAGGAGGGGAGAATGAACTTCCCTGAGACTGGGGCAGCGGGAGGGAAGAGGGCCCTAGCAGTGTTTGGGCGCTAACCTTAGGGTTAGAGATACGGCGTAAAAGAGAAGCATTAGCAGAGGCTGTCACAGACATAGAGGAAACCCAAGCATGCAACACCAAGGAGAGGAGGGACTATTGGAAGCCTGGATGTTAAGGCTGAGTAACGGTCCCCCAAAGATGTCCGTGTCCTCGTCCCCAGAACCTGAGACTGTGACCCTACATAGCAAAAGAGCACCCACAGACGTGATGAAATGAAGGGTCCTGAGGTGTGGCCATTATCCTGGGTTACCCAGGGGCACGCTAGGCGTAATTATGCGAATAGACGAGACGTGGCTGTGGAGGAAGAATTCAGAGTTTTGCGAGGAAGGGGCCACAGGCCAAGGAATGAGGGTGCCTTCCGTGCGCTGGGGGAGCCCTGCAGCCTCCGGAAGGAGCACGGCCCGGACAACACCTTAATGTTCGAGTCTGGCCTCCGGAAGCTTGAGAGGAGAAATGTGTCTCTAGCCGCCATGTTCATGGCCGCGGGCTACAGCCGCGAGAGAAAGCCAGCAGCGCCCGTGAGCCCTGAGGGAGCGTCCGAAAGCCCAGAGAGGAGAGGGGCGGCCAGAGTGCAGGGGGGACGCCCGGGCTTCAGAGCCCACGCCAGGCACGCAGAACGGAACTGAAGGACAGCAACGGCTGCGAGAGAATGTCCTGGCTTCCAGGAGAAACCTGATAACCTACAAGAGGTGACTGATTGGCCATCCCAGTGAAAATGGCAGTTGAAGGAAGACAACTGAATGACCCTGTTAAAGGGATGGAGGAAACTGGAATTTCCTATCCAGGTAAATGTCATGGAAATGCTCACATGGAAGAAGAATGCCCTAAGAACACTCCTGGAGGGAACCCCCCAGGAAGAACTGGATGCCTAGGAATCAGGTTGATTAAGTAACTAAGTAATGCCTGTAGCTTCCCAGTGAACAAAGGGGGAAAGGAAGTATTTGTACCACAATCTGATGCAGGCAGCACAGTGTGGAGGTGACAGTGACAGAGACGGTGCGGGACAGACGGAGCAGGGAGAGAGCCCGAGCATCAAACTGCACTCCACACGGGTTCCAAGTGAGCACAACACAACAAGCCCGCCCACGTTACCGACCAAAGGGTTCACTTCCTAACTGCACCGGTTTCTGGGAGCGCTGACCTCGTCAACGTCACGCACTGTCTGTCTTTAGCGCTGAAAAGGCCTTCCAGGTTCTGTGGACACTTTCATTTAAAATCAGGATAGCTTCTCTAGCTCTTCCATTGTCTTTTGTTTGCTTGACTGTGGAGTGGTTCTTGGCGCTGTGGTTTGGTGCCTGTAAATGATGTCAGGAATTCTTGCCCGTTAGTTCTTCAAGTCTTTATCTAGGCCTCTCCGCTCCCTGGGGCTCTCCTCACACATCTGAAAGACAAGTGCTCCGCCAGCCACGAGCCATCCTCTTCTGGTGGCTCCTTTTGAAGTAGACTGATCCTATTGTAGAAACTAGGCGACAGAGTCCCTATCACAGGGAAACCAGCTGATGTTATGCAAAGTAACCGAATTAATTATAAAATGTATCCCCCATCCCATTGTAGATTATCACTTCATGAATTAGGCTGTAATGCAAAGTCCAATAAATTAGAATTTCAGATGAACTCATATGCATAACTCAGAGACACAGACAATAGGGTGGCGAGAGCTTGGGTGGAGGGGGGTTGGAGAGGGCCATGGGGAAAAGGGGGACATATGTAATACCTTCAACAACAAAGATTTATTAAAAAAATAATTCTGAATCTCGCACAGACGTGCTGTACTCAGCCTCCTTTAAAATGCATTTTGCCTCAAATGATTCTAAGTCAAATTAACTAATACAAGCACTCAGGGTCCTCAGGCCTCATGCTCACCACTGAGCTGAACACGTGGCCCATGAGAGCATAGTCTCTGCCAACAGCTGATGGGAAAGGATGAGTGTGTCCAAGGAAATAGAAGGCAATGTGGGAAATAGCGAAGGAGTTTAAAAATACCGAAGAGTAAAAGTCTCCATTAATAAATTACGTCATTGAAGGCTCAAACAGAGCAACGTTAACTGAAATAGAATGAAAACGTAATGTACTTCAGGACTGTATTTCCAAAGTCTTTTTAAAAATCAAATTTATATTTTGGAATAGTTTTACAGCAAATTGAGAAAATCCACAGAGATCTTCCATATACCCCATACCCAGCTTCCACTATTTATAGCATCTTACATTAATGTGGTACATTTGTCACGATTAATGAACCAATACTGCCACATTATTATGAACTGACATTCACGCAGTCCTCGTGTTTTCTTAGTATCGTCTAGTGTGTGCTTTCCCCATTCCAGGTCCCCACCCAGGGGAGCACAGGACATCCAGTCAGCACGTCGCCGTGGGCTAGTCTTGGTTAGGCCAGGTTCTCGGACTTACATGGTGACAGCTTTGAGGAGGACTGGTCAACTGTTTTTCAGAAGGTCCTTCAAGCGGGATTTGTGTGATGTTTTTCTCATCCATAAACTGGGGGAACAAGACCACAGAGATGAAGGCCATTTTACCACATTGTATCAAGTGCACACGCCCTGATGTGACCTCTCAGGGTCTCTGTTGTTCCCCGGGCTGAGGCAGTGCTGGTCAGGTTTCTCCCCTGCGAGGGTGCGCTTGTCCCGCGCTTTGGAAGGAAGTCACGTGCACAGCATGCAGCTGAGGAGCTGCGCTCGCCTCCTGAGGGTGTGTCCCCACGCGTTTAGCTCTGAGACAACGGCAGGCTTCAGTGCGATGATTCCCACACGCCCCACCCCACATGGTGTTACTGTCCACTGCTAACCTTCACCTACCTCGTCTCCTCGGGTAACCTGAACCTGGAGCTCACATGTTGTATCACCTTTCCGAGATGCGCTACGTGACCCATTGATGTTCAAAGGAGCAATGAGACGTGCGTGCCTGCAGAACATTATTGCCAGGTACGAGGCTTGTGAGAGAAGGAGCCTGGTGTCACAGCCCAGGCCTGCACGGCTGACCGCGTGGTCTGCCAATGGTGACACAGACAGAGCCAATCTCCAAAAGCGAAACCGCCGGGCGGATCCCTTGTCTGCATGTCCCAGAGCTGCCTCAGTGGCCTGTCCGACCACCGGGATCATTCATGTTCTGAAATGCAAGCACAGCATCTAGCCAGGACGGCTCAGTGTGACCCTGACGGTGGGCTGGTCATGCCCACCAAACAGAACGCCTGGCCTGCATCGCTAGAGGGTGATACGGATGTTCGATAAAAGCTAAGGCACGTAGCCCGGCCGCGTGGCTCAGGGGTTGGGCATCGACCTCTGAACCAAGAGGTTGCGGTTCGGTTCCCGGTCAGGGCACAGGCCCGGGTGGTGGGCTGGCTCCCCAGTGGGGGGGGCCATGCAGGAGGCAGCCGATCCATGATTCTCTCTTATCATGGACGTTTCTCTCTCTCTCTCTCCCTCTCCCTTCCTCTCTGAAGTCAATAAAGCTATAATAAAAGTTTAAAAAGCTAAGGCAAGTAAACGCAATGAGTAGGTCTTGGAGGCTTAGAGCGATGGCAGGAATAAAATGAACCCACATAAACGTCTGAGGCAAACAGCGCCCATCACACCGGGAGTTGGGGTGAAAGACCGCGCCCAGGTGCACACCGCCCGTGCTTTATGGTTGTTCGGTTGCCCAGCGTGGTCAGTTAGTCCAGGGCGCACTGAAAGGGTCTAACAGGGGGCATTGCATTCTTGAACTACCGCTCATTTCCTCCTGTCTAAAACGCCGTAAGTTATAAATATCGTTGATTTGATTATAGCTTTATGGGGAAGCAGGGAATTGCCACATTGAAAGTAAATATCCGATATGCATAACCCATGGACACAGACAATAGTGTGGTGAAGGCCTGGGGGAGGAGGGCTAGGAAGGATCCATGGGGAGAAAAGGGGACATCTATAATACTGTTAACAATAAAGATAAATAAAAAATGAATTAAAAAGGTATATATCTAGATTTCATTCATTTTAAATAAAAATGATTGTAAAATCTGAGAAAATATAAAAAATATTTAAAATTGTCAAAATGTTGTCTCAATTTTTCCCCCTTCATTTGTCCTAAAAATAACATTAATTTGTTAATGGTAAATATGCAACTTCTAGGAAATAGTTTCTTTTAAAATGTATAACATTTTGCCGAAACCGGTTTGGCTCAGTGGATAGAGCATCGGCCTGCGGACTGAAGGATCCGGGTTCGATTCCGGTCAAGGGCATGTACCTAGGTTGCGGCCACATCCCCAGTGGGGGGTGTGCAGGAGGCAGCTGATTAATGTTTCTCTCTCATCGATGTTTCTAACTCTCTATCCCTCTTCCTCTCTGTAAAAAATCAATAAAATATATTTTTTAAAAAAAATGTATAACATTTTCTCACAAACACAGATGACTATTACCAAATCTTGAATAAATAATAACCAAATGCAATAAAGTTATAACATTTTAATGGGCAAAATAACTTAGGATATTTTTTTGTTATATAGCTTTTGGAGAAACATTTTGCCAATGGAGATTTTAAATGAGGTTGAATGTGGTATGTTTTACAGTTGATAAAAATTCCCCATTGAAGTTTTACAGCTTGAAATGTGTTGACAGATAAATGCGCCAAGTTGCATGACAACCATCACAAAGAAGATACAGCGCTTCCCAATGACCCTGTGCACACGTGTGTGCATGTATTCCCATGGATATGTCTCCATTTCTCCCCGGTACATCATGAGGAGTGAAATAAACGAGTCCGTTATATCTAATGTAACTATTAACGTGATTAGAATAAAATGTGCCCTTTTACCATGAGTTTTCTACTTCCTGGTCTATTCTTCGTTACTTTGCCCTCTTTACCAATAGTCATTTTTGACTAAATATTTTTATCATTTCCTTTTGTCTCTACTGGCTGATAGAGGGCATAAAAGATCATTTGTTGCATTCTCATTTCAAGTAACTTTTTCAGGACGTGGATGTATGCTTATTTTATTTTATTTTTTGTAGCACAAGTCAACAAGAGCATCTGGAAGGGAGGACGTTGTGAGAGGGCACAGACATAGCAAGGACACGGGGGTAGGCTGGTTGAACAGAGCAGGTAAAGGTGCGCGGCTTCACAGTACACACATTCTACTTCTCTGTGTCCTGAACTCTGCGACCGTGGTTACTATTTTCTTTAAAAGATTGTCTTTTCAAGCAGTTTGAAAACAATACAAACTCTAGTTTCTGTCGACCCCCTCTCCTCTGCTCGCAGGGTTCGTCATTTCTGCGTAGACCCAAATTCCCACCCGCTACCTCCATCCTGCACGGAGGACTCTCCTCTGTTTCCTGTGCTGGCAGCGTCCCTGCCATGGATTCCTTCGGGGTTTTGTGTTCCCGTGGTTTGCCAATGGCGACGATGGAGAGCTTCTACGTTGCATCGTGTCTGGCTGGCACGGGCTGTTGAGTTGACGTTTCCGTGCTCTCTGCTTTGTGTCCGTTTCGGGTGTATCTCCGTGCCCTCGGCCACCCGTGGGTCTGATGGGAAGACTGTGTAGGTTCGCTGCACTCCGTTGTAGGACTGTTCCTCTGTGCCCTGTCTTACCGTCGGCGTGGTTTCCTGGAACCTTCCTATGCTGTGACTGGTTTTAGAGCTTCTCTGTATGTGGTTATTTTTCCAGGGGGCAGACGTGGCCGTACGCTGCCTGGACCTGTGGTTTAATTTCTTTCATTAAAATTGCAGAAAGCTCCCTCCAGGGAACGCTCACTGCAGATTTATCAGCGGACGCCTTTGTATAGGCTGGGGGCGGGGGAGTAACGGGCCATCCTGGCAAAGCCAGCCTCAGTCTCCCAGCTCACAAGGCACAGATGGCAGTCCTCTTTACGGCGGGCCCAGGGACACCTGGCAGCCCTCCCAGTGCGTTCTCACGTCATGGGTCCGCAGGAGCCGGGCCAGAAAGAGCCCTGACTAAACTCTCACTCAGTCCTCCCGCCGGATGAGGTTCCGGTTTACATGAATACGGAGTGGGAGCCGACCGCAGGCCCATAAAGAGGGAGCATCAATCATCCAGAAAACGGCCTGGCTTCGGACAGCGCAGCTCCTGGGCTGGTTCTCGCTGTGTGTGCTCTTCCCTATGAAATGAGCGGTAACGGCCGCAGTCTGTGGGGTTTGTCAGGGCGGTCCAAGCAGACTAAGACAGACCGACAGATACAGACAGACAGACAGGCATCTCATGGTGACACACACGTACCGAAAACAAGCCAATTCTTTCGAAACAGGCAAAGTGTCTTCTTGCCTCCATAAGTCCCCTCCTGACCTCTCTGTCCCCGGATTCCTCTAGAGCGCTCTGTCTTCCAAAAAGGTTCCCCGTGTCTGAGCCGCCGCCGCCCTACGGGACTGTTCACAGGGCAGAGGCTGTTACCACGCTGCGTGTCTGCGTCCTAACCCGCGTGCCCCATGGCAGCTCAGGCTTTCTCGTCACGAGGACCCCAGGTCTTAGCAGACCAACTGGCCTGCAGTGGACGGTGGTCACCGCAGCATCTGTGGTGTGCCGGAGGAGGACGGAGTGGAGAAGGAAAGAGGCGGAAGCGAAGGCGCCCTTGCTGTCACACAGCTTGCCAGCGCCTTAGAGCTACACCATCGGTACGTGCCGCAAAGACGGCAGGCATCGGCCCGGCAATAGTGTGATTCATCTCGCTGCTCAGAGGAGCCCACAGACAGGAGTGCAGGCACCCTCCTCACAGGGCCTGGCTGCTCCACGTCCACTCCCAGCGATGAGGAAGGAAAAGGGTCAGTGGAAACCAGTGTGCTCACACAGCAGTCACGCTCAGCACGCTAACTGCCTCTTCACTCGGGGACGGGCGTGCTCTCCGAAGGCACGTGCAGAAAGCATCGGGTTTCAGGCAGTGGATGCCTCCTTTGGAGACGCTCCAGAGCACTCTACAGGCACACATGTACATGCACAGGGGCACACACTCAGACGAATACACACACACATAGAGGCACACACTACACACACACCCAACATGTGTGCACACACACAATGTCTCCGTCTCTCTGCTCTCTCTCTCTCTCTCTCTCCCTCTCTCTCTCACACACACACACACACACACACACACACACACTCACCCCTGGCTACGGAATCCTTGTGAAAATGAATTTCTCATCTCTGGACACACTATGAACTTAATATCAACTCTCCTCTCAAAGCCAAAAGGCAAACCTCAAGTTGGAAATTCGATTGAAGAAATGGGTGGTGAATTTTCTTGATTTTTGAACATTTCTCTCTGAAAGAGGTGAAATATTTCCCACGCAAACTGGTATTTTAAGGAGAAATGTCTGTTTTCACACAGCGACAGTGACTCACCTTCTTCAGGTGGGAGTTTATTTCCAGCAAGAAGCTTTCGAGAGCAGCTGGGCAACGTGGGTTTGTCTGTTTCTCAGCAGCACCATCAACAAGAAAATGTTAGCGTGCGTTAGTGATTATAATTAAATGCCAGCATGTGCTGGTGATTGAAATGAGCTGTACAAGGAACACGATGTGGCTGAATGCTAGATCGTGCAAATATTTTAGAGCGGTCTTTGTATTAACCCTGAAGAAGATAACTCCCTGTTGATACCATTGGGATTAGTTATTAATAAGAAGAAGAGGCAAAAAAAAGAGGCCAATCGTTGTGAGCATGGTATCTGGGCGGCTTCACCAGGTCGCCGCAACGTTATGCTCCACGGGCAACCACCGGTCCAACCCCTGCAGGTCTGTGGGGGCGAGGATGGGACACAGAAGAGATGGGTGCAGGGACAGTGAAGTTTGTCAGTCGAGCCTGGGGACCATGGATTGTCAGTCGAGCCTGGGGACCATGGATTGTCAGTCGAGCCTGGGGACCATGGATTGTCAGTCGAGCCTGGGGACCATGGATTGTCAGTCGAGCCTGGGGACCATGGATTGGCTGGAGGGAGTGGGGCCACCACAAGCCCATGAAAATTTGGGAATACATAATCCCCTAGACCAGTGGTCGGCAAACCGCGGCTCTTTGGCCCCTTGAGTGTGGCTCTTCCACAAAATACCACGGCCTGGGCGAGTCTATTTTGAAGAAGTGGCGTTAGAAGAAGTTTAAGTTTAAAAAATTTGGCTCTCAATGGTTTTTTTAGGAAAACCATCGTCGTACTGTTGATATTTGGCTGTGCTGGCTAATGAGTTTGCCGACCACTGACCTAGACAAAGGAGCTCGCTCTCTTCGCTCGACTCTGTGGCTCTCTTGCATTCGCCTGTGTCTCCTCCATGGCCATGTGGCCCTAGCAGCCGCACGTCCACAGCCATGCAGACCCCCACGCAATGGCCTGAGGACCGCAGCGGGGACACGGTCTCAGCTGGCCTGGCGCAGGCGTGGCCTGTGCGGACACGGGAGGGAGACTCTGGGCAAGGCCTTGCACCCTGGGCCTGCTGAGGGCACAGCTGGACTGCTTCCTCGGCGGGAGATGAAGCCTTGGAAGCTCAGGGACTCAGCTCCACGCAAACAAGTGCCACTCATGCTTGGGTGCGAGTCTCAGAAAACCCCTTTTCTCATGCCCCCGCCCAAAACCCACCTCCCCTGGCAGCCGGTGGCGACGCGGAGAGCTCCCACAGGTAACACTACGTGTTGCCGAAATAAATGTCCCTTCACCCCATGCTGCTGCCTGCCAAGAAGTGCTCACAAAGCCTAGCATCCAAAGAAGCTTCTGGAAGTACTGTTACAAGTCCTCAGAGACGCGTGTTGAATGGCCTTCAACCTCTCTTGATGAGGTTAGCCACGTAAGGCCCAGGGGCCCATTGCTGGCGCACCCAGCGCTTTAGGCCAGTTAGGAAAAGGCTCGCTCTCCCGTAGCTCAGAGTTCTCAGCTCAGCATTTGGGGTCGGGCGGCGCTCTGTGGTGGGGACGGGGTGGGGCTGTGCTATGGGCCGTAGGTTGTTAGCACCATCCTTGGCCTCTGCCTACGAAAGGCAAGGAGTAGCCTCTGCGTTATAAAGAGCAAACGTTGTCCCCAGGGAGCTCCTTTCTTAAAGAGCTTTACTAATTTTTTCTCTTAGTGTAAATAATGAAAATAAATACATCTCTCGGAAAGAGATGTGTCGTGACCACAGACAGGACCCTCCTATGATGACGGACTAAACATCAACTACACTCCCTTTTCTTTGTTTGCAAAATTATTTTGTAATTCCGTTCTTATTTTCCATGCACTGCAAACTGCGCATCCTTTATTTTTTTAACCTCCAGGGACTACCTTGGTAAAGATGGTAGTGGAGAGCGGTACTGTGTAATTTCTGAGTTTATAACTAGGTTGTATACCCTGCAATCTTGGAGCAATCTTAATCTTCCACTCAAAGGATACAAAATACAAAAGCAAGTCTTATTTTACCAGCCAGACCCAAGGCTTTTCAGTAAAATGCCATGTCTGACAATACATTATTTCATACTTCCCAAGGCCAGAGGCCACTGACTACTGGGCGACGTGACTCACGTCTGTTAAAAGTTGACAAGTGCACGAATGTGTCCCAATTTCCTCAGTGGCCTCTCAAACCCGCTGTCATCATCGCAACTCTGCGGCTGCAGGTCTGACATTACTTTGTACTTGAGCTTCCAGGGAACCCATGCTCACAGACGTGGAGAAGTAAATTACAGGACATTCGTTATAGCTGAGCCACGAAGAACTATGTTCACGAGTAGATGAGATGGGAAGATGTAAGTAAAACCCACCGCTGTATTTCGTTCTATCTGTCTACACCAGTGTGGTTTCTATCTCTGCCTCTGTCTCTATTGTTTTATTGTTTGTATGTTTAGGAAAACCTGGGGTAAAATAAACCCAGGTATCGCCCTTGACACTCAGCAGCTCCCCTAACACACCCTCTTCTTCCCTTCCATCTCTGTGCCCAGCATCTCACTAACCACGGGCTTGTCCTCCGCTCTGTGGTCTAGGGAGCGGCAGTGGTCGAGTCCCTGTCCCTCCTCATCCCTGACTCCTTCCCACCGAGGGCCATCTAAGTACAGACCCGTTTATGGGTCATGGCTATGGAAATGGAAAAAGGAGAAACCAAAGTCACAAGAACATTTCTGTAATATTTGCAGTGACTACACAGGATTTCTGTTATCGGCTGTACTTTGACATGCACATGCAATTCATCCCCATATTTCACACACATGACATATAACATCAAGAGGGACGCATGCATTACTGGGAGATCCCGATGAAGCCTTATTTGGCTGCAGGGTCTATTGCTGCTTAGACATACACAGGGAAGTAAGTCTGTGAGAGACTTCTTTTTAATTAATTTTGATTAAATATTCAGCGAAACCAATTTATATTTCCCAGCACACAACTGTTAATGACTCTGCTTAATGCTCATATGGTTTCCTCTGCTAAACTGTTTCCCTGTAGCATTTTCTTTTCTCAGTATGTTGGGGGAAGATGTTACGGAGAAGAGTTTTTGTATTTTACATTTATGTTCCCTGCGGAGCAGATGCCCAGAGGGCATTGGATAAGTGCCTCTCATAAATCAAAGAATAAGTGGGTGGGCGAAGCTTTCCCCGGAGCCCCTCGGACTCCCGTGGCCACCATCACTCTCAGCCCACTGCCTGTGCAGCGCATCCCGACACTGAAGTCGGAGCTGGCGGACCCAGGTGCCTCTCCTTGCAGAGCCCCTGGTGAACTGCTCTGCATGGCACAGCACTGGCACCAGGAATTGAAGAGGGGCTCGGGACGGCATGTTGATGCTGAGGGTGGGTTCGCAGCTACTCAAGTATCATGCACTCGCCGGTGATAGAAGGTATTTCTGTTTTCCCCGTTTTTATCAACGATACAGAAGTCAGCAAATGTGCCTGCGACGCACACAACTTAAAAAAACTGCTATGGCGACCACGGCAGGTCCCACACTCATGGCGGTGCTAGAGCTCAGGGCGGTGAGCCCAGAGAGAGCTGCGTCTGTTCCCAGCTCAGACACTCCACACCACGTGGCTGGTCACGCGCTTCCTCCCGCCCTCCCCCTGACGATTCACGTGGAAAACGGGAGACCGCTCTCACAGCACAGGCCTCCTGGGCGCGGGAAACCAAGCGGTGCTTTCTAGGGGGCACGGCCTTCTGTGCGAACCTGCCACCATCCCGTCCCTAACACGCAGGCGCATCCCTGTGGGCAATGCTCACCGTGACTCGCGAACTGGCGTGAGAGGACGGTCTGTGTTCATAGATAATGGGTGTGTCACGATGGTCCGTGTTCACAGATAGTGTGTGTGTGTGAGGACGGTCCGTGTTCACAGGTAGTGTGTGTGTGTGAGGATGGTCTGTGTTCACAGATAGTGTGTGTGTGTGAGGACGGTCCGTGTTCACAGATAATGTCTGTGTGTGAGTAGGAAACCCAGAGGCATTTACAAACAAACAGTTAAACCGAGTAAGTGAACTTTACAAGGCAGCAGGGTACAAAGCCAATACACAAAAGTCAGTCGTAATTTTATGTGTAAGCAACCAACAATTTGAAAGTACAATTTAAAAGCAATATAATTTCAATAATATCAAACATTTAAAATAATTGTGAATAAACCTACAAAGAGATGTTCAAGATCTCTTTCCAGAAAATCACAAAACTTCATTATGCGGAATTGCAGAAACCCTAATCGAAGTGATGCGTACAGAGTATGATTATAAATGGGAAAGGCCAGGATGGCGAGTGATGTGCTCCAGTCACTTCCTCCCTTTTTCTAAAGGCATCGGACAGTGGGGATTGAATGAGGACCGACGGATATACGACGGAACAGATACAGAGTTCAGAGTTACTCGCACATTTGAATGGAAAGTTAATTTTCAACAAAACATGAAACAATCAAATAGGGAAAGCTTCTCCAACAACACTTGATGTCTACATTGGAAAAGAGGGTGCCTCAGATTAGACCTTACACAAATGGTCACTCCGTGTAAGTCATTGGGACAAGTAGGTTTGCACAAGGAGACAGAGTCTTGTGACCACAGAAGATTCTTGCCTGATTTTACACTAGCATTACCAACATGCCCACTTTTTTACTCTGTGAGTGCTTTTTCCTATGGTTTCATAGACACTTTGTTATTCTGCCTACAAATCCTATATCCTTTATTTTCAGCTCCAAGGGCTAATTTGGTAAACAGGATGTCAGACAGAGCTGTGCCTTTTCCTTGTGTAGTTGTAGCGTATTCTCCACATTTCCTGATAAGAGCATGTACAAATAGACAGTAGCCCCCCCTCATCCATGTTTTCATGTTCCACAGTTACCCCCTTCTGTTCAATAAAAGATCTGAGTGAAATAATGAACAGGACAGCCGTAACTGGAAAAAAAGATTCCCCTCACATGGAGCTGACCAATGACTTCCATCCAGAATATATTAAAAATGTCTACGATTCAACAATAAAAAGACAAAGAACTCACTAAAAATTGGCATATGACTTGAACACATGCTTCACAAAAGAAGACATGTGAGTTGCCAGGACACATGTGAAAGAGTGCACACGTAATTAGTCGCCAGAGCAATGCTCTGCGCCACTCTCAACAGTGCGCCACACCCACCGGAGTGGCCACCGAGAAAGACGACAATCCACGCGTAGGAAAGGGCGTATGCAGAAGCGAAAGCAGAAACTTCCATGTATTGCTGACAGCAGTGAAATGTCTCAGCAAACTTGAAAGAGTAATTTGCTTTTCTTACAAAGTTACACTTATACCTACAGGATAACTATTAACATTATCCCTAGGCATCTACACAAAGGAAATTAAAACGTTGCCCTCAAAATATGTGTCCAAGACCATTTATCACAATTCTAACGATAAAAATTAAACCTTGGAGACAACCTAGAAGTTCAGCAGCAGGAAAAGGTAGCTATTGAGCACCGCATGTATACACTGAAATGCGGCACAAGAATGAATGACTCACCACCACCCATCAAAACGGAATGAAATGCAGGCGTGAAGCCTTTCATGAAAGAAGCCAGGCACAGCGTGAACCCATTTCTCTGACCTTCCGAAACAGGCCACGCTAATCCGCACAAACACGTTAGTGTAGAGTTTCCCTAGGGTGACGTGTGGACTGGCCCCAGAACTTCCACGGGACGAGTTAGGAGCTTGCATTCGCCTTGTGCTCATGTGCTGAGCTGTGCACTTACGATTTGTGCCCCTTTAGTCTGTAGGTTAACCTGCAATTCTATATGTATGCATTTCAACATTACGTAAGATGTATGAGAAGACAAACTAAAGACCAAGAAAAAAAGTTTACAAAGACACACCTGACAATGGACTGTTGGCCAAAGTATACAAAGGATTATTAAAACTCAACAGTAAGGAAATACACAGCTAGATTTTTAAAATGGGCAGAATACATGAACTGGCACCTCACCAAGAAGACACGTAGGGGCCAATAAGCACGTGGGCCAATGTCTAAGTCACGTGCCGTCAGGGAAGTGGAAACCAGAACAACGAGACACTCCAGCACGCCTGGCCAAATGGCCCAACCTGGAACCCTGACACCAAGTGCTGGGGAGGATGTGAAGTGACAAGCACACTCGTCCGTTGCTGGCGGGCAGGCAAGATGGTCTAGAAGTTTCTTCCAAAACCAAATATATGCTTGCCATACAGCCCAGCAGTCACTCAGCTCAGTTCCCCCCAAATGAATGACAAGCCGATGTCCACACAAACACCTCACACATGTGTGTAGCGGCCGTATTCAGACTCGCCCAAACAGGGGTGCGGCCCAAAGGCCCTCAGCAGGTGGCGGACACACTGTGCTCCATGCAGACGACGGGAGATAACTCAGCACAAAGAAGAAACGAGCCATCAAACCTGAGAAAATGTGCAAGAAGCCAAGCTCGAAAGGCTACACGCTGCGACTGCAGCCGCGTGGTCTTCGGAGAGGGCAGGAGAGACAGGAGAGAGACGGCGAAAGCGCCAGCGGGGGCCAGGAGGCAGGGGCGGGCAGCACAGGGGGCTGGGGGAGGGGTAACTGTTCTGTAGGGTTCTACAATGGTGCCTACTTGCCATTGTTCCCCATCCTCCTTTAATTACGGTTTTTGTTGTCCACGTAGGTGGACAGAATGCCGCAGCCGAAACCTCTGCTTTCTCTGAAACTCCCATCCCATCCCATACGGAGTTCCCGCCTCGCGGAGAGAAAGCACAGGACCGCCTGGCCCCAGCCTCACTGGCCACGGCTCCCTGGACCCTGACGGGATGAAGCTCAGACTGCAGGTGAACGTGGTGCGGATGGGCAGGAAGACAAGATGAAATCCAAAAAGAACCCGTTTCCTCGGCCACCGCCTGAGGATGCGCGCACCCCGGTGAGATCTGTGGCGGCTGCTGATGAAATGTGGGTCCTGGCGCAGGAAATCCGAATTCAGGTGTGAGCCGCTGCTGGCCTCGGCCCGCGAGCCCTGGCTATTAACCTCCACGCAAGCGTGGTGGCACCTCGGGCAGGCGAGGGGCGCGTGTGCGCAGCATGAGCAGCGAGAGGCCGGGCTTCTGCACTGGGAGCGCTTCTCAGACAGGCGGGTGCAGGAGGCGTGACGGCCATGGAGCACTCAGGGCGCCCAGCCTAGGAGTATGCCTCCCAGGCGACGAGACTATCAAGAAAGCTACGGTAAGAAGTTTGAGAAATCAAATTGGATGAAGATAGAGAGAAACGTGTGCATATTCTAACTTTGCTATATTGTACTGATCCAATGGCCTGTACTTATTTAAAAGGGTAATGGAAATGTCCCTCTATCAGACACGTTTTGTGAAGGACTAACCACACTGTCCCGGAGGAAGAGAGAGGAAAAGACTCTCACTAAAAGACAATGGGGTGGGAGCGCCTGGAAGCGGTTAATGGGGGGAAGGGGACCGTGTAATACTTTCAACAATAAATATTAAAATAAAAAGTACTTTGGACATTATGATCTCGATTTAATGAAAAGTTTCAGCTGCCCCTTTAAGACTGAAAGACATGAAATTTTATTCATAAAGATTTTACTCCCTGTTCCCATGCTCTGGAATTGAACTTTAAGCTTTATGAACTTCTGCTGAAGTCACAGTCAAATATTCAAGTGTAAGATTATGCGTGCACTCGAGTGACAGAGAAGGAACTCCGTGCCTTTAAAATCCAAGTCAGTTTTACCAAATCGGAATAAAGCAGAATATCACTGGAATAGTACGTGCTCTCTCCCCTCTCATACGCCCTACACACACGCGCACCCGTGAGCTGCATATCTGAGCATACACTCAGCACTCGTACATGCCACACAGGCGCCCAGGTCTGACTCACAGGCCGACTAGGTCTCTTGATGTCGAAGATGAGCTCCCTTTAGAGTCGCAGCGGAAGCGCGGCTTACCCAGCCGCGGTCCGGTCTTCCTTTCTCTGCAATCCCATTGCTTCTCTGCTGTGTGGAGCCTCTGTGCACAGTTAAACTGCAAAATCGGGTCCCAGTTCCTGGCACCCCCGACAGGGGCTGTGGGTTCCTCTCTGCAGAAACCCAGTGGCCAATCACATGTCCCTGGAGAGATTCAAGTTTCCGGTAAGAATGTCCCAATTTCTCCCTGTCTATCGCGGACGGCCTCATTATTGAAGATGACCGGTGTTAGCACGGAACCCCTACTGGGTGCCTCCACGTGCCTGTGTGCACCCCAAAGAGGCCTCCTGGCTGCACAGTCCTTTCCTCCCTCTAGGGGCCATCCCCGAAGTCGCCGTGGACGGGCAGGCTTATGCACTAACCAGTGGTCGGCAAACTCATTCATCAACAGAGCCAAATATCAACAGATTGAGATTTCTTTGGAGAGCCGCATTTTTTAAACTTACACTTCTTCTAACGCCACTTCTTCAACACAGACTCGCCCAGGCCGTGGTATTTTGTGGAAGAGCCACACGCCAGGGGCCAAAGAGCCGCCTGTGGCTCGCGAGCCGCAGTCTGCCGACCACGGCGCTAACCAACCTAAATGTGGGGGCCGGCCGACGGGGCCGCAGCAGCCGGCTGGCTGGCGTGTGGAAGTGCCAAGGGGCTGAGAGGAAGCGAGGACAGCAGAGCTCCATAAGTGAGAGACGGAGAGCCCTCGGCGGTCTGGGCTCTCCCCAGCACTCAGCAGGCGGCCTCCGCTCCAGCCGCTGGCCTTGGCCCGTACCCTAACAACAAGGGTCAGGTGTCCGGCACCCCAAGCCAAAAGTCATTTCCATTTTGGATGGAGGTGAGCAATTCCAATTTAACTTTATATCGCGCAGAACCATTTACACATATAACCTGATTTACAACAAAGCAAGATGATTCTGACGAGAGCTCTCTGCTTCTCGTAAAAATTCAATAAATGTTGATCGATTTTTTTTTTTTCCTAAAAATATATCATCAGTTCTTCTACTAATGATGGTTGGATGATCAATTTTAAATCTAACCAGAGAATACCCCAAGTTTATGAGGCTGGGTAAAATATGACCAAGATCATTCAAGGAAAGGAGTCAATTCGCAGGAGGCACAATTTCTCAAGACCCAAGTGCTATCCGGGTGCACACTCGCTCCACAGGGCTGCGGTCAATAAGCTAATGCGTGTGTGCTTAGAAATCACGTGTGCAGGCTCATCTTCTAACCTTATCTCCCGAACTCCGTGAAGGGGAGGCTCGGGGTTGGGGAAGTCGCTCAGCCTTTGTAATCTTTAATTCACAGGCAGAACCTCGGTCCCCACTCTCTCTAGGAATTTCTGAATCTAAATGAGCTAAAGTACCAAACCAGTGTATTGACCTTTCTTCTTCCAAGACTTGGAATCAATAAACTCTCTAAATCTAATAGTTTCAGTAATAGAACTGCTCAATCACTCACTCTCAGAAATAAGGATGCATGCAGTTATAGTCTGGAGCAGCTTAAAAGATAATTAAACCAACACCATTCGTCTTCCTGAGGATTGCCTGGCAAAGATGAGAGAAATAAATAAGAGGCTGAAGACAAACTCCAAACGTAGTGAAACGTTCCATGTTTCTGGAGGATCCCAAGGCGCACAGAGAGAACGCACCCACCGTGATTTTCCGACACGTTCTCGTCCTTCTGACCCTTCCAATGCTGACCGGGGGGAAGGGGAAGAATTAACTGAACGCCTTCTCAATGCGGCACACGTTTTATTTCTGAAACAAGACCAGCACACTGTGTAAATCCACGGGAGCCACAAGTCTCCAAGACTTCTTCAACACCACCCCTAAAGCTGTATGGCACTCACTGTTTTAATGCAGGAGGCACAAAAGAAGGAAATCACCCTAAAACCAAACGTCTCTTATGTTCAATTTACCGAATCTCAAGATTTGCCTGGATCAAACCCGAGACCCTTCATCCGCAGGCCGCTGGTGTAACCCCTGTGCGCACACCCAGGGCTGCTGGAGGTTGGCTTTCTCTCTGCCTGCACAGGAGCGCGCTATGCGGTGTTCTTGGTTATTAATACTGATGACTTTTTAAGTGACAGTGCCTGGTACCCTAGTCGATCACGATACAGAATGATCAGCGCTAAAGAGAGATCTCTGTCAAGTGTTTTGGGAAGAGATCAAAGGAAATGTGAAACCTTGAGAGTCGTTGACAAGTCTGGAAGGAAGAGCAGCAGGAAATCAGATGGCGAAGGCCTCCAGGTGCCTGAGTAAAGGTTCGGGTTCGCTATTGAGTACATGTGCACTTACAGGTTTAAGATGCTCTCTACGCGAGTGTCACCTGCTCGGAGAATCAACCCCTGCCCTCCAGCTCACGGGACCCCTGTCCTGCCGCCCGCACGCTGCTCCTCATCACGCGCCCCTCCCTCTCCTGCCCGCTTTCTCCCCCGCAGTCTTTATGTCTGTGGCCCAGCGGATTATACGGTCCAGGGTAGGTGCAGTAAGTAACTGTCGAAGGGATAAAAGGTGGGGTGATTGTGACAAGTCTGGGCCACCCTCTTCATGTGACGAGAGTGGCCCCAAATGGCAAATAAGGGCATCGACCCGTAAAGCAGGAACTTTATACCCAAACGTTTGTGAAGTGTGGCTGCCACGTCCTGCTGCAATGCTTGCCAGCCAGTGTTCTCTGCGGAGGAGCCACTGCACACGGCGGGTGCCAGGTGGTCTGGCTAAACTAAGCGGCGGAGCTGCCTCCCCCCACCTGGAGGGCGCGGTGGCGGCAGGAGCATGAGGACGCGTCTTCCGCCGTGCCAGGGAGCTCCGCGCTGAACCCGCTCACTCCGGAGGCTTTCGGGCCACACGCCTGCACGCATTCGCTCCCGGGCACCGCCGCGGGCTCCCATGCTGCCAGCACGCACTGGCCGTGGGAACGCTTATTTTTGGGATGGAAAAAAGCACGTCTGTTCCCGCGATGTCATTTGAACATGAAGTGAGCGCACTGGCCTAAAAACCGCACCGTCTCCAAGTGCCTTCCCTGAGCCAAGGTGCCCAGGCCCGGTGCCCGGCCTGAGGGATTCGAGGAGAAGCCGCCCAGACAACGGCGGAGACACAGGAGCCCAACGTAACGGGACTTCCTTCCGGGGCACTTGGTGGAGTGTGTTCGCCTGGACCTCTTGGCGCGGGTAAAGCTTGCATCTGGCTCTTTGGCTCTAAATAAAGCCCTTCAAGGTTCAGCCTGCCCTGTCAGGCCCTGGAGAGGAGCCAGCGGGCCCTCGGCCGCCGAGCCTCGCAGGGAGGTGGAGAGTGCGCCTCCGCCCTGACGCTGGCAGGAGCCAACCCCACAGGAGGCCAGTCAACCATCGTGGCGATGCGGGTGTCCCGCCCGGGTGCCCTGCCCCTGGCTGCGTGTGGCAACTCCACAGGCTCCAACTCAGGTCCATCTGCCCATCACAGTGACCGAGCTCAGGCAAACGGCTCATGATGACAACTCTCGAGAGACTGGCTTACCACGAGAACACCAATGCTATCAGTGGACCATGGGGCAACCGCTGAAGAATAGTGGGTGCCAACAGAACCCCTTTCTAGAACGCAGGTCTCCTCACAGAATGTTTTGGGGCCACAGTCTTTATTTACTTAGTGCATCTATTGTAATCGCCTCTTAGATAATTGTCCTAGGAATTGCAGGCACTTAAATTACCTGGCACATTTCTGAGACACGAAGCTGTGATTCGCGAGATCAAAGGCAGTGCTAGCTAAGCAGAGGGTGCCGTGATCCCCCCGGACTGACCTGCCCGCTCGCTGATCCTGCCGCCTAACCCTGCTGGAGGGTGGGAAGCAAACACAAACCGTTCATAGGTGATCTGCGTTCACAACCAGTGGTGTGGTCCAGTAACTGGCCGCCCTTTCCCAGGACGAAGCCCCCGTTGTCCGAGTCACACTTGTGCTTACAATGGTGCCTTCCCGTTAAATAGGTGACGCTCCGTGAATCATGGATCACCCCGTCTTTCACCCGAGTGCAGGCAGTTCCGCTAACCATGCCCCTGGATCAAGAGATAACTCACGGAAACGTACACGTTCCCTTGCAAAGCCGAGTCACGGCTCTGGATGCCGTTATCCGTTAAGAGTTGAACACGGGGCCCACTGATGCCCTGAGCTTAGCACTACGTGGGCCCACCGCACGACAAGAATCCTGGTTCTGCTTAATGCTGGGCATGGACGCATTGATTTTTCTTCGTGAGTTATGCTTCGCTGTGAATCCAAAGTTGAATCTTCAGTGCAGAACGAATTAAGATGTTACCGGCACCAAGCAGATCCGATAGGTCAGAAAGCATGAAACGGGGTATTTGAGAGGCGGTTCAGTGACCAGCTGCAAATGATATCCCTGATCACTTTCTCCTGGAGACTGTGTATGGAACCACTGGGAGATTTCGCAAAAGACCAAGTATTGGAGTTGTAATAAGATAAAGATACTGAAAATAATGACTATTAATAGAAACTCTTAATGTTGGTTATCACAATATGCCACTGATATATGCTGGGTCTTACATATGATATTATATAACGTTAGGGTGGAGCGGTATTACTAGACAGTAGTAGACATTAAATAAGTATACTGCTATTGTCCCTACTCCATATACACTGAGGCCCCGGGGATAGATAACTTCTTTGTTTACAATAACAGTAGGAGGCAGAGGCGGAATTCCTCTATTTCCTTGTGCATTCACTGAAAATGTACAAGAGTTAAAAGGTAAGTGAGAGAACGAAATGAAACCTTTATGAGAATAAACTGAACAACATAGATTTTTGAAAAATGCAACTTTACAAAATTGACTGAAGATGAGTATAAAATCCGAACAGCCCTTTACCTGTGAAAGGAACTGAATTACTTACTGAGAACCTTTTCACAATGAAGAGTCTCGGCCTGGACTGCTTCGTGGGTAAATTACTTCAAAGACTAGAAACTTAGCTCTACCACGTTTTAGAACTTGGAGGAGGAAACCCACACCCACTCACGTTCTGAGTCTGGCATTGACCAACACAAGCCAGAGGAAGACTTGTAATAAATGAAATTATAGACCAACGTCCTTCATGAACATTGAGCTTCTTTATGTGTGGCTTTTGGTGGGAGCTCTGTTTTTTTCTTTCATTTGTTTGTTTAATGCAAGGTAGAGGAATAGTCTGAAAGCAGACACTGAGCTGAAGGTAAATGTCAACCTCTCCTCCAGAACTTGACAGAGATGTAAGTGGTGTGCAGTGAGCAACCCACGGGCCAGGGCCACGATGGACAGCGGAGGCCAGTGACCGAAGGACACGTGAAGTCACAATCCAGCTTATCCGGCATGCTGGTTGGATTTGTGGGAGTAGAGGGCTGTTTTGGGTGGAGTTGGCAACAGCATACTGAAGGAGGGATCGGGAAGAAAAGGTGTAGCAACTGAAAGAGGGAAGAGGGGAGAGAGCTGGGTGCTGACTGGGGAAAAGTTGGTCTGAGCAAGGTGGGGTTAGCGGACAGCAAGGTTTCCGGCACCGTTCCAACGATGCCCAGGTCCACCTGTGAGGGTGAGAGAAGGGGTGCTCAGCGCCCTCGGAGACGTTAGCTAACGTCTGGACTGATGGCCTTCCTCCAACGTCTTGACCAAGTAAGCAAGCCTGAACTGAACGATTTGCTTCTCAGGCTTCTCACAGCTGTAGCACCAAAGACACCGGCTCTGCCACCTCTCAATGAAGATGCAGAGGTCGATGCTTCTGTTGACCACAGTCTGGCTGACCAAAGTCCCCTTCGCCCTTCTCCTTCTGCGGCAGCGCCCAGTACCAACTCACATCGACACACGGAGATTGGCCGCGCAACGTCGTGAAGGTGGCTGACACTACTGCCCGGTCCACTTTACAAGAATGAACATGCTAGGCTCTGTTCTGTGTATCTCACCACCATTATAAATTTTACACGCAGGAAAAATAAGTGCTGGGCATGGACGCATTTTTGAGAAAAGAGCAGTGATGAGAAAGCCACAACAGCCAACCGTGAGATAATCCTCCTAGTGGAGATCCAGCTATGCGTTAGGCAGGGCAGGGAAATAATAAAGTCTCTTTTAAGAAGAGTGGTTGGGTTGGAGGATTAGACAGATTAATAGGGGCGGGAGTGACGAAGACAGAAAAGAAATCCATAAGGCCCTTGAGAACTGACTGAAGATGGAGAGCTAAAAAGTGATCATAGTGTCCCATTTTCTTGTTTTCATTTTCCAATTTCTACTCCATCGCTAGCATCAATTGCCTTCTTTCGATCTGTCATTTATCTATTTTCTATTTCTTTTTTTGAAAAACAAGCTATTTATTTCACAGACTAAAAAAAGTGGAAAAATTTCAGAGGTCATCTAACAAAACTTCACATTTTATAGATGAGAAAACTGACTTCAGAGGAGATTACATAGGTCACCAATGTCACAGAGTAAGACCAAGTCAAAATTAAATTCCGTGTATGCTAACTTCCAACCCAGGGTAAATACTGCCCCTTCCAAATGCAGTGAAAGTAAATACTCGACCAGTTTTAAAATGTTGAGAGTTTTTAGTTGATAATTCAGAAGTACTACTTATCTCATACCGTTAAAAAAATAGAATGCTAAGTCCATTAAATGTTAAGATCAAGTACTTTTTCCAAAGTCTTTGGTCAGTAACCACGTCTTGAGAGATCAAGTGTGTGTAAGTGATGTATGTAGTGTGTGTGTGTGTGTGTGTTGAGAAGGGGAAGAAGGAAATGCATTTGGAGAAGGGAAACGTAGGTTATAAATACAAAGAGGTTACAGGCCCTAACCTCAAAGAACTTAAGGTATCCTCGGGGAGCCACGACGTGAAATGACAGAACAATTACACAAAAATGATCAAGATTACAGAGAGAACGGTGACTGGAAGAGCCTGCAGATGATGAATGCTCAAGGCATGATTCTAAATAACGTCGTTCCAAAAAGCAATAGAAAAACCGCAGCTGGGAGACCGGGCACCCAGTTGGTGGCAGCCGCATATAAATTACTCATAAAAAATCGCCCACGAAATCCACTCAGTCCTACTCATTCTGGCATTTCACATCCTTCTCTCAGGCTCGGGGTCGAGTGTGGACGGGAGAACAATATAGAGCCTTTATTGTTTTCAGAGTCGCCATCTCTGCCCTGAGATTCCGCAGCCTTGATGTTAATAATGTCATGTGACCCCATCATTCTCTGCGCTCTGCTTATTATTTATCGTTCCCTCAGGTAAAGAGCTTGTTTAGTGCGAGTCCCCCATCTAAACTTTATTTCCTATTTATATATGTCATTCCTCCCGGATTGTTCGAAAGTTCCATCAATTCTTTTCTTACACATTTTCCTTGACCTTTCACTGACCTCATGGGCTTTACAAAGCCATCTGATTTCTGCTCCCTGCGTTCTCGAATCTGTCCTCACCTCTCTTACTTACATGTATTAATTCCACTCCCCTGCCCCTCCAGGTGGACAGCTTCAGACCACACCACATTACAGCTCTACACATCCATCAGAGACACACTCAGGGGGCAGCCCCAGGGAGCACCCAAGCCCCACTGAAGCAAGTCCTGCTCCACAGGGTGTCTCCTGCCCAGCAGCTCTCCATTGTGGTCACAGCTGGTCCTCACAGCCTATTGGCCTGGAGGTCAGTTCCTCCCAGGGACACCAACATCAATCAAGGCTCAATGACAAGACTGTGCACACAGCCCACCCAGGGGCGCACCTGGAGTGCCCAGCTCAGGTGACTGGGGAGGCTGAGTCACTAGGCCCTACAGGACACCTACTACTCAAGGCCACACTACCAATTCCAGGAGACCAGCAGCTCTACCCAATACATAGAAACACACACAGGGAAGCATCCAAAATGCAGAGACAAAGAAACATGTCGCAAATGAAAGAACGGAAGAAATATCCAGAAAAAGAACTAAATGAAATGGAAGCCAGCAAACTACTGGATACAGAGTTCAAAACAAGGTTATAAGGATGCTCAAGGATCTTAATGGGAAATTCAAGGGACTTAGTGAGACTTGCAAGGATCTTAGTGAGAATGTCAAAGACAGGAAAAAGGACCAGTCAGAAATTAAGCACACACTGACTGGATAAAGAATCATTTACAGGGTTCAAGAGAGGAGAGGATTCACGGCACTGCCCTGCGTATCCCGAGCTGGCTCTCACTCTTCCTTCCACGTGACTGACAGCCAGAACCAGGACTCACGAAGGCTCAGCTTGCTCGTTGCTGGTCACCAGGTGGAGTTGGGGCTTCCATTCTCTATGCTCCTTCCCACATTATGAACCTTCAAGAGCACTCGTTCCATGGCATTTAAACTGCTCGTGTACATCTCTGACTCGCTCATAGCACTGTAAGTTTCCTAAGACCTGGGACTAGGTTTGGTTTAAATTTTTATCCCCAGCAACAAACACATTGCCCACCCATCCTAAGTAGGAAATAAAAGGTCGATGAGTCAATGAACAAATGGGGGCATGTTTGCTTAGTGAAACTCGAAAGGGTGCTCTAATATTTGAGATGCAAGAACTATAGACCAACAGGTAGTCAGACAGCGTGACAAAGGATCCACAAGGTTGGCAGCCCCCAGTGCAAACAGTATGCTCAGCCTCTTGTAGGTTATGCTTCGTGGTAAGGTTGTACTGTGGCCTGCTGGCCCTGAGAAGTTGACTCTAAAATTAACTTTTTGGCTGACTCAACTCTGTGCAGTAAGAAGAGGGAGGACAGCCTCTGGCGTCAATTCCTTTAACGCTAATTATCCAGCCTGTTCCAGATTAAATTTCGAATAGAGGGGCCAGGTCAGCCAACCTCCTTAAACTTTAATAGAAGTTAATTGTTCATTTATCAAACTCATTTACAACTAATTAAAGTTTTCCTGCTGTAGAAAATACAAGGTAACCTGGGTATGTTCTTCTCCGTGGGAGCGTATCTGACTCAAAAACAACTGGAAAAATGGTGACCCTTGCGCTGCATGAATGCTCACATGACAGCTGACTTGTTGACCTGAAACGTGATTCTTTTAGGTGAATTCACCACGTGAGTGTAGTTTCCATAACACTTCCAAATTCTGTAATGGCTTAGCAAGGAGGATATAGGGTACTTCCTACAGACCACAGACCAGCAGTGCGAATGTACACTGGAACCAGATCACAGGCTGAATTTTCTGTGGGTGATAGGACTGTTTTATGAGGCATAATCAATGGTGCTTCACCATAAATACTGAGAACAGAAAACACAGGACTTGAGGCTGTCTGGAACTGCCGTCCTACAATGAATTTTTATGCTGTCTTCCCCAAAGCCTCCAGAACGGCAGGAATGTCTGCGAGGCGGTGAGACTGGGTGCTGAGAAACAACTTGTGCTTAGACTAAAAGGGGTCGTCTGCACATTTCACTGTTAACAGCCGTCAGGTACAACATGCTGCCTGAGAGACAGAGCTTCCTTTTACGGCGTGTTTTCTAGTATCAAACGTATTTCAAAGTTGTAAATTTTTGCTTTGGGAATATAATTTTTTTTCTAAAGGCATCGCTTTGAATGGTGCTCTCTTATGATGGCAAGATTGACAGTTTTACTTCCTGACACCACAAATCCTCAATTAAAATCACTGTCTGAAAAAGCCAGTCACCATAAATAAGGTTTTGTACAAGGCCTGAGTTTCTAAGGCTAAGCATGGACTCTATTCCTAAATCTACAAGGTGCTTTCCAAAGACGCTATTATTCCCATTTATAATAATGGTCATCTAAAATCTGAATTAAAGCCCTCCAGTCATTGCAGACTTCACAATTGGTGTACACAATGTCCCAAACCCCTAGATCTACAAATACAGTAACTGACTATGCCCTACAGGCATACTTGATTTTCTCCTCGGGAGAACAAAGGATTAATCTATCATTTTTTTGGGAGAAGGCAAAGTAAGGCCTACTGAAGTTCACATAGAGTTGAATTGGGCACTTCCCATAAGTTTCTAGAATTAAACTGCATTATAATTATTTGTTTCTATCAAACTATGACTAAGACATATGTTTTCTTTCTCTTTGCATCAGAAACTAACAAAAAATTCTGTGCATAGAGAACTTTCATAGATACTTGTTGAGTAGGTAAAATAATAGGTAGATGGATAAAAGGATGAATGAATGGATGATGGACGAATGGATGAGTGGATGGATGAATGGGTGGAGGGATGGAAGGATGGATGGATGGATGAATGGACGAATGGATGGGTAGATGGATGAGTGGGTGGAGGGATGGAAGGAGGGATGGATGGAGAGATGGATGAATGGGTGGAGAGATGGATGAATGGGTGGAGGGATGAAAGGATGGATGGATGAATGTACGAATGGATGGGTAGATGGATGAGTGGGTGGAGGGATGGAAGGATGGATGGATGAATGGACGAATGGATGGGTAGATGGATGAGTGGGTGGAGGGATGGATGGAGAGATGGACGAATGGATGGGTAGATGGATGAGTGGGTGGAGGGATGGAAGGATGGATGGATGAATGGACGAATGGATGGGTAGATGGATGAGTGGGTGGAGGGATGGAAGGATGGATGGATGAATGGACGAATGGATGGGTAGATGGATGAGTGGGTGGAGGGATGGAAGGAGGGATGGATGGAGAGATGGATGAATGGGTGGATGGAATAACGGATGGATAAATAAATGGATGCATGCACGCATGAAATCACCACAATATGCTGCCTGACCCATTGGAATGTTGACTGTCACAGATATGGGGCAATCCATCCCTATTTCCCTTTTGCAAATAAGTAATGGCTTAAAATAAACTTTTAAGGTCGAATCTGTCCTCACCTCTCTTACTTTTAGTTGATAATTCAGAAGTACCACTTGTACTTCTTTACCACTTTGTAAAGCAGGTGGCTGCAGTGCTAATTCCCCTTTGAGAGGTCTGCAACGATCTTCAGAGTCAGACATTTTCCTGGAGAAGACAAAGGCCACTGCTGTTTCTCCTAATAAACTTCCCTGAGTGTGAACATATTTAAGTCCCGTGTGTACTAGATGAGCACACTGTCAAGGCCAGAGCATCACCAGCATTTGTTTACCTCGGTATCTAAATCCTAACTGAGCGGGCTTGATGAGGTAAGTAAACACTTTAGGTTAAGGAAGCAGCCTGTTGGGGTCTTTCAAAGACAAGTATGTGACCCACAGGAGAACGCGGCTCCCAGAAGCATTCCGAGGGAGCCGCACGTCAGGCTAAAGGGCTCTGGGTCTGGGATGGCCCTGCCGGTGGAGAGGGACGCGCTATCTTAGCGCACTTCCTACGCAATGACTCCTCTCCAGGGGCCTCCAGGTCACAAAGGGGTTTCTAAATGGATATCAATGACCCCCCCCCCCCCGCCCCCATGTGTCCTGAGCTCATTTTAAATCCCTTTTCACAAGGAAACTCAGAAAACACAGGACTTCCAGCTCAGTCTAAGCTGCTTCCCTGAGCAAGCCACGCGGGAGCGCGATGTTCTCTCCTTCCAACAGAGAATAAGGTTATCTCCAGGAGGCACAGCCATAGCGGGGCTTAATGAGAGGACGCACTGTATCCGCGGGGCCATTAAAAGGAGCACAGCATGAATGCTTAGGATCCGGGAAGAAAAGGCGCAGGATTCCCTCTCCTAGAAAAGGGTGCGATGCTCAGGTTTTCAGGAGCAGCCGGCGGGTGGTGGCACTAAGGCGCCACACTGGCTGCAATTGGCAATCAGCGCCCAATTCTGAGACGTTAAGGCACAATAATCGCAAGTGATTGCAGATATTCTTCTTTGCCAGCCAGCGTCGCCTGTAGCCCTTGTGCATCGCATTAAGCCAGCTGCGGTGTGTCCCAAACAGAACTTCCCTGCCCAGGAGCACCCTGGCAGCCCAGGCTTCCCCAGCGGAGAGGGGAGTGCGCCCCCACAGGCAGGAAATGGCCTTAAACAACAGAGAGGTACTCAGGAAGTATCAAAGGGGGGAGACATAAGCCAAATACCCTAATAGGAGGTCACGCTTTTTGACACTGTGGCAGGTGCCAAGTGGTGCATCAGTCCTGGGCACAATGGGGGGGGGGGGGGGTGGTGAGGAGGCAGGGGCGGGGCAAGGGGCTGAGCCTCCGTCCCTCCACACCCTGCATCCACAGAAGGAATGAGGGCTCAGCCCCTTCTCCTCACCCTCCGGAGTGGCCCAGGGGCATTTCTGGAGCTGGTGGGCCATCCAGGCCCCTAGAAACACAGCCCCCCGCCAGCTGCAGGCTGGGGGCGGCGGCGCCACCTTCCTCCCTGAGCACTGCTCGGAGCCGGTCTTGGTGGTGTTTTAAGGGAGCGCTTTTCCTAAGCCTGCTCCCCGGAGTTGAATGTAAGTGCCATGTACATCCTCCACGCGCCCCGCGCCCCCAGCACCACCCCAGCCCAGAGCGCGCTCCTGGTGAAGCCAGGACACAGCTGCTCCTCTTAAACAGCCCTTCCGGGACGGGTCAGCCAAGCCGGGCCCCGGGAGCCCAGGCCACAGCGCTGCCGGCGCAGGGAGAGCCCCTGGACAGCCCGGCATCGTCGTCCGCCAAAGGTCCTCTTGTTCTCCGGCTTCAGGTCAGCCCACACGCAGCGGGAAAGGAACCACGCAGAAGCCACCGCAGGCCGATGGCTTCAGCACCTCCTTTTACAGAGCGACTCGGGCGCAGGGAAGAGGGCCGCCAGGCACCGGCGGGCTGGTGGGGGCAGAGATATGCCTGGGACGGGCAGGTGAGGGCAGAGCTGTGCCTGTGACGGGCTGGTGAGGGCAGAGCTGTGCCTGTGACGGGCTGGTGAGGGCAGAGCTGTGCCTGTGGAGAGCTGGTGAGGGCAGAGCTGTGCCTGGGATGGGCAGGTGAGGGCAGAGCTGTGCCTGTGGAGAGCTGGTGAGGGCAGAGCTGTGCCTGGGACGGGCAGGTGAGGGCAGAGCTGTGCCTGTGACGGGCTGGTGAGGGCAGAGCTGTGCCTGTGGAGAGCTGGTGAGGGCAGAGCTGTGCCTGTGACGGGCTGGTGAGGGCAGAGCTGTGCCTGTGACGGGCTGGTGAGGGCAGAGCTGTGCCTGTGACGGGCTGGTGAGGGCAGAGCTGTGCCTGTGACGGGCTGGTGAGGGCAGAGCTGTGCCTGTGGAGAGCTGGTGAGGGCAGAGCTGTGCCTGTGGAGAGCTGGTGAGGGCAGAGCTGTGCCTGTGGAGAGCTGGTGAGGGCAGAGCTGTGCCTGTGACGGGCTGGTGAGGGCAGAGCTGTGCCTGTGACGGGCTGGTGAGGGCAGAGCTGTGCCTGTGGAGAGCTGGTGAGGGCAGAGCTGTGCCTGTGACGGGCTGGTGAGGGCAGAGCTGTGCCTGTGACGGGCTGGTGAGGGCAGAGCTGTGCCTGTGACGGGCTGGTGAGGGCAGAGCTGTGCCTGTGACGGGCTGGTGAGGGCAGAGCTGTGCCTGTGACGGGCTGGTGAGGGCAGAGCTGTGCCTGTAGAGAGCTGGTGAGGGCAGAGCTGTGCCTGTGACGGGCTGGTGAGGGCAGAGCTGTGCCTGTGATGGCAGAGCCCAGTGCCCTGCTGACCATCCTTCCGGTCCTGGTGCCGTCGCTGTGCCACAGCCCATGTGTGTCTGAGGAGTGGCATCCCAGGTCAGGAAACTGCCATTCCTGCTCAGAGGACAGCACGCAGGGAGGGAGGGGCGCAGGGAAGACTGAGGCTGGGAGGGAGGAAGATGCCGGAGAGGGACAGTCAATGGGGAATCCCGGGCGGGTGGTCCGTGCCTGTTCTCACTGAACCCGAGACCACCCTGTGGGCTAGAGGGTGAGGGCACGTGAGCGGCAGGACCCAGGGCGGGCCGGGAGGAGAGGAGCCCTGACTGCTGGCACAGACAGAGGAACCGACACTCAGAAGCCGCAGGTGAGAGGGAACGGCATCCACGGGGCAGAACTGGCCTCTCCAGGAAGGGGGGGGAGGGATGGGAGGGAGGAGAGATGGGGGGGTGGGAGGGGAGGGAGGGTGGGAGGGGAGGTGGGGGGGTGAGAGGGCAGGGGAGGGAGGGGAGAGAGGGGAGGTAAAGGGTGGGAGGGCAAGGGAGGGAGGGGAGGCGGGGGGGTAGGGAGGGAGGGGGGAAGGAAAGGGACATCACCAGTCTTTTGAAATTGAGAAATCTGAATTTTAACAGTGCCAGTCGACGCCAGTTCCTGAGCGAGGCTCTTACTGTTTCCCACACAGAAATTAAGGACAAGGAAAGGTCTGTTTGGGGGAGACTGCTCCCCGTGGCAGTGGCCGCGAGAAGACCGGGGCACGCCCAGGCCATCTGTTACATCGGCCGTCCTTGCGAGTCTCCAGCTGCCACTGAAACGCCGTGCGAGTCCCGCCTCGCACGGGCACGTGTGTCGCAGCCACACGCGAGAGCCTTCCCTCTCCGTGTGTGTCTCCCCGAGGGTCTCCCAGCAGGAGGGCTCCCTGGCGGCAAGGACAGATGCGGCCAACATGATGGCTCCGCCTTTGCGTTTAGTGGGCCATCGGGTGTAGCTCACCCTTCCTGACGAACACAGAACTGAGGCCAAGCGGGGCCCCACCCAGGCCCCACTCAAGCCCAGGACCCCCGGAGGCCACACAGGACCCTCAGGGGGCAGCGCCCACGCGTGCATCGCGTCATTCCTGCTTGTTGCCAGCATAGCTGCCGCCTCTGGTGTCGGGTGTCGGTCAAGGTCGGGCAGGAGGCCCAGGGGGCCTCACAGGGGACCACGAGGAGAGCTCCAGATGGGACAGCTTAACATGGTGGGGGTGGAGGACATCAATAAGGGGGGAGGCGCTGGCCCACGTCCATGACAGGGCGAGCCGGTGCCACTCTGGGGAGGAGACAGGGCGAGCCGGTGCCACTCTGGGGAGGAGACAGGGCGAGCCGGTGCCACTCTGGGGAGGAGACAGGGCGAGCCGGTGCCACGCTGGGGAGGAGACAGGGCGAGCCTGTGCCACTCTGGGGAGGAGACGGGGCGAGCCGGTGCACTCTGGGGAGGAGACAGGGCGAGCCGGTGCCACTCTGGGGAGGAGACAGGGCGACCAAATCCCAGAGCTCTAGGAGGTGGCCATCCACGGGCTGTGATGCCACCACCGCCCACGACCCCGCAGGGACGGAGGCAGGGGAGTGCACGCCGGGCCTCACGTTCCGGCTCCCGGCCAGTCCCCTGGGCAGGCGCCCAGCCAGGCGGCCTGGACTCAGGCCACACAGGTGGGCTCGGCAGGCGGAGAAGGACCGAGCATGTCTCAGAGGAGCCGACAGCCACCGCCTGTCCCGTAGGAGGACAGCCCGCTTGGGGAAGGCCCTGACCCCTGCTCCGCGTGGCCGGGCTGGAGGGTCCAGTGCCCGCTTCAGCCTCCCAGGCCTGGCCCTGGCAGCAGGTCAGCTCACACCTCCCCTTCAGGTGAAGGAACCAAGGGTTAAGGTCAGCGGGGCTACTCCCTCCTTCCCTCCTTTAGAGAGTCACTGTGAGCTCCTAAGGCAGCGGTTCTCAACCTTCCTCACGCCACGGCCCTCTAAGACAGCTCCTCAGCTGTGGGGACCCGCAGCCCTAACATTATCTTCGTTGCTGCTTCCTAACTGTAACTCTGCTCCTGTTAGGAATCGTCATGTAAATGTCTGTGCTTTCCGATGGTCTTAGGCGACCCACAGGTTGAGAACCGCTGCTGTAGAGCCTAAGACCATCGGAAAACACAGACATTTACATGACGATTCATAACAGGAGTAACATGACAGTTATGAAGCAGCAACGAAGATAATATGGTTGGGGGTCACCACAGCTGAGGACTGTATGAAAGGGTCGCGGCGTTAGGGAGGTTGAGAACCACTGGCCTAAGGTTATGACGGCGCCTGTTCACGGCTCCATCCCCAAGTCTGTTGTAGTTTTTGGTGACGGTGAGTCGGAAGCTCACCGAGTTACCAAATGGATGAGTGAGGGCGTGGTAGGCTTTAGCTACGTACCTGTCTGCCTAGAACTTCCAGAGCGTTCTTACTTCAAACTCCTCACTCGGCATTCCTAAGCACACTTAGGTCCGATGGGCCCCAGGCCCTGGTTGCAGCTCCTCGTTGGTATCCTCTGACTGGCCTGCCGTTGTTATCATGCTTCCCTTTAACTGGTTAGACAGTCCTCCTTTCCCAAATCCAAACATGAGCCCCGGAGGGGTGTGGAATGGGTATCTCCTTTTTACTATGAGTGGGCACCCTTCCTTCCTTCTCTGCGTGTCGCGTACTATTTATTGTGTTGAAGCCTGGTCATCTGTTTTACTTCATCTTATTTTTCAGTCCCGCCCGAGGGTCCGTTTGTTAGCTTCAGGGAGAGGATGGGAGAGAGAGGAGCATCAATGTGAGGAAGATCCATTAGTTGCCTCTCAACCAGGGACTGAACCCTCAGCCTGGGCATGTGCCCTGACCAGGAACCAAACCCATGAGGTTTCGGTGTCTGGGACGATGCGCCAACCGACGGGGCCACACTAACCGGGAAAACTCGGCCTTTTTAGCGATGCATTCGGACCTCGCCGCTCCCCGGCGAAGTTGGCTTATGTTGCTGCTTTCATTTTCTCCTCGTGCGGCTCGCTCGTGTAGCTGCTTTCCTGGTTAATTCTGTAGAGTCTATCCAGGGAAATCTGTGCCGACTGAGTTCTCCGCTCGCCTTTCTCCTAACCCGTACTTTTATTTTGAAAACGCGCTTCCCGTGGGTCTCCCCTGGGTCAGTATAAGGTAGTGGGAGATGGCTGTGCTTTCCCCGCATCCCATGCCCTCAGCCACGTGGATCTGTGTGAGACTGCTGTCTCCAAACCTCAGGAGGCTCCCAGGCTGCCTTCATGTCTGCTCCCAGCTGTGCGTAGACCCAAGGTCGGGCAGAGGTGAGGGCTGGCCCCACCCCCTTCCCACTGCCTTCCCTGGCCACGCACCTCTGCACATGCAGGCAGCCTTTCGGATCTCCAAGTATATGTAGCTGAGTTTTCCAGATTCCTTTCCATTGCCCAGGTCTTCTTTTAAAATCCACCCAGACGCTTGCTGGCCTAACGGAAATGACAGCCTTAGGCGACAAGACGCTGCCCATAGCTGACTGTTATGTTAGTGGTAAGCAAGAGGTTTGCAATTTTAAACACAATTAGCAAATGCCTTAAGAAGCACAGCCTTTCCAGCCTGTACAATGACCGTGTCTGAACTGCACTGTTTTGACTGCAGTGAGTAAACCTGTAGCTCATCTCCCAGAAAGAGAACCGCAGCCAGCCCAAGGTCCTTGGTACAAACTCTTCAAACCTGAGGAAGAAACCTGACACGCGTGTGCACACGCACCCGGAGAGGGCGAAAGGGCCAGGAGCCTCAGAGCAAACTTACGATAACACAAGGAAGGACGCTCAGCCAATCTCTCAAAAACAGACACAAACACCCCGAACTACAAGGAAATTGAATCAAGTAGCAAATAAAAAGAATAAGATGCTGAGATAGACTGAACTGATTTCAAAAGCAAGGTATTTATCATATCAATAGGCAATGTAATTCCCCAAATCAATAGCAAAAATCATATAATTAAATCAATAAATACAGACAACATTTTTATAATGTATCTATTATTGATAAAAATCCTCCAGAAAACTAGAAATAGAATACAATCAATTAGTCTGATAAAGTGCATCTCTAAACACACGCAAACACATTCAGCAGTGAAATTGAAATCTTTCCTTCTGGGGTGGGGTGAGCTACAGAGATACCTGCCATCATCATTACACACAGACCCGCAGCAATGCAATCAGGGGAGGGAGAAGGGAAAGTGTATGCATGGAAAGGAGAAATTAAATATGAAATTATTTATGAGAGACATAACTATGTACTAAATTTTTAATAGAATCTATAAATAATTTATTAGAATTAATAGGTGTGTTTAAATGGTTGATCTATCTAGAAACCTTGCTATAAATACAAAATAAAAAAAAATTAAAATCCAAACACTTTCTACGGCAGCAGCAAACAGAAAGCAAGCTACAGAGAGGTGGCTGCCCTCTCCCGTCCCTTCCTCCTGGCCATGCGGTGCTAGCGCCACGCAGAGGGGAGCCAAGACCGCGCTGCAGGGCCAGGGCCGGGCCTGCGGTTTGGGGCCCGGGACGCAGGGAGCGGCACCCTCACGTGAACAGCAGCTTCCCAGGGTCTGGGCCGGCGGAGGGCAGGCCAGCCAGCGGTGCAGCATCAGAACAGCAGGGCGGGGGGGGGGGGGGGGGGGAGGCCCAGAATTGGGGTGAAACAGACGGGAGCTCAGAGCCTGAGTGAGGGGAGCAGGCCACGCAGGCAATCCCAGTGGAGAGCGTCCGGTGAAAGGGACACGGTGGCGGAGGACAGGCAGGAGAAACGGGGGAGCTGAAGTCGCCAATTGTCCAAAGAAGTGGACAAATTCCAGAAAAGGCGCGCGTCCCTGGCGGGCCGGGCTCCCTGGTGTCTAGTCCCGAGCACCCAAAGGTCGGGGTTCGGTTCCCAGGCACACGCCCTGGCCGCTGGCTCGATCCCCGGAGGTGGCAGATCGCTGTGCCCCCACCCCCAAATCATAAAGAAAAGAAGAACAGAAACCGGGAACAGGCTTCCGACGCGTTGGGAAGGGAGAGCAACGCCAGGCTGAGCCCCGGCCCGGGTTAGACTCGGCGCGTCGGAGGGAGCCGACCTAGCTCAGGAGCTACAGGAAGACCAGGAGGACACGGAAGGGCGCATGCACGCCTGTGCACACACGTGTACACGTTTCATCCCTCCGCCCCTGCTGCGAGGCCGGAGCAGCCCTGCCCGGGGCTCAGCACCCACCTCCGTGCGGACAGGACACGCTCCCACCCGCTGCTGGGCGGAGGAAGGGCTGTTCCTGGCCGGGCAGAGGCCGCCAGGCATGTGCCGGGACACCTGGTGGCCCCTGAAGGCAAGCAGCTCACACAGCAGACCTGTCAGAGGCCCCGGGGACCATCTAGAAAGCACTCCTGGCGGCCAAGTCTGGGCAATTCGAGCGCCCAAGTAAACTAAACAAGCAAATAGGGTTTTCACTCCAATCGGAAACCATGAGTCCCTAACAACATACATACATACTACATACGTGAGAGACAGGCTATGTACATCGTTTGAAAATACTTCCCCATAAAAACACAGTAATGACTCACAGGGGTAGACACTGTGCCAATCAGGCCGGCAAAGCATTGCTTGCAGTGGTAAGACCGGTTCGCTCTGGGCTCCTCACGGGATGCGGGAGAAGGCAGAGACTTGCCCCTGTCACAATCCTGAGCGCCGTAGCCAGGGTGCCCCCGAGAAGCAGAACCCACAGGATAGATGCAGAGAGGAAAGGAGATTTAGAAAAGCATTGGCTCGCGGGGTCATGGAGATCCGGAAGCTTCCTGATCTGCAAGGTGGAGAACAGGGAAGCTGGCGGTGAGATTCAGACCAAGGCCAGAGGCCTGAGAACCGGGGAACGGGCAGCCAGAATCTGAAGGCCCGCGGACCAGGAGCTCCCATGTCCAAGGGCAGGACAAGGTGGACGTCCAGCTCAAGGCGAGAAGAAGGTGCCCTTCCTTCTTCACTTCCTGTTCCATTTGGGCCTCCAGCTGCTTGGAGGGTGCCTACCCTCAAGCCACACCCAGGGGTAGTGTTGGCCAGCTGTCTGGCACCCTCAGCCCCATCGGGTTCATGCATAAAAGGAACCATCACACCAAAAATCCAAATTCAAGTCTAGACCTGAGGAAAGAGCAGACAAATCCGAGCGAAGGACATTCCATAAAATAACTGGCCTATAATCTTCAAAAGTGCCAAGTTCATATAAACGCAAGACTGAAGCACATGACAAATAAGCACGGTATCTAATCCTGAGTTGTACTCTCTGGCTATCGGATGTCATGGGGAGAATTAGAGAAATTGGAGGAAAGTCTGCCATTACACACCAACGTGGATGTGCTGAGGCTGATGGCTGTCCGGCAGGAGAACATCATCGTTCGTATGAAATCCACGAGAAAACACTTAGGCGAGGCAACTGCTCTCATCATTCAGGGGACAAAGGTCGTGAACTGTTCCACAACTTTCCTATCACCGTGTGATTTCTTAATGGAAAGAAGTACTTTACTACTTGATATAACATCTTTACATACATACTACATATGTGAGAGACAGGCTACGTACATCGTTTGGAAATGCTTCCCCATAAAACTCATGTACATTTCTATTAAAAATGTACATCCCTGTAATGCAGTCAGTTTTTCTTTACAGAACAATATACAACTTCAGAGACATAAGTTAAAGGGGAAAGATACACATCTCTCGTTCTCCATCACATCCTTATACAGATCTCATGAAACCTTAATAAAACCCTCATAAAGTGAACATTCTGGTGACATTCCTAAGATGTCTCTAACACTGACACAGAAGCAGAGAGTCGCGGTGATTTTAGATAACTTACTGGATATGAAGCGATGTAAAGCCACAGCAATGAAGAGAGTGTGTTGGTGACCCAAGGACACACCAATAGAAGTAACGCTCTGAGCTCCCAGATGCAGAGCCTCCCACAGCGGACACTCTGCTGGGACCGAGTCTGACCCGCGGAGCAGTGGCGATAAATGGTATTTTCACAAGATCGTGCTGGGTCAATTGGCTATCAACACAGGGAAGATTAAGATGACCTCCATCTCACACCACACCAGCAAACTCATGCTTTCTGACTGCAGTTCTAAATGTGAAAGGTCGCACAGGAGAGCTCCGTAGGCCCCACAGAACTCTCCACCACAATGGAAATACTTCAGGCCTGCACCCTGAACCTGGGAGCCGCCGGCCACATACTGATTTTGAGCAACTTGAAATATGACTCATGCAACTAAACACCTTCATTTTTATTTTTACTTTGGTTTACTTAATTTAAATCTCCTCCTGTGGCTATGGCTACTGGATGGACATCACCATCCTAGATGACAACATAAGAAAATGTCCTAACCGGTGTGGCTCAGTGGATAGAGCGTCGGCCTGTGGACTCAAAGGTCCCAGGTTTGATTCTGTTCAGGAGCATGGACCTTGGTTGTGGGCACATCACCAGTAGGGGGTGTGCAGGAGGCAGCTGATCGATGTCTCTCTCTCATCGATGTTTCTAACTCTGTATCCCTCTCCCTTCCTCTCTGTAAAAAAATCAATAAAATATATTTTTAATTAAAAAAAAAGAAAGTGACTGTATGACCTTGGGGCAGGGAGATGCTTTAGCAGAACACAAAAAAGTGTTCTCCATAAAGGAAAAGACGGATGAGCCTGAATGTAGATCAAAGACGTATATCCGTCAAATGACACCGCTGAGCAGATGAGAGGCGAGCTGAAGAGTTGGAGAAAGGATTGCACACAGGTAGCTGTCAAGTCCTCAAATCCAGAATCTGCAAATGCCTTCCATAAATCAGTGAGAAAATTACCCCCAAAAAACCAACAAATGGCTTGAACAAATACTTCACAAAGAGATAGCCAAGGAAATAATTATGTGTCATGAATCACCAAGGAACTTAAGAGTAAAAAAACCACAAGCTATCACTACACACCCACAGAAATGACTAAAACTCGAAAGACCAACCCAAAGACAAGTAGCCAGGACTCGGAGCAGCAGGGCCCTTCCTGCTCTGCAGGCAGTAACGGGAAGCCCACCGGGACACGGGCATTCTCTCTTAGATGTAAAGAGAGGCGTCTCTTAAAAGGCTTCTCTCCAATGGACACACCCAACCCGAATGCAGGTACTTGTAACCAAGAGTCTCAGACAAGGCGTGTAGAACGTTCCTCGAGCTGGATTTACCCGGTCTTTCCTCGTGATAAATGGCGGTGTTTGGCGACAACGTGTGGGTACACGGGAATAGGACAGCGTAATGAAAAACAACAACGGGGACGAAACCTACGGAGTGAAAGAAAGAAGATACAAAGAATACACGTACGTGAATCCTTTTGTGTAAGATTCAGAGCAAGTAGTACTGGCCCATGGCGTTAGAGGTCAGCCTCGTGGTTACCCGTGGTAGAGAGAGGAGGGGGAGCCGCGACTCCTGAAAGCATCAGAGCCTCTGAGGTGCGCGGACCATTCAGCTTCAAGCCCTGGAAAGCGGGTCCACAGGTCTGGCCCCCTGTGGCCAGGCGTTCCACTACATGTGTATGCCTTGTCACGGTGCAAATGGATTATAGGACTGAGCATCCACCTAAGAACCTGGAGGTCAGGGTTCGATTCCCGGGCATGGCTTGACCCCCAGTAGGGGGCGTGCAGGAGGCAACCAATCAATGATCCTCTCTCATTATTGATGTTTCTCTCTCTCTTTCTCCCTTCCTCTCTGAAATCAATAAAAATATATTTAAAAAGCAAAAAAAAAAAAAAAAAATTAAAACACTGTTACTGTGAATTTCATAGTCTTAGAAATTTATAAAAATAACTGGGCGTATGACCTCTTCCCCTGGTCAGCGATTCCGAGCTGGCTTGATGACATCACTGCTCCTCCCCGCTGTGGCAGAAGCACGCTGAGGTGGTTCAATGGTCTCAAAATTAGATTAATATCTTTGAAATTCAGAAAAATAAATGATTTTAAGAGACAATGAAAATATCACCAAACTCCACAAAGAATGTCCGCTTCCTTCCCCTAAAAGAGTGGCACGTGCTGCCTGCAACTGATGGAATTCTTGTTCGGGCCCATTTTTCAGAGCCAAGGTGAATTCCATCGCACGAGCAGCTTCTGTCCATGATTTCTGGGCTCACATATGGAATTAGTATTATGACCCTTCGGCGTGCCATTAAAGGTTGTTTAATGAATGTTTTCACACAGATAAGGAACGTCGTTACCCGGGAAGACATATAAAAGAAGCCATTATCTCGCCACTTTCATATCCTCCTTTGTTTAGCTCTCTGAAAATCCTCGCAGAAGAAAAATGCATGCACTTCTGCTCAGGCTTTATGCCTCTCCGGGGCTCCCATTAGCTGCTAATTGAGCTCTCCTGCTTCATCTCGGTCCTCGGGGACCAGAGACCTTTCTGTGACTTGCTCTCCACAGCACCAGGCACAACCTCCATTTATTATCAACGCGCGACGTGCCCGCACTGCGGAGGGAAGCTCCTCTAGATGAGAAATCTGCATAGAGAGAGACGCTTGCATTTTAATTTGGGGGGACGTGGCTCCTCTTCTCTCTGCCGGCCTTCCAGAGCAAAACCAGCGCAGGAAGAACGTCGGGGGACAGGCTAACCCCTGGGCGGATTCACCCCCGGAAACCCACCGCGGCGTGGGAACGGCAGCCGGGACAGTGACGTGGTTCTGGCATTAGCCGGTCAGAGCGGCCTTCATGGCCGACCCCAGGACTCCAGGGTTTCTAAATGACAGGAAACGTGGCCTTCGGTTGCATTCCGTGGCACTGTGAGCTCTAGTCCAGTGCGACCTGGGAAGACACGTATTTTCCACAGGTGTCTGTACCGGCCCACTTACCCCCTCCCTCTCACCGCACAAACCCCTTCTCTGGAATCTTCTCTAAAAAACGGAGGCCTCTCTGCTCCGTCAGGACAACTGACGACAACGCGAAGGGCGCTCCCACCAAGCGGTGTGTGTGACCAGCCCACGCGTGGCGGTGGCGATGTCCGCTTCCTCGTGACCCTGCGGCAGAGTGGCCGTCGTCTCAGAGCCACACAGCCCGCCCTCTCATCTCGGTCCCCCCGCGGGACTAGCAAGGCCACGGGCACTCACCGGCAGAGCTGTCCCCGCACGGTGCCATGGGATACCCCCAGGATGCCATCTGAGCTGTCGCGGCAGCACCACTGTGGCCACTTGCGTGGGTAAACGTGTGTGCGCGCACGCAAGTGTGTGTTTTATCCATAGTTTGGAGGAGGACCAGAAGGGAAGCCTTCCTAATCTGGAAAAAAGTGCCATGTACGTGCCTTTATTTCCTAGTACCTAGCTCCACCATCGGAAGCCCCGAGAGCACATGCAGGGTGTGCCCCGCGGCGCGCACGGAGGGGAGCGGGCACGGTGGCTGGAGCTCACTGCCCCGTCGCCGCCACGCCCCGTTTCCATGGAAAGCGTGTCTTTCCTTTCCTCCCGCGCATCTGTGAGATCTCCAAGGCGGCGGAAGTCACAGGAGGGAAGGAAGCTGCAGCGAGAACAGGTCGCCCGGGTGAGTGTCTCCCTGATCCTTTCAGCGCCGCCCCAGGGCCCCCCCCCTCCCCCCCCCCTCCCTCCCCCCCCCCCGCTTCCTCCTCTGGGGAGGGACAGCCCAGCCCGCGGGGTTGGCACCACTTCAGCAGCTGGGCTGCATGCGGTCGGGGGCGTTCGGCTGGGAAGTACTGAGGCGGCTTCTGTCCCATTTGTTTGTGTTGCGTCTTTGGAACAAGTGGATCCAAACAGAAAACGGGGCAAGAAAAATAAATCAAGGCCACGAACGGGGGCTGGGAGCGGGTCCCCTGTGACGGCACGCAGGAGCCCTCTCCCCGCGGGGCTCTTGCTGAGCCGCCCGTCCGCTTAGCAAAGGGACGCACAAACCGCGGACATCACAAGAAGAAGATGGCGCCGATTTAAACGCTGGGCCCTTCAGTCCAAACTTCAGAAAGAGGCCCCTTCGGTTGAAAGGACTCTTTATTTAGCAAAGATTTAAAAATCCAATCTGTTGCCCATGAATACAAGTTATTTATGGGTTACTCTTTCTAGAAAATAACACTTCCCAGCCGGGCCAGATGTGTAAGGCCACCACTGAATAAATGGGACAGAGCGCGGAAGAGAGGAGGCAGAGGCTGTGACACTGATCAGCACGCCCTCGCAATGAGGCGCGTGCACCGCGAGGGGCCTGCTCCCCGGGGCTGGGTCCTGCCATCCGAGCTGGAGCTGCAGCCCGCGGTCCAGCGGCCGGAGAGAGGCTCCAAGAGCCGCAGGAAGCCAGCCGGTCTCGGGGAGAAGCAGGCCCCGGAGGCAAGTCAGCAGCGGCATCGGGACACCCTGGGCTCTGGGTTTGTTCTCTGGGTTCTGAGAAGGGGTCCGACGGGCAAGACCATTCGTCTTCCCTCATGGGGATGTGCGCTCCATGGCCGACCGAAGTCAGGGGCCACCGTGTGCCTCTCGCTGGGCAGCTGGTGTGCCGGGCACATGCGGGCGAGAGGCTGTGTGTCGTCATGTGGTGGGTGACTGGGACAGGGGGCTGCTGCTGACTCAAAACGCAGACCATACGCCAGCCCTTCAGCCACTGCCACCTTCACCTGCTCCCTAGCTTCCAAGCTCTGTGACTGTGACCAGGTTTATAGCAAGAGAGACAGAGATAGGGAGACAGGGAGAAAGAGACAGAGAGAGAGAGAGAGAGAATGAAGGACCGGGGGAGACCCAAGCATCTCACTGGCCCTCAGTCCACAGGAAGTTTAAAGCTTTCAACGCTACCTCCTCTGGAATCGCTGGGGAGGCCCTTAAAACGCAGAGGTCTGGAGTAGATATTAACTGAGTCCATGAATGTTGTTTTGAGCACTTCATATATGGGCCATCAATCAGTATGGTGACCACAACTCTTCATAATAAGAGAATGTTTGAGAGTGCTCAGAAGGAATTTCAATCGTCACATCATGCCTTCCCCTTTGCCTATTAAATTTTGTATGAGAGTTATTATCTAAACCTTTCCCGTGTCCCTATTGACACAAATTATAGGATATGAAATATTTAGAAGTCTAATTAGAAAAAAAATTCTGGGTAAATTACCCAAATTAATTGATATAAAATAATACATGCAAAGAAAGTTTAATGTATGACATTTAGCAGGAACTAAAAAATAATATGAACCCAATGTTCTAATCTGTAGCCAATTCACATACGTATTGAGGATTTATTTTTGCAAGACCCTCGGGAAAATACAATAGGTATACCAAGGTAGGTAAAACGTATTCTCTGTCCTTAGGAACCCACTTTTTAATAGGGAATATAAAACAAATACTTTAATAACCTTAACATGGGACAGAATATAGTAAGCAAGGGGTGTAGTTTGCAGCGGGTGAGTGAACGTGGAAACTGAGTCAGAGACAGAGTCTGGTAAGAACTTGCAGGGCCAGAGCGAGACCTGAAACAGGTGTGGAGATGGGAGGCTTCCCTGTTGAGTGTCCCACTGCTAGGGGCTGTGCTGTGTTCCCCAAAATGCATATTTTGAAGCTCGAGCTCCCCAGACCGGAGAACGTAACTGCATGTGGAGATCGGATGTTTAACGTAAAGATGGTGTCTTTGTGTTCATCTCTATAAATAAAAGCCTAAGTGACCATCCAACCATCTGACTGGCCAGTCGGTATGACACACACTGACCACCAGGGGGCAGACGCTCCACGCAGGAGCTGCCGTGACTTGGCAGCAGCGGTTCTCACGTGACACACCCCAGAACCAGAGGGGAGAGAGCCTGATTCTGGGGTGCATCACCCAAGAACCACCCTCTCGGAATCCAGAACCCCTTGGGGGATGTCAGAGAGCCAATATCGGCCCGATCCCCACAGACCAGGCTGAGAGTCCCCACCTGCTGGAGGGACCCCACTCACTCCACAGACGCCCTTTGAGCCACAGCGCTGCCCCAGGTGCAGCCGGCCTGGGAGGGACTGCAGGAGGTTGGCACCAGGGCGTGCTGCCCAGTCCCGCCCCGCCAGCCAACTCTTAATTTCCTTTCAATGGGCACGAATCCGTGCACCGGGCACTAGTACAATACCATGTGACCACTTCCATATAAACACATGGGAGAAATACATGGGGGTGGGCTCTCGTCCACTCAGACTGGTGTCTGCATAGGAAGAGGACGTTAGGACCAGGCACGGAGAGGGGTGCCCCTGTGCGGACACAGCTGCCTGCAAGCCAGGAGAGAGTTTCAGGAGACACCAAGCCAGCCGACACCTCACTCTGGGACTTCCAACCTCCAGAACTTAAGATCAAGTTCTGCGTTTGTCACCCGGGGTTTTGCTATGCAGCCCTAACAAACAAACAGCCTACATTTTGGCTGTAACATGTCTCTCTAGGCCCCATACCTTTCGTTAACTTGTTGCCGGCAATGCTGGGTGGCCTGTCCAGGTCACCTCCGCTGGACCAGCAAGCCCATCCCCCGGGAACCTGGGTAAAGGCTGCCAGAGGCTCACACGTGTCCCTTTCTCCGGAGAACTCCCACACCTGATGGAAGGTGACTTGCCTGGAATTACTCCCCCATCTCATAAATGACGGCCCCAACCCAAGGCTGACTGACACGGGGGTGGAAAGATGGGCGCTGGCCTCAGTGTGGGGGGTCAGCTCTCTGGGTGGTGTAGGCTCCAGTGGATCCGCTGTGGGTCAGGCCAATGCTGGACTCCCCTGGGCCCGGCTGCTCAGCCCTGCTCCTGCTCCTGCCTCTCGGGCCTCGAGGCCTGCAGCCTCGTCTGGAGGAGCTGCCTCTCAATGAGTCACGTGCACCGAATACCGGGTTAGGAACTGCTTTGCGGGAACTCAACCTGAGGCAGGTGGTGATGGTCGAGGTCCTAGGAAGCAGCCTCTTAGGAAATGGGGATTTGAGGGTTGGGTGCCAGGCCCAGGCAAAGACAATGAAGTTCCAGGGGTGGGTGGCACGTGGAGTTTGCAAGGACCGAGCCCGCTGATGTTGGATTGCTGAGGCCTGCAGCTGTGGTGAATGGAAACAGGGTAAACTGGCGCTTTCAATACCTCAGACCTTGGGGGGGAAATCCAGGGGGAAAGTAGGAATGATGAGGACTGCAGATCTGGGTGGATGTTTCTAAGCGTCACAGACACCGTGAAGAGAAAAATGACAGGCTCACACCCATTAATCGCAATTTAGAGCTCATGTGAAGGTCAGTGCACGTCTTTGGTAATATTTAAATGGATGCTCATATCCTGCAGCCAGAGGCAAACAGAGCTAAAGGCCAAGCACCCAATCTAATTTCCACGGTGGAAACCTTCAACAGAGGTGCCCTAGTCATCCCGGGTAGCTCTTCTGCTTTCTGCACAACAAAATGCCCAAAGCTTGGACTGGCCCAGACCTAAAGTGAGCCATTTCCCTAAGTAATTCTCTTCATGGCAGCGGGAATGGTGTTCACATTCCTCAACCTGAACGGAAGGGGGCTCCGAGTATGGTTGGAAGGGTCAAAGGCGATAAAGTCAGACTAAAATCAGTGTTTTTATTTTCATTTGTGCTAAGGTAGAATTAAAGCTACAGGTCAGGTTTGAGGATCTGCAGTTTTAATAGGATGTCAAATGACCTCCAGTGAAGGCATAATTAAAATAGAAAACCCAAAGAAACCTATACCTATTTGATCCTTCATAAAACACATAAACCTGTACGTATCCATGGAAAATAGATTTCAAAAATATAATAATAAAATGTGTAATAGATGCAGTGATTTAGAGTAACAGAATTGAAAACACTGGCAATCCTATTACAAGATTGTTACGTGGTAAGATATAGTTCTTAATTCAGGTGTCTTCATTAATGAATTGCTACTTTAGTATTTTCTTTAGAAGTGTGTACGGAAAAAAATCCATGTTGTTATATGCACTTGGGAGCCAAGATCACTGGAAAGAGAGAGATTAAACACAACTCATGAAAGTTTCAGTGCTGGAAGAGAGCTTACAAATCAGCTACAGCCCTTGGCATGCTGTCCGTGGTCCTGAATATATACGGCCCAGGGCAGGGGACAGCGGGGACAGTATCGTATATTTCCCTCCCCCAACTTCGCGCTGCAACTTAAATATAAGTACATAGGAAAGGTTGTGTTTGTGTATTAAAATACGACAGAACAGAAATATGATAGTACATGAAATCAGTTCTGTACGTTGTAAAATGCAAGTAACCACTGCATTTGTTCTACAAAAGTGTAAGAATTAGAAATGTTACCAAGATAGAATATAATAAGATATATTAAAAGTGCAAACCGAGACTCATGTTCCACTATCACATGAGATTTTGCCCCCAGTAAATCCACTATTTAGTCCGAAGTACATTCCATAGAGCAATGCCCCTCTGCACATTCAGATGCTCCTTTTGAGTTTTATTGTAAAAATGGTAATAAAGGGTAAACATAGGCACATTTGCTTTCATTACAGCACACAAAACATTCGGCTACTCATATCACCAAAAACCTGTTTCACCCTTCGTTTTCAATATGCTGTCTCTAATGATTAAAGGCGCAATCGAATCCAAACTAGTTAATTCTTCTTGGCTTTAGACCATGCTCTCCTGTTTACATAGAGGAAATCTTAACACCAAGAGGTACTTCTTCATCCATCCAAGAGGAGTTAAACTGTCAGGCATGCTTTTTATAGTCTAGCTCCCAACTGTCGCCAAGACTCAGCTTCATTATTTGTGGAATGATTTGGTTTTTGAGCTTAGTTGGTGCTTTCTTCTAATTACCTTCTTCAGCACAGCCTTTGCAAAGGACCCTCTCTATTCCCACCTCGTCCTCACAGCCACCAGTGTAATGCCGTGGCTTTCCCATGAGCCATGTTGAAGTATAATTACTGTAAGGACATATATTGCTACTCAAATATTCAAAGCTTATTCAGGTCTTAATTTGTCCCCTTTTGTGATGTATTTATTAAATTATATGAGCTGTGTGCAATAAGTATAAGTGGATTATTTCTTAGGCACAGTTCCATTTAGCGCTACCTTTCTTCTTGTTTGATTTTTTTCACTAGAAATTACTCACATCTCTCATGAGTTCATGGGCCATGGGAAGTCAAGATAATTCCTAACTTCTTACCCAAAGCATGAAAGCTAAGAGCCCCCCAACAGCACACAGTCTAGGCTGGCGTCCACTAACACAGGACACGAAGAAAGCCCTGAGAAACTAACTCTAATGAAAACTGAACAACAAAACCTCAGTGTCTTAAAGTGGAAGGAATGGTGCTCCATTTAAAGACTCCATTTTAATGCATTGGGGGAATTGGCTATATGTGTACAGTATGTGTGTACAGCCGTAAGACCAAAATACCCTAAATGTACAAAAATATGTATGCATACAATACATTTTCTGTTACATATAATGTTGTGTAGAAAAGACCTATTAAAATGTTTTTATAATCTATATGATTAACTTTATAGTTTTTGTGTTTATTTCAAGGTGCTGTCCTTAAGATTCATTTCCTACTTTGAGGCATTAGTACAGTGTTAATTGAGTGTGCATTAGCACACTCAAACAGTGTCTGAGTTTTAGATGTAACGTGAAAAGAAGTATGTATATAATGGATATAGAAATAGATCATTGCTACTGATAGATGCTGAGGAGAGGGATGAAGACGAGACCTGCTGTTTCAATACATCATTTACATTAGGAAATGACCCCGTTGGAACCATATATACCGAGTGGATGACTGAGAACAGTAACAGGAAAATTCAAATAATCTTTATTACTTTTGTCTTCATTACTCTATTGTGAAATCTTAACGCTTTTTGCATTATAGCTTAGGCTTACTCATCAAAGACTTGATAAGGACCTAGTATATGCTTTACCCTGTAAGTGCTTTGAGGAAAATTTCTATAAAAAGTAGCTCTCTTTCCTCAGGGCAATTTCTACAGATTACTAGAATACCAGACAAATGCAACGCACGCTGCGGTGGAAGTGCGCACAGAGCTAAGAGAAGATGTGCAGAAGTGTCCTATCTTAGGCGGTTGTGAGGATTTGCACAGCAGAGGCACTGTGGTGAGGAAATTAAGGAAGGCTCCCTGCAGATCCTACTCATGAGCTAGGCCTTCAAGCTCACATAGGATTGTAGACAAAGATATTACAGATAAAAAGCCAGCAAGAGAAAAATAGTAGGTCGTAAGCAGGAATGTGACAATGTCCCAGTGTTACAGGATTGCTCTATTTTATCTATTCTCTATGTTTTGTCATAAAATATTCTACTTTCTGAAAGTGTTCAGAAACTAGGGTCTGTGAGTGAGAATTTTTATAAGAAATGACATAGCAAATACCAGATTATAAAAAAAAAAAAAAAAACAGTCAGGAAAACCAGGTATGAGAGTCTCATTGTGTAAGAAGATAGCATGGAAGGCTTTAGAACGAGGAGTATTAGATCAAGTTTCCCAGAGGCCTGGAGAGGGGGCTGGAGTGGGGTGAGGAGTTCAGATGCCGTCACAGAAGGGTAGCACTGCTCACACTCGTGGAACACAACCCAGCGAAGCACTTCCCAACGAGCACCCTTTTCATCCACACTCAACCGCTGAGCCAGCAGGCCGGGAGGGCCACCCTTTAACCTTGGCAGCTCCGAGGACGCTGTCCTCTCCAGCTGAGAAAACCGAAGCGCCACAGAGGATGCTGAGAGGTAGAGAGAACAGGAGCTGGACCGTCACAGATGAGGATACGTCCTGTGACTCTTCAAATACTAAGCAACGGAGCTCCGAGGGGGGAGAGCGTTGGGCCTACACCCACTCAGCGCTGTGGCTTGTCATCTTGGGTCCCTCTAACTCCCTCTTCTCCCAGCTCCCAACCTCGGTTAGTCGTTAATACAACAACCTGTTCACCATTTTGATCTGCTGGAGAAAGAGAGGATCGATACGCTTGTAAAATGGATGCAAGACAGAGGCAAGAAAGCGGCCGCCGGGTGCCTTCACCCACATCTAAGTTTTAAACCAGTGAGCGGGTCCCCTCGTGGCTGAGCGCCTAAAGGTCAATGGGATGAAGGCGGCAGGCAAACGTCTGCACTGTGAGTCCCTAAACAAAAGACTGTCGACGGACAGAGCAAATTCCAGGCAGGTTCCACCAAACCCGAAGGCCCAAACGCCAGGCCTGGTGACATGTGAGGAAAGGGGTGGCAGGTTCCAGTTGTTCCGGTGCCAGATGGGACCTGGGGGACGATGTGCAGGAGACAGAGGTGCTCCCCAGAGTGTGGGTTTCCAGGGTTTTCGGACCACAAAGGAGGCACCACAAGCTGTCAGAGGCGCATTTCCTCTGCAAAACCCCTCAGAATTCTTGCTTCTTTTTAACTGGCTAACTTTAACCTAAATTTCAATCTCTCCCAAAAGGATCACTAACATTTTTTCTAAGGTTTTAGTGAAATTAAGGATGTGAACAGTTCTAAAGGTTATTTCTCTAAGCACTGTCGGTTTAAGTAGCTTAATGATGTCCAACCCCACTGCTGAGGGCACATGCCAGGCTTCCCTGAGTCACAGGAGGCGGCTCACCTGCTGGTGGAGGAGCCGAATAATGGCTCACACTCAACAGGACACTTCGATCCTCACCTTACACTGGAAGCAAAAGTTAAATCCTCGCGGAACTAAAAACAAAGCTATGTCTACCTTTTGAATTGAAAATACGACGCGGGGTGACAACAGGTTTCTAAGAAAGCATGCAAGGAACACAAGCCGTGAAGCAAAAACTCACCGGTGAGCTCGCTTGCCCTGGCTGGTGGCATCTCCGTGCCCCGGAGGCTGGCGGTCAGGGCACCCGCCGAGGTGCTGGCTCCATCCCTGCTGGGGGGCGTGCAGGAGGCAACCGACCAATGTTTCACTCTCACATTGATGTTTCTCTCTCTCTCTCTCTCCCTTCCTCTCTCTAATATTCACTAAGCTATTATTTTTAAAAAATTTGGACTTCCTCAAAAATAAAAATTTTGCTCTTTAAAGGACCTGAAGAGTATTATGCTAAGCGAAACAAGCCAGTCAGAGAAAGACAAGTATCCCATGACAAAATAAACTGATGAACAAAACAGATCCAGAGACAAGGAAGCAGGGACAGACCGATGAACTTCAGAGGGAAGGCGGGGGTTAGGGTCAGGGGTTGGGTGGGAAGAGATGAACTGGGGAACTTATATGCACATATAAGGTCATATATAACCCATGAACACAGATAATAGTGTGGTGAAGGCCTGGGGGTGGGGAGCAGGGCGGAGGGGGTCACGGGGACCACATCCAAGTAAAATGCTCCTGCACAGCAAAACACACCACCGTCAATGAAAAGGGGGCCCACTGTATGAGAGAACGTGTTTGCCAGTGAGACATCTGATAATGGGTTAACCTCCAAAATACTGAGGGAACTCATACAACTCACCCAAAGGAAGACAGACAATCCAAATAAGAAATGGCAGAGGACCTAAAGAGACACTTCTCCAAAGAGGACATACAGAAGGCCAAGAGACATATGAAAAGATGCTCAAAGTCACTGATCAGCAGAGAGATGCAAATCATAACCACAATGAGGTCCCACCTCACACTGTCAGAATGGCTATCGTCAACAAGTCAACAAAAGACAAGTGCTAGCGAGGATGCAGAGAAAAGGGAGCCCTCGTGCACTGCTGGTGGGAATGCAGGCTGGTGCAGCCGCTGTGGAGAACAATATGGAGTTTCCTCAAAATATTAAAAATGGAACTTCCTCCTGACCCAACGATCCCACTCCTGGGAATATATCCCAAAACCCCCAAAACACCAACCAGAAAGAATATACGCACCCCTATGTTCACAGCAGCATAAAAAAAGCTAAGATCTGGAAACAGCCCAAGTGCCCATCAGTGGACGAGTGGATAAAAAGCCGTGATACATTTACACCATGGAATATGACGCAGCAGCTGTAAATAAGAGGGATCTCTTACCTTTTGGGTCAGGATGATGGCGCTGGAGACTATTATGCTAAGTGAATAAACCAGTCAGAGAAAGACAAGTATCATATGATCTCACTTATTTTGTGGAATCCAATGAGCAAAATGAACTGACCAACAAAATAACACCCAAGCAGAGAGGCATGGACCAGACTGACACAGCTCGGTGTGGAGTTGGAGGGACGAGAAGAGACCAACCCAAGAACTTATGTACTTACATGCACAGTCCAGGACACTAGCAGTAGGGTGGTGAAGACCTGGAGGGGTGGGAGGGGCAGGGAGGGGCAGGGAGGAGGGGGTCAGGGAAGAATGAGAGACATCCGTAATGCCAGCAACAGTAAAATACATACATTAAAAATAGAAGAAATAAAATCACAAGGAAAGCACATTTTTTCAGCTTCAAATGGAAAAGTATATTAATTCTCCTTTTTGCCTAGACCAGCGGTCGGCAAACTCATTAGTCAACGGAGCGGCAAACCGCGGCTCGAGAGCCGCGTGTGGCTCACGAGCCGCAGTTGGCCGACCACTGGCCTAGACCTATACCGAAGGCAGCAGAACTACTTGGAAGCAGCATTCCTGGAGGCTGGGTGATGGGAACGAAATGCTTTCATCATTTCACGTTTTTAGTGAGAGAAGTGAGTGCTTTAGGAGGTTCTTGGTCAGAACACGAGGCAGGGACTCAGGGACAGCAAGCGTTTCTGTCCTGCGCTCTGACAGAAGCCGGGGGAGACACGTGAGCTAACTGAGCAGGAGGGAGTCACCTCGCCAGTGTGGCTCAGTGGGTAGAGCGTCAGCCTGTGGACCAAAGGGTCCGGGGTTCGATTCTGGTCAAGGGCATGGACCTCCGTCACAGGCTCCTCCCAGACCAGGGCCTGGCTGGGGCTTGTGCAGGAGGCAACCCATGGATGTGTTTCTCTCTCATCGATGTTTCTGTCTTTCCCTCGCCCTTCCGCTCTCCCCCAAAAATCAGTGGAAAATATCCTGGGGTGAGGGTTAACAAACACGCAGATACGGCAGGGGAAGCAGAGGCTAGGGCAGGTTTGGATGGGAATGGCTCTGCCCTCGAACATCAACCTCCCTGTCCACAGAGCCAAGAAATCAACTCCCAGCAGCCATTTTTCTTCCTCTTTGTAAATATATCCCTAGGAAGTAAGCTATGCTCCCAACGGGGGGGGACAGTGTCTTCGCTGATTCTCAGCTTCAATAAGGTCATGGCCAGGAATGTTCCTAACGTAAAAATGGCATCCTTTACGAGGGCCTTGTGTGCACTACACACAAAGCTGAACTCCGGCTAATTAGCAGCTCTGGTTTGGGGAGCTCCTAGTCGCTGCTGTGTGTGTCCTAAGTGAGCTTAGGGTGACGGCTGACCCGTTAATGTCAGCTCTTCCCAAGATCTGTTTTCCAAATTCCCCGGGGCACAAAGGCAGCCGTTCCTGCACTTTCCATCTGTACGTGTGAGAGCTCTTACCAAAAACAAACGCTAAGCCACGGCAATGGGTTGCTTTGCTCTAAGAGCCCTGCAAGGTGACAGGGGTGGAGGGCTTCTGTGAAACTGTCTGCTAGCTACGCGGGGAGAGTGGGAATGCCATCTCTGATGCGTGCTCCTTCCCATCAGTCCCACCTGCGGCCTGGCCCTTCCTGTTCGGCGCCCTCACGCGAGAGCAGCTGCCGGGAGCTCCGGCTTTTCTCTGGGGGGAGTATCAAGCCCGGGATGAGTTTTCCATTTTCCTTGCTGCCCATGCTCTCCTGTGCCCGGAGCAGCGATGGGGAAATCGAGATTGGGGCTCCTCTCTCCCCATGACAGCTGCGGGCTGGCCGCCGGGACACAGGTGTGCGGCCCTCACCCTTAAAGCAGTGCTGAGCTGGGTTAAGGGATGGCGCCGCACTCCCGGGGGAGACAGGCCCCCCACCATGCGCCTTTGTTAGGAGAGCTGAGCTGCTCCCCTCGTCCCGAAGGCTTTGACATCTGACTGCAACATACGGCCTTCACCTCCCGACCCCCTTTGGCGGCCTGCACGCGGCGGCCTCTTCCCCAGGCCCTTCCCCCGCAGCCCTGCCCGTGGGTCGCCAGGAGAGACCCCTCTCCAGCAGCTTTCCCGCTAATGAGTCTCCTCCACCAACGATCTTACCTTGGGTCACCATCCAGGTCCCTCTTCCCATCCTCAGAGCAGGACACGCCACGGGCATCACGCCTGCCCACTGCCCGGTGCTCAGGAGACGGCCACCCAGGTGGGCTCTGTCGGGCCAGGAGGGACCCTCCAAGGCTCCCACTGGATGAGAAGGGAGACTGCTAGCAATCCCAGCATGCTCTGCGGCTGATTGGTCCTGGCCACCAATCCCAGCATGCCCTGCGGCTGATTGGCCCTGGCCACCAATCCCAGCATGCTCTGTGGCTGATTGGCCCTGGCCACCGTGCCCTGCAGCTGTTTGGCCCTGGCCATCAATCCCAGCATGCCCTGCAGCTGATTGGCCCTGGCCACCAATCCCAGCGCGCCCTGCAGCTGATTGGCCCTGGCCATCAATCCCAGCACGCCCTGCGGCTGATTGGCCCTGGCCACCAATCCCAGTGTGTCCTGCGGCTGATTGGCCCTGGCCACCAATCCCAGCGTGCCCTGCGGCTCATTGGCTCTGATTACCATGCCCTCCAACCCCCCTCCCTGACTCATGAAGTCCACCTGCCTCCCCCCCACCCCCCCCCCCCGCCCCGTCCTTTATGCTTGTTCTTTCCACCTCCTGAGTTTTCAAATGAGTGATCGAGGTCAAACACACACGGAGTGGGGAAGGCACGTTGAGTCAGTAATCAGCGCCTGGACATAAGGAACGCCTCGTTTTCCCGGCGCCATTCTTCATGCTGAGACCGGTGATCTCAGCGGGCAGAGGGCGAGCCAAGGCGGTTCAGGGAAGAAGCACCAATGCCTGATGCCGATGGGGGAAGGGCCCGCCTCCTGGGGGCGGCAGGAAGACCACGTGACCGGATCCGTGCATTCATATCTCATCCTAAAGATTTCAAAGCGAAAGTACTGACTTTACAAATGAGCATTATTGGTGAGAGTGTAAATCATTGCAGGTTCTTCAAAAACAGTGTACCCTTAAGTCAGTAATTAGATTCCCAAGAATTTATTTGAAAGAAACTATAATAATATATATCATTAATAGCATTATTTATAACAGAAAACAAAGCACCAATAAAAGAGAATGGTTAAAATGCAAATCTATAATGAAATTTTATGCAGTTCTGTTAGGTAATTTTTTTAATATTTAATTTAATAAATAATATTATGAATGCTTATTTATCATTTTAACTTAAAACATGATTTGTAGTTCTGTAATATACAATGTCATGTATATTGTATATTACAGTGTTACCCCCTTGTTCTCTATGTATATATTTGTATAGCACATTTTTTCATTATATAAACATAAGCTTATTTATGTGTATTTGCATAGAAACTACTAGATATAAATACAAAACCGTATTAGTAATTGTTTTCTTGTAACAATTTATAATTGTTTCCTTAATTATTCTTATGTCTAATAGACTGTACTATGAGATTACGTTTTTTTAAAATTAGAACAGAAAGGAGTAACAGCATAAATGCGTTGTTATTGCAAAAGAAGCTAATGAGTCAATGCCCTCATACAAAGTGGCACTCGTGGCTCTAATTGCCGCTGAGACCTCGAAATGTGCTGGAGTGCACAGCACAGACTTAGGCATAGCCTCGCTCCCACATTAGCATGGAGGCAGCCCCATCCTGACGGGGCTATTGATTCACTCCACGAGTGAGTCATAGCTAGAAACTGCTCTGAGGAGCACCCTCAGTGCGATGTGAGCAGACTTAACAGAAGATGGTGTGCAGCCACGGAAAATGCTCAGGGAAGTGCTGCGTCAAGCTGTCCACAGGGCGTGGGCTAGAAAGAAACAGCGCTTCCACATTTACTGAAATCAAAGATGGGTGGTAGATAGATACATAGATAGATAGAGCAGATAGATGATAACTAAACGTTAGGTAGATGATAGATAGTAGGTAGATAGGTAGGTAGGTAGTAGATAGATGATAAATAGGTGTTAGGTAGATAATAGATAGATGATAGATAAATGATAGATAGTAGATAGATAAATGATAGATAGATAGATAGATAGATAGATAGATAGATAGATAGATGATAGGTAGATAGTAGATAGATGATAGAAGATAGTAGATAGTCGATAGATAGATGATTGATAGATAGTAGATAGATAGGTAGGTAGATAGTAGATAGAAAGATGAGAGATAGTAAATAGACAGTAGATAGTATATAGGTAGATGATAAATAGATGCTAGGTAGATAGTAGACAGGATATAAATTATATATATATATATATGCCTAAGTGACCTGTCGACCAGTAGCTATGACACACACTAACCACCAGGCGGCAGACACTCAACACACAGGCATGAAAATATGGAACAGACTAATGAATCTCAGAGGGAAGCGGGGAGGGTGGGAAGAGATTAACCAGAGAGTTTATATGCATATGAGAGGCCTGGTGCACAGATTTGTAGGGTCTCTTGGGCTGGCCTGTGGGGATCAGGCCAAAACTGGCAGTCCAACATTCCCTGAGGGGTCCCACATTGCAAGAGGGTGCAGGCCAGGCTAAGGCACCTCACCGGTGCACGAATCCGTGCACAGGGCCTCTCGTATACATACAAAAACTAGCACAACCAGAAAGGGAATATAGTTCAAGGTGGAAGTTTTATTTGCACATCTGATTGGTTCATGATCACAATTATTCTCTCTGTACCGGAAAGAGAACCCGGAATTGGAATTTCTGAAAATCCATTCTCTGTTAGTCTCTATGGGCTCGTATCATACGAGTCACTAGAGAACAATTAATCCGCTGATGTTAATCAATAACAAGTCCGGAAGGTTCATCGCCAGAGAATGAAATGCACTGTGACCTCTGCCCAGAAACAGCACCTCCCCTTCTCCCTTGGAGAAGTTTCCGTGCGGCGGAGGCATCGCATACCTGAGAGAGAGTGACCAGCAAGCCCTGCTCCGCCTCTGAGCTCCCTGCCTCCTGAGCAGATCAAGAGACACTGTCTTTGGAGATTTTCTCTCTATCCTCTTCAAACAACATATGGAGAGAGTGTGACTCCTTCAAAGGAACGGCCTGGAGAACAGTATTGTAAGAACACACCACCGGGTCCCCTTTAAAGCCCCAGTCCCGCAGAAGGACTTGGTGCGATGCCTTCGCCACGTTCCCTGTGACCAGCGATGAGGTCGCCTGCTCCAGGAATCAGAAGGCGCGGGGCACACCGCCCTCCCCAGAGCAGGCGAGCTAGAGGCGTGGCTGGTGGAGAGCCGCGCGGCCAGACAGTCCGAGCAGCTGCCCTGGATGCCCCGAATTCACAATGCGGTGGACACCCAGAGGGCAGAGGTCTGGAGAGGTGCATTCCTCAGGCCTTCTGAGAAGCCTCTGTTGTCCATGCCCCCGGAGTCCCCTGTGCGTGCAGGAGCCCAGCACTGTCCCGGCTGCCTTCCCCACTGCGGCCCGGCCAGGGGTGGACATGGACAGCCTCCAAGTCCACCCCTAGTGGCCTCTGTGGCCATCGTCCACTCAGGCTTCATTACCAGCGGGGACACTTTGGAGCCCTGTGCTTGGCTGGGCCTGCAAGGGTAGGGTGGAGAGTCTAGAAAGTTCCCTACGATTTGATGCCTGCTTCCCTGGCCACTCTGGGGAGATGAGGATACGGAGGATGTGAGCTCCCCCTTTCACCCACACTCCAGGGGAGGGTCCCAGGCTGAAATAGAAGCTGGGCCTCAGGTGGGAGCCGATTACCAGCAGGATGCACGTGACTTCAGCGATGGTGGCAGTTAAGCTGCCGGGAATAGTGCCTGCAGGTCACGAGAACTTACCAAACGCTGGTTATTATCACCATCTCAGCGTTGGGAGTAGAGCTACAATCACAGTCCCATGAACCTTGAAGACACACTTGATACAAATGTTTGCTTTTCCTTTTAGAAAGATGGTACCCTTTAGAATTCCAACCAGCACTCAGCACGCACTCACTCAAACATGTGCGCGGCCAGATGTGAGCAGCTACGCTTTCTGTTGTTGCTCATCCTCACCGAGGGTATTTCCCGTTGGTTCTTAGGGAGAGTGGGAGAGAGAGGGAAAGACAGAGAGAAACATACATGTGAGAGAAACGCATCGATGGGTGGCCTCCTGAATGCACCTGACCGGGGGGGCCCAGGCTGGGGAGGAGCCTGCAACCAAGGTACGTGCCCTTGATCGGAATCCAACCCACCCGGGGCCCTTGGTCCGCAGGCCGACGCTCTATCCACTGAGCCACACCAGCTTGGGCAGTAGCAATGCTCTTTAAAGGAGTTTCCGCGCTGATCTTGGAAAATGCTGTTTTAATTTGTCGTGTCTTTGAACGCTCGTCAGGGTGGCCTTTGTCTTTAAGGAAAGTACTAGCCTGTTGTGTGTTTTTGTTGTGAGTTATTTGTGCTTGTCCTTTGGCAATGCCTCTCTTGAGGTTTCCCTTTGCCTTTTTTAAACCTGGGGACGCAAATTAGACTGATTGGCAAGAAAGGAACCGGGGTGAGCAGACAGTCCCTCTGTAGAGAGCTCTGCGGGGAGGGGGGCGGGGGCAGAGAAGCCGAGGCTGCTGAGATCCATTCACTGAGAGCACCTTGTACCAGGCACCAGGCATCAAATCATTTCGTTTATTTCACAAAGGAAAGCTGAGGACCTAAGCAAGGCACGTTACTTTAAGGTCACGTGAGGTCACAGCTAATCAGCTAGCTCTTTCCTTCTGCCTTCCACGCTCAGCACACAGGCTCTGGGGCCAGACAGCCGAGTTTTCGTTCCAGGGTCTACTGCGGACTAGCTGTGTGCCCTAGGGCAAGTTACTTAACCACTCTGTGCTTCCAGTTTTCTCAACTGAAGATACAAATCCTATCTCGTAGGATTACAATAAGGATTCAGTGAGGATTGTAGTAAGAATGAGATGAGGCAGTACAAGCCGTGGGAAATGACCTCTCAGTTTCATCTATTGGTTTATTATAATCTCTGCTCTGAATGTAGATCTGTTGAAGAGTTTTATAACCCGCCCTTTTGCTATTGCTTTAAATATTTTGAGGCCATGATATTAGGGAAATGATTTTTATCATCTTGGTAAAGTTTTGCTCTTATCCTTAAGAAATATTTTTCTTTATTCTTAATGAGTTTCCCCATAACTTTTTTTCTTATAGCTTTTTTTAAGACGCTATTTTTGTCATTTGTCTTATTTCTTCCTACATTTTATTTTTAAATAGGAAAGGAAAGAGATAGAAACATGAGTGAAAGAGAAACATCAATTAACTGACTCCTGCACGCCCCCTAATGGGGTTAGAGGCATGTGCCTGACCTGAATCAAACCGGAGACCTCTTAGTTCATGAGTCAATGCTCAACCACTGAGCCACACTGGCCAGGATCTACATTTTGACTCGTCCAGGCTCTGGTATTTTAGGTACGGAGCTCCTGAAAACAGCACAGAGCTAGATTTTTTTCATCCACTTAGAGAAGTATTTTCTTTAATAGATGAATTTCATCCACTTAAATGATAAATTTCCTCTAAGTATGTAACCTATTTTGTTGATATTAGAAATAGTGTTTTCTTCTCCATGATAGTCTAATTGGTTATATTTTCTGTAACATGAAGGCCAGTGATTGTTGTAACAAGTGCCTCTCCGGCTACCCTGGTGGTTCCAGTGAGTTTTATTATTGCTTCATGCCTGAGATGGATTTTGTCTCTTTCTTCCATGTTTTCCCTGATTTCTATGAACTCTGGTTGATATACATGTATACACAGAGATTGTATATGTTCTGTTTATATTTGTTCAAATTCTATATATCCAGACTTTATAGATGTATCTATATCTATATCTATGTATATATGTGTGCGTGTGTGTGTGCGCGTGTGTGTGTGTATATATATATATTCAGGTTATTTATATTCACATATTCAGACTGTATCTTTCCCATCAAATCCATTTCCTTGCCTCCGCAGTTTCTGTTTTCCTTCTCCCTCCAGCTGCCCCGCCTCTGAGAGGCGCCTCTGACAGGTGGGAAGCTCCCTGAGGAGTGTTTCTCTGAGGCCACAGCCCAGTGCTGCCCCTCCCACCCACCCCATGCCAGGCCCGACCAATGCCAGCATTAGCCTCGGGGGACTTCCTGTGTGGGAGAGGGCTTTAGTCTCTATTCCATTTAGTTCCCACTCCCTGCTGTGTCGTTGCTGCTGTTGAGTCTCTGAAGCACCCCCTCCCGTTTTCCACGCCTGATGTCTTTGCCATGGTGACGGAAGCGCTTCTGGAATTGGGCATTTACTTCTTGGCTTTGGGGTAATTGACAGTTCTGGAATGTTCTCTGTCCCAGTGGTTAGAATGGTGGGACTCTACTCAGGCCTCTTTAGGACTGCATAGTTTTTCTGGGGAGACGTATGAAGAGACTCACTCAAGTCCCCTGGACACCGCATCCCCTCTTCCATCAGCTGAGGACATGCGCTTCTCCTAGGAACAGACATGGCCATGGGCATTGCTCTGCAGACACGCTGCCTCTTCTGTTGGGCAGATGTGTGGACATTCGTCTACATGTTACGTGCGCCGGAGTTTCCCGTGGCACGCCTGTGAGCAGATTTTTCATTTGTTGTGATTGCGACTTGCGCTTCTCACATAGTTGATTCATGTCTTTTTTTCAATTCCTGAAAATGTTGTCACTGTGGCCCTGACCAGTTTGGCTCAGTGGATGGAGCGTCGGCCTGCGGACTGAAGGGTCCCGGGTTCGATTCTGGTCAAGGGCATGGACCTGGGTTGCAGGCACATCCCCAGTGGGAGGTGTGCAGGAGGCAGCTGATGGATGTTTTTCTCTCATCGATGTTTCTAACTATCCTCTCCCTTCCTCTCTGTAAGAAATCAATAAAATATATTTTAAAAATACATTTTAAAAAAATGTTCTCACTATTGTTTTCTTTTCCTTCTGTAACCCTTCTCTAAGACATCGATGCACAGCCTGTGGACATAGACAACAGCCTGGTTAGGGCCAGAGGGAGGGGAGGGCGGGTCCTGGTGAAGGGAGGCAAAGGGGGAGGGGAATGGGGGGCATCTGTAATAATGCCAACAATAAACATAGACGCTAAGACTTCAATTTCTATCCCAATGTCCTTTCTTGATAGTTCCATCATCTGAGTTTTTGCTTTTGTTCAGTAGAGCCACGGCCACGACAGAAAATGTTGGCCAGTGAGCAGGGAACGTGGGAAATCCTTTCTCTCTGCCACCAGTCCCACCACTGAATCATGAGGCGTTAAGGCAGCAGGTGAAATACTGCTTATTCCCAACATGGCCATCCTGCAGAGGTCATTGCGAGGTCAGTGAGGGGCCTTCAGCCCCTCTCACCTGGCACCTCGCCTTCCCTCTGTTCCATGTGTGAACGACTTGTGGGGTAACATCAGTCAGCGCTGCCTGATCCGCACGGCGCCCTCCCGCAGGCCCGGGGGCCTGGGGAGCAGCTCTGTGTCGGGAGACGGCAGGTCTTACCTGACACCCGGCAGCCGTTCGCTGCCTGTTGACCTGAACCAGTCCGGTCGCGTTCTCTGCCTCAGTTTCTTCCGTCGTGAGATGGGGAGTCGGCGACTGGGATGCACAGGGCACGTGTCCACGCAGATCCCACGCAGATCTCCTCCTCTGGTTCGTCAAACCTTTCACGTCCTTACGCTCCGGGTGACACCGAGACCTGCAAACACAAGGTCATGTGAGAACTCGGCGTCTTGACATCATCTCACCTAACAACCCAACACACTCGCTTGTCGGGAGGAGCACGAGAAGTGGGGGGCCCGGGCCTCCCCACTTCCTCTCCGTGTTCCCATCCCCCACCTCCCGTGATCCGCGGGCTCAGAACAGGTGCTCCCCTAAAGACCTGGTATTTTGAACTGGGTTTTCTATGTTTGCTGTTTATTTTAAATATCACATCGTTTTCAGTCTCCGGTTACTCTCTTCTGCTTTATGAAATTAATACAAGAAACATCTATACATGCTTACTTTCTAGAATTAAATGTACACTTAACAATCCCATATGTACTACACATGTTCACACGCAAAATTAAGGCGCTTCATTCGCATTAGCAATAGGTTCTTGTGTAATTAGCTTCAAGCAAAGAGGGGAAGCCACCAGCGGTCCACTCCTCTTTAAGATTGTACGTACTGATTTCTTATTATCTCAGACTCAGGGTCGCTGCCAAACTCATCCTTTCCTTTGAAACATCATCATTCTGTAGAGATCCCAGCTGCCCCGGCAGCTTCGAGGTGGACTGTGACGTGGACACGGAGATGAGGTGGAAATAGAAAGAGCAGCTTATTCTCGTGCATCAGGACACTCAACGTGGCCATCGTTATTCCTCTTCTTACTTCAGAATCTCGCGCGCGGTCCTCTGCTCGCTCCAAAACGGACACATTTCACATGGAAAATTAGTGGGCAACCGGTAAGCACTGGGTAATTATACGGCGGCGAGGTGGCTGACGGGGAGCCTATAATTTGAGGCCATCACTGGCAGAGGAAGAGCAGGTTAGCGCTGACGGACGCCTTTCCAGTCCTCGCTGGCTGCCAGCCACAGACAGCACTCTGCTGCGAATGTGTCTTGACTAGTAAAATGTGTGCAAGTGTGTTGGGCTGAGAATGAGTCACTCGTGTGAATAGAAGATAGGGAAGCCAAAACAGGGCAATGTTAGCCTATGATTGTGACCTCATGAGCCCAGTTTTTGTGAATCTTAGATGTTTCTGACCAGCCGTGGTCCTGAGGGCGGCTCATTGCCGCCTCCACAGGCACCCACCCCCCGGTCATTGCGTGGTGGGATCTGCTTCCACCCTCTCTCTTCTTCTCGGTTCCGCAGGACGGAGGCCATCTCACAGCAGGTCCAGGGAACTGATTTACACCCACGCGGCCTCCCCGGGCCAGGCCGCAGGCGCCATGCGGGAGGCGAAGCCGTAGTTCACCGCGAGGGGAGAGGAGCCGCCGAGGAGCACGCGTGCCCGGGCCCAGGACCCCGCCCAAAGCAGCCCGCGGACGGGGCGCACGCCTCGGGCGGCGCAGGCGTCACTCACGCGTGTCGCTGACGATGATAGACAGACATGCTTCTCCTTTGCAGGGAATGGTGAAGCTTGCTTAGGAGAACTGCACTGCGCTCTCCGGTCGATGCGCGTCCCCGTGTATCTCCCTGCGACGTGACCAGAGCGTCCCCGGGCTGCCAGCACGGAACACGGAAGGCCCCTTGTAGCCATCCTAAAGCAGAAGCGCTGCTCCGGAAACCAGCAGATGCCCACGTCACGGGGAAGTGGAGTTTATTAGGACGCTGTCCTCTCCTCGCTGATTCGCATAAAAATGGTAACATGTATTTCCTCCTCACGTCGGTCCAGAGCTTCGCCAGCCCACGTCGTTCTGAACGCCGCAGCCGCACAGCCGTCGGGGAGCGTGGGGATGGGCGGCCTTCGGGCCGGCCGGGAGCTGGCTTCCCTCCGGGACGCCTTGAAGAGGAGTCCTGTTGTTGACCGACAGGATGAGAGGGGCGGGCTCCTGACTGAGGGAGCTGCTCAGGTCTGACCCTTCGCTGGGACCCGTTAGCGCGCCTGCTTGCTCAGGGAGGTCTAGGTGGATGCTATGCACCTGCTCGAACTGGTACACCCTCCTGCGCCAGCTTCCGGGCCCGCAGGACGCGGAGATGCCATCGTGTGCTTCTGTGTGGTCCCTCGGAGACGGAGCTCTGGCCCATGGCAGAGACGAGCCTCGGCCTGGGTGGGAAGCGGCTGCCCGCGGGCATGTCAGGCTCCCCGTGGGCACGGTAGCCAGCCCTTCCTCCCGCTGGGACAGCCTTCATCTTTATGTATGTGAACATACCCCACGCAGTGCGACTCCTTCCCATGAACCCACCGTGGGCGACCAACACCACGTCTCCTATGGCAAAGGGCCCTATGAGCCATTTATAAAAATATCTTCGTTCGCACGCACTTTGACACTGTGAACTTCAGAGGAAGCCTCGTCCAGTTCCAGATGTTGCTTGAAATGTTGCTAAGTCAATAGATTTTGCTACTCACTGAGCCAGAATCAAGCCTACCCAGCGTGCCCACCTTCCTCACGCCCTTCAGGCTGACAGGGCAATTACCGGCAAACACAAGGCCACAGGCGCCTGTGCAGATAAGAAAACAGAGGGAGAGAGAATCCAAGATGGCGGCGTAGGTAAACACCTAAACTGCTGCCTCCCACAACAATTTAAAAAATACAACTAAAAGAAAAAACGTCTATCACCCAGAACCACAGGAAAGCTGGCTGAGTGGAAGTTCTACAACTAGAAGGAAAGAGAAAAGAGCATTGAGACGTGCACGAGCACTGAAAAGCTGAGGTACGGAGGCACGTGACATGGGCTGCCGGCGGGCGTTGCTTTTTTCAACCCGAAGGGAGACAAGCCCCCGATTACTCTGAAATACAGTTTCTGGGGAGACGCGGGGGACCCAAACTCCTACGGGGAGAAGCTGGACTGTCTGCCAGTGAGGGTGGCTTGCTTGCAGAGCTGCGCGCAGGAATAATTGTTTACGGCACTGGGGCATGGGACTCTGGGACGCTTTCAGGGACACAGAGCCGGCTAACTAGCAGCCATTGCTGTTTGCCACATCCTAGCCTAGTGACACCCTGAGGCCCCGCCCTGCACAACCTACAAACCCACCCAAACTCTAAGCAGTGGCTTTTGCATAAGAAAGCCCTGCCCAATCGCAGCTTAACCTAGCAAACTTGCAGCCCGGGTCAGACAGCTCCAAAACCTCCAAACCACAAGCAAAGAGGAGAAAACTGTAGCTCTCACTGTAGCTCCTGCTGGGTGGCCTCAGACAGTAGCTGACCTGCACCCCATTGGAGATCCAGAAGCCAGAGTACCTAGTGGTCAGTGTGAGACACCAGATTTCAACTCCTCACATCCATAAGTGACACATTCAAGAGGCAGACTCAGTGAGCACCAAAGCCCCACTGAAACAAGTCCTGCCCCATAAGCGTGTCTTCAGTGCAGCAGTTCTTCCATTATAGACACAGGGAGTGCTCACAGCTAATTGGCCTGGAGGTCAATTCCTCCCAGTGTACCAACGGCAATTAAGGCCTAACTACACCAAGACTTTGCACTCAGCCCACAAAGGGGTGTACCAAGAGCATCCACCTCATGTAATTGAGGAGGCTGAGCTACTGCCCCCTATAGATCACCTACCACACAAAGCTACTCCATCAACACAGGGAAGCAGCCAAAATGTGGAGACAAAGAAACATGTCACGAATGAAAGAAACAGAGGAAAGCAAACTACTGGATGACATAGAGTTCAGAACCACATGTATAAGGTTACTCAAGAATCTTCTTAAAACCGCTGAGAAACTTGATGAAACCTTCAAGGAGCTTAATGAGAATGCCAAAAAAATGGAAAAGGATCAGTCAGAAATGAAGCATACACTGTCTAAAATAAAGAATATACAGAAACTCAACTGTAGATCAACGTACCCCAAGAATCAAACCAAAGATCTGAAATATGTGGAAACAAAAAACATCCAACCAGAAAAACAAAAAGAAAAAAGAATCCAAAAATATGAAGATAGTGTAAGGAGCCTCTGGGACAACTTCAAGCGAACCAACATCCGAATTTTTGGGGTGCCAGAAGAAGGGAGAGAGCAAAATATTGAAAACCTATTAGAAGAAATAATGACAGAAAACTTTCCCTACCTGGTGAAAGAAATAGACTTACAAGTTCAGGAAGCGCACAGAACCCCATACAGGAGGAATCCAAAGAGGACTACACCAAGACACATCATAATTAAAATGCCAAGGGCAAAAGACAAAGAGAGAATATTAAAAGCAGGAAGAGAAAAATAGTTAATTACCTACAAGGGAGTACCCATACGACTGTCAGCTGATTTCTCAACAGAAACTATGCAGGCCAGAAGGGAGTGGCAAGAAATATTCAAAGTGATGAACAGCAAGAACCTACAGCCAAGATTACTCTACCCAGCAAAGCTATCATTCAGAGTTGAAGGTCAGATAAAGAGCTTCACAGACAAGAAAAAGCTAAAGGAGTTCATCGCCACCAAACCAGGATTACATGAAATGCTGAAGGGTATTCTTTAAGAAGAAGGATAAGAAGAAAAAGGTAAAGATAAAAATTATGAACAACAAAATGACATCAAATACATACCTACCAACAAGTGAATCTAAAAATCAAGTGAATAAAAAATCTGAAGAACAGAATGGACTGGTGAATATAATAGAATCAGGGACATAGAAAGGGAGTGGACTGACGATTCTCAGGGGAAGCAAGTGTGAGGGGTGCGGGAAGAGATTGGACAAAAATCTTACTCCTATGGATGAAGACAGTGGCGGGGGGTAAGGGCATGGGGTGGGGTGGGGAATCAGGTGGAGGGGAGCTATGGGGGAAAAAAAAGAGGAACACCTGTAATAATCTGAACAATAAAGATTTATTAAAAAAAAAATTCATTGTAAAAAAAAAAAAAAGAAAACAGAGGGAAGGCTCTGGCTGGTGTGCAGAGGGGCGATGTAAGGCACCACGAGACAGTGTCAGAGCTCACACTTACTCAACACCTTCTGTGTGCCAGGGACTGTCTAATCCTCACAGCGACCTATGTGACATAGGCAGGCAGGCAAGCAGCTAGCTAGCTAAATTCCACTTTCAAATGAGGAACTCACCCAAGGTCACACCCAGAGGAGAGGAACTCACTGAAGGTCACACCCAGAGGAGAGGAACTCACTCAAGGTCACACCCAGAGGAAAGAAACTCACTCAAGGTCACACCCAGAGGAGAGGAACTCACTCAAGGTCACACCCAGAGGAGAGGAACTCACTCAAGGTCACACCCAGAGGAGAGGAACTCACTCAAGGTCACACCCAGAGGAGAGGAACTCACTCAAGGTCACACCCAGAGGAGAGGAACTCACTCAAGGTCACACCCAGAGGAGAGGAACTCACTCAAGGTCACACCCAGAGGAGAGGCAGCCTCCGACACAGGCAGTATGACCCCGGAGCTGGAGGTCTTAGCCCCTCTCCAGACTGCCCGTCAGACAAGCTGGGGCAGTCCAGGGCAGGACAAGTTAGCACCTGGAGCTAGCCCTGCAGCTCCAGTGTGTGCCCAGCACACGCACTTGCTGGCGCTGGATGGAGGGAGGAGGGAGACTTCTGGACAGAAGTGTGGAATGTGGTCCCGAAGGCAGTATCCAGGGGTTTCAAAGGCAAGGCCGGTTTGCCAGCCATGTTTCCAAGAGCCCCGGGGGGGAGAGACTTCGGGGCAGAGAGGGGCCGGAGCAGCACCCCCTGGAGGAGCTGCCCCCAGGGTTGTGCATGAGCTAAACTGTTCAACACGTATTGCAAGGTGCAAACCTTGACACAACCAGGGGTTAGACCTGCCCATCGAAGGAAGCTTGACTGTGGGCAAAGCCGGAGGCCGTGGCCATCTGTGAGGCCTGGACACACACAGCCTTCGGGCTTCGGGATGGCAGAACAGGACGAAAAGAGGCAATTCCTGGTGAGTCAAGCACCAGCCTCCGGCCAGGTGGGACCTGAGGAAAAGCAAGGCCTTCCCACCTGACTCAGGCATCTCCCAGCAGCCGGCGCTCGGGCATCTCCCACCCGGAGACACAGCTTGCCTCCTCACCCACCAAACAGCCTCAGGTCCAATGAGTGCCTTCCTCTCTTCTCAGGAGAAGCGGCCTTAACACATTTTTTAAATATTCTGGATGGGGCGGTTGCCATCGAACAATGATGGTCCAAACCCTGGTGCCCCCAGTGGATAAGCCCGAGGTCTCTGTACACAGTTCTCTGTTCAGGCCACACGGAACGTCCTCAGCTAAACCCTTTCTGCTTAGGGATTTGAACAAGCACCAGCCACAGGCCCACATAAGCTGCTTTGTAATTCGGTAAACGGGTCCAAGAGTTCCTGTAGCTGCGCCTGGAATCCAGGTTCCTGGCGGGGAGGGGGGCCTCATTAGCTGCAGTTAATAACATTGGCACAAATCGCCACCTCGGAGTAAGCCCCTTACAGCCCGGGGACAGCCCATAATCTTGCATGATGGCTCGTCTCACCCACAACGGCCTCCATCTTGTTAGATGCTATCGCCCTACGTTAGACATGGCGGAAGCCCTAGCACGTGGTGCCAGGAGACAGCCGGAGCGGAAATGCTTTAAACTGGAGAAAAGGCGTTCAAAGAAAGCACGCCCTGCACTTCTACCCAGACTCCCTCACACTGGACATGCTGATTTGCTGAAGGGCTTAATTCGGACACATTTTCTCTGTGGCTCACTTGTAAACCCTCTAGACTTTTCCACCCAAGAGTCTTCCTGCGTGGTGGCTCCACCATGTGTATAGGCCAGGACTCAGGCTCGACACCACGCAGGGACTGTGGTCTGGTCATTACCTGCTCCTGCCTGGCTTCACAGGGGCCCTGTCCCAGCCTCAGCTCAGAGGAATATACACTAATAAAAGAGAAATATGCAAACTAACCATACCTCTGCGATGCCCATCAGCCAATCAGGAATGAGTATGCAAATTAACCCAATAAAGATGGTGGGTTAATTTGCATATGCAGGTGTAGAGCGAAGACTGAAGGCTCTGGCCCAAGCAAAGACTGAAGACTGAAGAGGCTTGGCTTCTCTGGTGTGGCCGGAGGGAAGGCCTAAGTCCCAGGTGCCTGGGGAAAACCGGTGCCGGCAGCCAGGGGAAGGAAGGCCTGTTGCACAAATCTTCGTGCAACGGGCCTCTAGTAAATCTATAGCTGTCCAAGCTCCGGCTCGGCATACGTGGTCGGCTACAGGCCATAAAGAGATCCAAGATTACAAAAGTGTAATTATTTCATATAAGTATTGCACGGCATGTGGGGCATCCCCATTTATGACAAAAGAGAAGTGGCTTGGAACCTTTCTTACTCTCCCTTCATGGGGCCATGTCGGGCAGCACAGTGGGTCTCCTTTTCCAAATAAATCCATGCATCAGTAGGAGGACGAAAGGGTCTTCAATCCTATTCGGTCCACTCACCGTCATGGTCGCCCTAGGATGGTCCCCGTGATCCCACCCCCGTTGCACTAGGGTTGGTCCAGGTGACCCACAGGAGGTGAGGACAGTATAAATGCCACTTTGCTGCCTCCTTGCATCAGGGCTGAGGGTCTGCTTCCTAATTGTGACTCCTGTCTAGGTCAGTGCCTATTAGACCTGCCCTCCTGGCGCTCCACCTGCTCCTGTCACAGCGGAGCGCTCAGGTCCAGGTCTCAGGCTAATTTCTCACAGAAGCTGTGAGATGTTCTTGGAGCCTTGTCCACCCCATAGCGGTGCTCACAGACACAGACTCAGCAATTGTTCTAACATTGGGCGCAGATAAAACCTAGGGTCACAACGGTGCTTTTATGGAGGTCATAGAGTGACTACATGATTTTTGAGAAATTTTTTCCAATTGTATGCCTTGATTAGAAACAAGCGTTAGTATATTATTCTAAGATAGGGTTTCCTTCTCAAAATAGGATGGTCGACTTCAAAATCATATTCTTGAGCCACATTCCAGCACACAAGAGTGTCTTGTTTGGGGAAGTGAGGTTTTTTTGTTTTGTTTGGTGGTGGTGGGGGGGAGGGCAATCATCATTTTCATAAGATCTGGAGCTGCCGGGTTTGAAAACCAACTCTTTCAGAGGTGACCCCAGGGTGTGATGTAAGAAAATCCATTTTTCTGCATACCCTGACACCGTCTACATTTTTTAGTGCAGCGAGTGGGGAAAGGAACAAGAGGTCACTGTTGGGTGTTTTCAGACCGCCTTGAGGCCGCCCGCTGTTCCTAGGTGCCCAGCCCCCCTACCCCTTCCACACCGGGCACTCCCCGCAGCTCCGCCCGGAGCGCCCCGCACACAGCCCTGCTCACCATCCCTGCGGGAGGACGATGGACTCTCCTCACTCGCCCCGCGCTCTCTGTTTCCAGAATATCACGCTACGGACCAAACAGGTCGGTGTGAGGAGTCTGGGAGGGAAAAAGTGCTCTCGTCAGAAAACCACGGCGGCGGGCCACCATCCCGCCTGCTACCCGGGGAGGTGGCCCCCCCCACTCCCCCCTCCCGCCCCGTCCCGCACTGCAGATCCAGCACCGTTATCACCAGATCCGACGCCGTGACCCAGCAGCACCCCCTCCCTCCTTCCGAGTCAAGACTGAAGCCCAGTGTGTGGGATGGCAGGTTCATTCAGGTTCCGTCCCGGGAGCCTGTGTCTTCTCCATGAGCAAAGAGCATGTGACATGCGGAGGAGAAGGCGGTGAAGGAACCTTTCACTGCGGCCCGTCTGGCGTGCGTGGCGTGTGCGGGCCCTCGGGCCTCCGCAGTGCCGCCAGCTGGGCCTTCAGAACCTGCGTCTGACTGTGAGTCTGTGCCACGTGGTGCGGCCTCGGCATCTATTAACCGTCCTAAACCAACCGCGCGTGCCCTTCGGGGGCCAAGCACGCGCTCCCCACTCATCCCCATCTCCGTCTGCGTCCTTGAAGGCGCCCTGGTTAACGCGGGAGCCCAGGGCCCTCCGGAAACACAGACTGGCATGAGGAAACACAGACTGGCATGACCTCCGGGCAGTCTCCAGACCTCGGACTTGCCTTGTCTGCGAATCCCTGGTGGTTCCACGTCACCCACGTTTTGCAGGGCGCGTGCCACCCATCCGCGTTTCAGAAACCCTGGGGTCGCAGGCAGGAGGCCAGGCTGGGTGGGCTGGCAGAGGTGGCGCCCAGGGAGGGGGCCAGCAGAGAGTGCGTCCCTGTGTCTGCGGAGAAGGGGGCCTTTCACGGCCACGGGCAGCGGGCCGGGGCCTGCCTCGCATCACTGTTCTCACCCCAAAGGGCCTGCATTTCCGGACCCGTTAGCGGGTAGCTGGTCATCCTGGAAGCGTCACTTCACGGCCCCGAAAATCATCTCCTTCATGTTCGCAGCGAGCCGACGCGGCTGGACAAACTGCCCAGCCCACATTCTCTCTCAATCCTGTGAGCGGGTCTGACTGCTGACAACCAACGACAGGCAATCCAGCCCAAGTCCTTTCACAGCAAACGCCAGAAGCAGCGAATCCCTTCTCCTCACTCAGCAGGGCCCCGGCCCCGCGCCCCGCCTGTCCCTCCCTCTGCCCCACCCGGGGCTGAGCCCGGCCTGGCCCCGAGCATCATCAGCCCCAGGACCTGTCCCCACAGACTTGCCTTGACACGGAGCGCGCTGACGCGGGCTGCTCCGAGGCGTCCCATCGAACACCCTCTCTGTGCATGTCTGCAGCCGGCGATGGACAAGACACGCTGTCTGAAAGACCCCCATTCGCGGCCTGGAGCAGCCAGCTGGCAGGTCGAATTGTGGGTGGGCGGGGAGGGGCTCCCCGGCGAGGCCCCGGCTGCCAGGTGCGGGCAGCTCCCGTTTCTCGGTGAGGCGTCACGCACGGGTGAGTAATGAGTGATCTGAAGAGGACCGGGTGGGGTCGTGTTTGCAGCGACCTGGATCTGTCAGCCAGCCGCTGAGACTGTGGACGGCGTGTCACTGACAGCGCAGCCTGGACGGGGTTCCTGCCCCACGTCCCCGGAGACTTCGATGAGGGCTGATAACACGATGCTTGCTCCGCTGTCTGCAAGCTCCTCGGGGCAAGTCGGCAATCGGTGCGGAAAGTCTTCCACACGGAACACGGCGGGAGAGGGTGCTGGCTGTGGTAGGGCTGGCGACCTACAAAGGACGAGGCAGAAACGGTCCTCCGTCGGTGGGAAAGTTCAGGGCGTCACGGACTCTCAGAGTGGAAAAGACCTTCATCCCTGAGCTGCTGACGAAATTCAGGGCCAGCCCTGAGCACACAGCACTTCCTGGCCCAGAATCTCCAGGGCACAGTGCAGGACAAGCTCCTGAGGTCGGGGGGGAGGGGGCACCACAGGGTGGGGAAGCAGAGCTGCCAAGAGGAGGAGGTGTGAGTTCCCAAGATGTTATTTGATGTGCCCGATATTATTAATCAAGACGCAGAGGTAAAGCTATAATAAGGGTTTCCCCATTTTCAAACAAGCTCTTCTTAGTATTTTTAACAAACAATGAACTCAAGGTTGTGCAGACCACCCCATTGTTCCAGACACCCTAACATACATTTCCAGATCCAGAATATCCCGCCAAACAGGAGGCCAGCATCAAATCGGTGCCGCGTGGAATTGCTTATGCTAAATCACGTTTTCTTTTCACGACATCAGCTCCCTTCCATTATCTGGAGAAGAAGACTCTGAAAGGGATGGTATTCTCGGAGGCCAGTGAGTGAGCCTCTCGTCCCCCTTCAAGAGCTGAGACAACTGAGAAATAAGCAAACAAGGCGGCATGGTGGAAAGCCAAGGTAACATCTTCAGATGGCAACCTAGCGTGGACGAAGGTTCCGGCGACAGAACTACTTAGCTTCGTTCGCAGAATCGGGAGGCGAGTCCAACCAGCAGCAGGCAGCCTTCCCATTGTGTCCATGGCACTAGACGCTCCCATGGAGGAGCTGGCAGTCGCCTAGGGAGCAAAGAAGAGCCCGTTCCCAGCAGGTGCCTCTGTCTCTGGCAGAGGGAGGTACAGCTGTGCTGCTCCTGCCCGGATCTGCTCCCCAAGAACTCACACAGGAAGTGAGGAAGGGGGAGGGGCCTGTAAGAAAGCATCTCCTACTTGGAAGGAGACTTCAGGAGTCGGGGGCAACAGCTTTTCCTCCCAGACCCTAAAAGTAACCCCGTGCCCCTGAAAGCTGTTACTGGGGCTCCTGTGGTGCAGCATGAGTGTCATTCTTTGTTAGAGCCTCTGATTGCATTTTGCCCGATGTTAGCCCCAGATCGGTCCATATGTATACACACATGTATACACCGAGTGGCCCGACTATGATGATTTCTGAACGCATCATCATCTGGCCACTCAGTGTATATATATATATATATATTAGAGGCCCGGTGCATGAATTCGTGCATGGGTAGGGTCCAGCCAGCCTGGCCAGGGGGAGGGGACAAGGGTGGTTGGCCAGCCTGCCTACTGGTCGAACTCCTGGTCGAGGGGACCATTTGCAGATTAGCCTTTTATTCTATAGGATAGACCCTGAGTGGCCAGATGATTATGCGTTCAGAGGTCATCATCATCTGGCCACGCAGTGTATGTGCTATGTAATAGATGCAGGCCTTACTAGCACACATGTTCAATGTTCTCCTTGTCTGCAACGTGTTCCCATCTCCCTCCCTCTCCTCTCCTCTCCTCCCCTCCTCTGCCTTTTCCTCCTCTTCCTGTTCTTTCTCCTCCTCCTCCTCCTCCTGGTTCTGCTTCTGCTCCATCTCCTTTCTCTTCTTCTTGCCCTCCTCCCTGGCCTCCTCCTCTTTCTTGGTAGTTGGTTGTTGCCATCATCAAATCCCCGAGTCTCACGTCTTATCCAGCCCTGAAAGCCACCTGGAATGTTTTATTTAAATGTTTAAATAAATTTATTTATAAATAAATAAACACCGGCTTTACCTCATAAAGCGAATATACCCTGGCAGGCCATACGTCAAGGAGACGTTTTTCCACACACCACGGCGCGCTTCATCTCAGGAGTTCCGATTGTCTGTCAAAATCAAAACGCAGCACGGGGCTTTGCCCTCCACACCGGAGCCATCATCTGACAATCGATCGCTCTCTGTTCTCCGCTCCCGAGGTGCGTGCGTCCAAGAGGAACGCCCCAGAATAGATGGCTTTGGGGCATTTGCACCTGAGAGTCTACAGGAATCTCAAAGGTAACATATCTTCAAACGGAAGTGATGGCCTCCCTTTGAAGTCTTTCCCCACAGAATTCCCTTTCCATGGGAATATCTTTGCCCTGCAACCTCCCAAAAATGTAGGCATCACCAGTTTGGCAAACGCAACGAAACATACGCTGAAGCGAGTGTTGCGTATTGCAAACGAAGTTGACGTTGGAAGGTAGGCCTGGAGCCTGGCTGGTGTGTCTCAGGGGTTGAGCATGGCCCTATGAACTGCTCACGGTCCAATTCCCGGTCAGTGGGGGCCATGCAGGAGGCAGCCGACCCGTGATTCTCTCCCATCATCGATGTGTCTCTCCCTCTCCCTCTCCCTTCCTCTCCGAAACCAATACAAAGACTTTTCTGAAAGCGTGCGCGGAGCCAGCATCTGCAATGTGGCCTGAGCAGTGACCCACTCTCCAGCGAAGCAAGCGTGACTCCTTCGATCCAAAATCTCTCTTTGCCCAGACTTCCACGTAAGGAGAAGGCGAGAAAAAGAACAGAACGGAGGGAGAAATCTCTTTCTTAGTCATTCCTTCACGGAGGGCCCTCCATCTTTTCCTCGTTTTTAGTTGGTGTTTTTTTCTTCTTGAAAACTTAGTTTATTATCCATTTATTTTGAAATGCAACTTCCCTGTTCCTGTGCGATGCAGGCAGCATTGACGTCGACTTGTGGGTTCTTGTTCTTATCCACAGTTGTCATTATTCTTCTTTCCATGCCATCATTACGCCGGTCACATTCACATCACTAACACGCACTGGGCCCAATGAGTGTCAGCTGTTTGCTGAATGACAGTGAGGACCAGGGGTCTCCTCAGACTTTTTAAACAGGGGGCCAGTTCACTGTCCCTCAGACCGTTGGAGGGCCGGACTGCAGTTTAAAAAAAAAAAAAGCTATGAACAAATTGCTATGTGCACTGCGGGCCCGAGACGAGTCGGCTGCTAAGCAGGACAGGCAGCGGCACCTGGTGGGCCGGATACATGTCCTCGGCGGGCCGCATGTGGCCCACGGGCCGTTGTTTGAGGACCCCTGGGAGGGTGAGAAGCAGCCACACGGGGCCGGCCCCGCACTGTCCTCCTCTCACTGGCCTCCAACATGCATGGAAGCGTTGGCCTCCGTTCTTCGTTCACAACGTCCTGCTCCTGACGCAGCTTCTGGGACCTTCTAGGACCGCTGTGCTTCCAGAGCGACGGCTAACTGGCTGTCTGCAGTCAGCTGCCTTTCGAGAAGGATGGCTTACCTGTGACGAATGTTCTGTGCAGAACCCATGAGAGCGCCCACAGCGGGAACCGTCTGGAAGCTCCGTGTCGCCTGGTGCTACCTGAAACCACAGGCATCCTCCCTCCTTGGGCATCGGTCCAACAGCGAAGGGAAAAGACTAGAAGTCGTAAAGGCAGAGGGATGCTCTGAGGAGGACTGCCTCATAGGCTCTTCCGTTTTCACTTTCATTTGTCCATGACAGGCCACACGCAGCACTACCTTGCATTAGCTTCAGGGGGGCCGCGTATTAGACAATCACGCACCTCACGGAAGGATCCCGGTGAGCGCTCCGGTGCTGCCCTGGCCCGTGCCCAGTTCGCACAGTCTCGTTGACGGGAGGAAGAGCGCTCCTGGCTAGTTCCAGAACAGCCGCGGGGACGCGAAGTGCCGCCGAAGGACCTCGTCGATGATGTGCTCCTCTTGAGTCCTTGCTTAACCCAGGCCACTGTCCACTCCCTTCCCATTGTTTATGTCTGCTTCCCAGCAGGGGTGGCTACAAGGAACCTTTTAATATGTGTCTCTGACAACAGCTGTAAAGAGACTGAGTCGGAATTACTGTCTGCAATAAAGAGGGTGAGCAGGGCTCTGCGGCCAGCGAGCCGCGGCTGTGCAGTGAGCTCGCGGGAGGGACAGTCTGAGACCTCCTGCGCCGCTGCGGTGCCACACGGGGCATTTGTTCTTGTGACCAGGTCAGTCTGCAGTCCGAGTAATCCCATTTTGTGGACCTAATATTTCGGATGCCATCTCAGTGTCAGTATTTACTCTTGGCATCCTCGCCTGGAGGAGAATCATAACCGACCGCTCGTCACACTGCTGACACCAGCCACCCCTCTTCCCGAGGGAGGGGGCTGGCCTTCGCGACTGCGGCCGCTGGCAGGGGGCATCCAGCCACGGCTCCCCGGTGCTTTCTTGCAAGTCATGCAAACGGGAAGCATTCACGATCGCCCCCCTAAAAATTCAATTCGGTCTATCCCCAAGCCAAAAAAATGTTCTGTGCCTTAGTCTCTCATTGTTCTGTGTCTGTGTGCCTGCTGTTACTGCATTAAAGTCGATTAGACAATAGCAGAGAAAACCAATCAACTAATTGATGGAGATGTCGACGTGGCTTCCCCGAGCGGAAAATCTTAAACTCATAGAGACATTTCATCTTTCTGAACTGGACATTCTGCCGAAATAAATGAAGACAGATGGCCTCACCCAGAAGCTAGTCATCCTGATGACGGATCTCGGGGAATCGCAGCTGTAAGCAATGGTGACCTTTGACATCTCACGCGTAGACGGGTTTGGGGAGAGAGGGGGACAGTGTGTGGGCACAGCTGCTTCTCTGATAGGAACGCTGACAGAGCTGCTGGGATCATTTTTTTTGTTTAAATTCTGCATCTCATTAGCTTTGACAGCAAAGGCTGGTCGTGTGACTGATGTATTCACATTCTCCCACCGAGAGACGTCGCAGTCCGGTCAGCCATGCCAGAACCCAACGCCGCCCTCCGAATTATCACACACCTAGCCCCTTGCCATGCCATGCTGTGCATTGTACGTTTGTGACGTCAGGAAGACGCGATCCGCGGACAGCGAGAGTAATGAAAATGAGGATATCTGCACACTCGTGAGCCTCTTGGGTCTGTGTGTCTGGCCAGGGAATTAGAGTAGACACTGAACGCCGGGGGTTGTTTTCCTGAGGCTGGATAAGCATGCCAATGGGCGGTGATAAATGGGAAGGTGCAAAAGGAGTCTCTTATCTCTACGGAGGCGAACAGGTACTTGACAACTATTCCTACATTCTCTGTGTGTGCGCAGATAAGGGGGCACAGCCAGGCTCCCTGGAATCTTACGCTGAGTGCTTCTGCCTCTTTCTCGGTGAAGACTGGTTCAGAGAGTCCAGACACCGCAGACCGACACTGAAGCACGGGTGGAGAGAAGGCGGCGGTGGTGACAAGGATGCAGTCATTGTGGAAGGACCCAGAAGGACGGGAAGAAACCGTGCAATCTGGATGTTCTTATGAACCGTTACTGTTAATGGTCCAGATTGATTGGAAAAATCAGAGTAAGAATTAACTAGCGTGGTCAACTCCCATCAATGCTGAAAAAAATGCATCCGTCCCACGGCTGACGAGATTTTAACGTGAAATAAAACGTGAAAGTGAAAGGAACACATGGGAAGTTCAAGCTGATTACCAGTCTACTCCTCAGGGGGCCGATAATGAACAAAGCAATGAAACCGAAATTATTTATCAAACTGAACGCAGGAAATAAAACACAGTGTCACTGGGCGATATTCTCATCAATGGGACCGATCGAAATACTTGCTGTCCATCTTTTGCCTAGAAAACAGGAAATGTCATGTCACTGATGGAAGCTTGTGCTCCTCCGTCTGTAAAATGCGGGTAATGAAATGACGGCTCGTTGTCGTGGAAGTTACACCAATTACACTTATCCTGGGCACACCCACAGTGCCCCGTGATGGGCTGTCTTTGCCTCGCCTCTGCCAGCAGACAGCATCCTCTGCCCACCTTCTGAGAACTTCATGCGAGCACCCTGCCTAACCCTGGGGGTCGGCCAACCTCGCAACCTCTCCTGACACTGGTTTGCTCAGAGATCAGACCTAAGCTACCTTTTAAGGAGCTAAGTTACTCAGTGCATTAAGTTAGACGTTCCCATTCCTAATTTCTACCGAGGACTATTGGCTTTAAGCATCCCCATATGCTAAGGAGAAATCCTAGCCAACACAAACAGGCCACGTACAAGACAGGAAAGCTCTGTGGGGTTCTCCCAGCTGTGGAAGGACACTGGGCAGGAAGAGACAAGACTGAGGAGGAGGATTTTCTTGGAGAGAGTTCTCAAGAGTACTACAGGCTTTCCACTTTGCAAAAGGGTGAATCTGAAGTGGAAAACCTGTATGTGCCCTCTGGCCCCATCCAGGTAGAAGGAACAGTGGGCACCACCATCCAGATGAAGGAACTGGTTTTGCCTATTAAAGGCACAGAAAGAAGGCTGTTATTGCTGTATATCAGAACACCCTGAAATTTTGATGTGTTAAACAGCGGTCATTAATTTGGCTCACCTTTCTATGAGTCAGAGATGTGGTCTCAGCTGGACTCCCTCCGCATCAGAGGTCAGCAGCCAGGTTGGTGGTGGAGTCGGGGGGGAGAGGGTGGGCACTTCTGGATACTGGACTGCCTCGACTGTGATAGCGCGTCTCTGCTCCACGCGCTCTCTCATCCTCCAGCAGGCAGCCCTCGCGGCAGCTGGGCAATGACCCAGAATGCAAGGTGAAGCACACGAGGCCTGCTGATGCCTGGACTGGGAACAGACAACCTCAGTTCTGCTGCATTTCTTTCAACAAACGAGGCCAAGAAGGCCAACCCAGACTCATGATATAGAGAAATAAACATGTCACGTGGGAGAAGATTCAAAGTCATATTTGCCATGACCCACGGATCCAGGGAAGGTGCTATTTGGCTACGCTTGCCATTTATACCATGTTGGTGGTGCAGTGAAAGCAATGAGAGGGCTTGGCAGGGCCAGAGTAAAGAGCTGGCCACGGGAAAGAGATGGAGTCTTTCTTCCAGGTGCAGCATGCGTCACTGGACGCTCGTGTGAGCTATTCCTTAGGGATCCTGCATAGGAAACAGGCTGCAAAGGGAAGGAGCAGGAGCAGAGTGGTCTTTTAAAAGTAATGGCAGTGATACAGGCAATATTTGATGGTGTCCTGGATGAGCAGCTGGGGAGCTGGAGAAATTCAATGAAACTGGCTGGAGTCCCAGAAGAGCCAGCCATTCCAGTGGGTAGTTGTAATGTGGACGATGTCTCAAAGAGATAAACACCTATAAACACACCACCCAGGATAGGTCAGAGAAGGCTGAAGACTCCCTCTCAGCATCATACCACATGCCAGGACTGCTCCCTATATCTGGGGTTGACCAGATGCCCCTTCCGCCCAGTTTCTCTTGCTGTCATCACGCCTGTGAGTGTTCTTGGCACTCTGCGCTGTGATCAAGCCCAGACTCTGATTGCTTGGCAGTCTGTTTGGAAATAGTCCCCAAGTGATTGATGCCAGCCCACAACAAGGTTAACTCAAAGTCAATGTCCCTCTGGGTCACAAATGTAAGTCTGAGGTCAAAGACATTCTTCCCATGCATGCAGGTCCACTGAGACCTATAACCACCAGATCAGCTCTGCCAAGCTTCCCACCGGGTGGAGGGAGGGAGACTCAGAAAATCAATAATATACTTGTTTCCAGCGGAGGGTAGCCTTTGGTGCTTCATGCATTCTGCTTATTACCTTCCTTTGTGATCAGCTCGCCGTTTCTGTAGCTGGATTAGATATGGACTTTTTTCTCTATGAGAAACAAGCTGGCCCATGTTAGATGCAGACTGCCCACCATGGTTATGCTAGTCCACGTTCTGTGCCCAAATGGTTGACCCCCTGAAAAGGAAAAATAATGAGAAAACTATATTAGTGTCACAGACACATTTTACTGATTTGTCCATAAAAACCCTAGTCACCCTGACTGCTCCCCTTTTCCCCACACCCTGCTCTACTTTCCATGTATTTTTTCTCATAGTCCTCATCATCTCATAACAAATTTCAATTTAAGACTATCATGTTTTCATTGCTTTCTGTCTTCAAACCTCCACCGATTCCACTGGAATATAAACTCCAGAGTGCAAGAATCTTTGTCTGCTTTTCTCCCCGATGAATCACAAGTGCCAAGCCGATGTCTGGAACACAATTGGTACTCCATCAAGTGGTTGTCAAATGAATGAATTGGAGTCCTCCCAACAGGCAAGCAGCTGGGAGGAGAGCGAAGAAACAGACTAACTCGGACTCCTGTACTTTCTTCTCCCGGAGGAAGTAGGAAGGCGGGTCTCCACACCCTTCCTCGCCGTGTCCCTTCTTCTGACCTAACGTTTGCTTCCAAATCTCGTTTGATCGCCTGGCTTTCACTCAACTGTCTCCCGGGAATCTGATTGCTATTTATTCACACTTGAGTGACAATCAATGCTGTTGCTTTCTGAAAATTATAGTTTCTATTCTTATTCCTCAACTCCTAACTCATCCCAAATACCTCCTTCTATATTACCTTTTAACCCTCAACCTGTGAGTCTGGCCTTTGATTCCTTGTTCCAGGGCATCTTGGTTGGAGGAAGTTTCACAGCCTTCTGAGCGCTCGAGTGGTAGGAAGTGGTTGGTATCACTCTACCCAGTTGAATCAGAGCCAAAGCACAAAGCTGTTTTGATCTGTGTCAGAACGTGTTTCTCCAACAGTGGGTGGCCCTGAACTGATTTTAAGCGTGCCTTCGCCATGACCACACCTTTGCATGAGCGCCATATCATGAACTCATGTTTCACTACTATCGCCGCGCAAACAGGCACCCCCACCACTGTGCGTAGACCGTGCTGTACGTTGCTGCCTGAATACCCATCTGAGAACCTCTTTTGATCCAAAACTGACAACAGTCTGGTTCCCTACCTGACTTTCTTCATTGATTTTCTTGGGCACGTAGCTCCCAACACTATCTGAGTAGTTAAAACAACAGGGAATTTTTTTTTTTAATCAAAAGTTGGAGGGCTCAGGATTAATAACACTGTAAGACTGAGTGGTGGGGAAGAGCATTCCAGTAGAGGGAACAGCCAATGCGAAGGCTTTGGAGTGTCAAGAACTCAGTGGGATCTGATCATAACAGTAGATGGTGTGACTACAGGCAGACAAAGACCCCAGCGGGATCTGCTATTAACAGTAGGTGGAGTGGCACAGGCGGGCACACAAGGATGAAAGTAGCACAAAGTGAGTTTGCAGGGAAGCAGAGCCCGGCATCTATGGTCATGGGTTTTGCCCAACGTGGTAAGAAGCCTGGTGTTTATTCTAAGAGCGACTGGAACATATTGGAGTAGAACACATTAGGCAGAAATCGACATGTGAATTTGTCTAAAAGAAATCATTCCTGCCGATGCACGAGGAATAGAACGGAGGGGGCATGAATGGAAGGCAAGAAACCAATGATGTGACTACTGTTGAATTCCAGAGGAAAGATACTGACTTTCTAAGGGGATTTTCAGAGCAAGGGCCAGCATGTTGGTGTTAGAGGGATTCTTGACAACATTCCAGGGCAGTGTTCAGCACGTCCCCTCTCGCGGGAACTACCTATGTCTGTAGGCACACAGGAGCGGTGGGAGGAAGAATGCCAGGATAAAAGGGAGACAAAAGAACAATTAAAAGAAAAAGTCTTGAGGGACACAAGGAGGCCAGTTGGAAGGGTTAGCCTTGGAGATGAGCCGCCTTCTCACTATAAGATGCTTGGAAAGGAAGACAGGTAACTGGCCGAGCGAGAAAGCCTGAGTGTGTGGCACATCCAGGAAGCAGAGCGGCGTGACTGTCCTGTTCCAGGCCATTTCCTATCCACATCCGACTGGCCCTGGGCGAGGTAGAGAGGACAAGAGGTGCCCCCGTCCCCTGCCGGTCCAGGGACCAGCACCCTCGGGGATTTGAAGAGCATCAGATGGTGAGGGTCGGGAAGAAAAGGGATGGTTGAGGAACCGTGGTGGGATAAGCTTCTAGAAGCACAGGGGAGCAAAGAGCCTGACAATTCCGCTCCTTTTCTAGTGCACCCGAAGATGTGGAGCTGCTCCGAGAGACAGCCACTCCAGAAAGAGAAGCCAGCGCGGTGGACACAGAGGGGGCGGAGCGGGGCGCGTTGGGGGAGGAGCCCAGAACTCGCACTTCAGAGCCTTCCTCCAAGTCCAGACGGAGAACGCCAGGCGGGAGTGTATGCCGAGCAGTGACTGCGTGCACGGGGACTGAGTGGGGTCAGAGCTATTTGCAAACGGCGGAGTGTCGGTTTGAGGAGTCAGATAAGCCACGATGGGGAATGTAGCTGCTGGAGGTGGTGAGACTGACCAACCAAACCAAAATTCCGTCCAGAAGACTCCCCGGGGGCTCCGGCCTGGGGAGCAGTTGGTCACTCCGGCAGGAAAGCCAAGCCACGCAGGACGGGGGGCTCCCAAGCTGTGCTGCAGGCTGAGCTGCTGGTCTCCCCACAGGTGGACTTGGAGCTCCCTCCCTCTCCGCCATCCCCCAAACCCCTTCCTCACCTTCCTGTTCCCCAACTTCACTTTCCCCTGACAAGCTGGAACCAGCGCCTGTCTCCGAGAGAAGCCAGATGCCACGTCGCATCGGGGGGCCTGGTCTAGAAAACAGCACCCCTGCCCCCGACTGCACCCCGTGGCCCCAGCTCCGGCGACCTGGGCAGAAAGGGGTCCACTCCGCCTGAGCGATGCTCTCTCAGGAGGGCATAAACGGGCTCAGGAAAGACATTTGAGCAAAAACCCTTTCTGAGCGAGTCCGAACTCGACGGGGGCTCAGCTGATTGGTGCACGGTCCCCTGCCCCGGAAGGTCACAGGTCACGTCCCAGCCCGGGCACACAGCCAGGCTGAGGGTTGGGGCACACACTGCAGGCAGCTGCTGGGTGCTTTTCTCTCACGCTGACGTTTCTCCCGCGCTTTCCCTTCCTCGCTCTCTAAAACCAAGAAAGACGCATCCTGTGGTGAGGATTACAGAAAGAAAGCCGAAGCCTCGGTCCCCAGGTCGCCCACCCGCCCCTCCCTCCCCCAGGGCAGGCCCTCGCGGTCAGGGTACCTTTCCGTGGAGCTCATCCTGTCCTGGGGAGCCCCCACAGTCCCCTTGGAGCTCAGTCAGCCTTCTAATGTCGCTGTGTCGCCTCCATCCCATCTGAAGCGATGCCCTCCTGAGCGGCTCAAGGCGGGGACAGTGGGAATGTGGGCGGCCCTATGGAGTGAGTCCGTTTGGGGCTGATAGAGGCAGGGCCGAAGTTCGAAGCGCTGGCAGAAACAGTGCCCATTGGGCGCTGCCGTCACACACCAGCCTGACCGGCCTCGGCGGGGCCGGAGGGAGGGGCGGCAGAGAGAGGCCAGGCCCACATACATCACCCAGGACTTACCCTGCTGAGCAACACGCGGCGTGGCACTGGTTGTGAGCCGGCTCTGTCTCTTGTGCCCTGAAAGGCACCTCCAGTGCCTGACAGATGTGACTGCTTTGTCCGGGGAAACGGGAGTCCGCTCCCCGCCTCCTCCCGCCTCCGAGGTGGCCAGCCAGGCCCCTGCACAGGCCCCTCACGCGACCTCCTGCCCCTGGGAAGGGCCGGTCCTCGCTGCTGCCCACAGGCAGCCTTTCCAACACACAGAGGGGCCTCCTGCAAACCTTCGCCTCCTCTTCTGTGCACTCTGACATGGTCTGCACGCCCCCCCAGGCCGCCCGGGGAGATGGTCTGCATGGCCCAACATTGCCACCTGCTGGCCGCCTGCACCCTCACGCTGATGCTCTCCTGGTCCGACACTCGGCCTTTTCTCCGATCCACAAACATTTCCCTGTTACGTTTCCACTTAAAACCACAGCAGCGGGCTGATCGTCAAATACGCGCCCTCAGGCCCTGCCAGTGGGAATCGGGGGACCTGGCCCCGGGGGTGTGGTCAGCGAGGCGAGGCCCAGGCCCCTGCCCGCCACGCGCATCAGGCCCTGCGCGGCGCCCGGACGGCGGATGGCCAGCTCTTGGCTCTGCCCGCCTGTGTCCGGCTCCACGTGGTCCCACTCGGAACAGACCCAGAATGAAGCCCTTCATTTGCCTGCAGGGTGGCTGCATTCACAGGCGCCAAATCCACGGCCTTCAGACAGGAAGACACGAAGGTCACTCATGGAGCCAGGGCCCGACGGCGTTTCCCGGACCTGCGCTCAGGTGAGCCCTGGCGCTCCCACTTCCTGCCGCCCCCCGGGCAGGTGACGGGCAGCTCGGGACAAAGGAGCGCCTGGCAGGGCCCCTCGCAGCCGTGCCTCCCAGCCTGGCCCTCTGCCCGCCGGGTTTACCCAGCTCTTTCCATGCTGAAGAGTGTGCGTGAGCATGTGAGCGTGTGTGAGTGTGTGTGAATGTGTGTGTGTGATTGTGTGTGTGAATGTGTGTGTGAGCATATGTGAGTGTGAGTGTGTGTGTGTGTGAGAGTGTGTGTGGGCATGTGTGAGTGTGAGTGTATGTGTGTGTGAGCATGTGTGTGGGCGCACGTGTGTGAGCATTGAGTGAGTGTGTGTGTGTGTGTGAGCATGTGTGAGTGTGTGTGTGTGAGTGTGAGTGTGTGTGTGAATGTGTGTGTGAGCATATGTGAGTGTGTGTGTGTGAGCATGTATGAGTGTGAGTGTGTGTGTGAATGTGTGTGTGAGCATATGTGAGTGTGTGTGTGTGAGAGCATGTGTGAATGTGAGTGTGTGTGTGTGAATGTGTGTGTGAGCATATGTGTGTGTGTGAGCATGTGTGAGTGTGAGTGTGAATGTGTGTGTGTGAGTGTGTGTTACCTTTCAAACTTTAAAATGACTTCACAGCAAAGAGTTAAGGTAGATCAGTATGTGTGTTTGAAAGGCCCAAATGCTGGTTTCCCCCATTTTTCTTCCCTCCTGCAAATGAGGGTGTGTCAAAGGCCGAATCCAAGCCCTTGTGAGAAAAGGGAAATACGCTGAGAAAAGGATCACAGACCCCACGCTGAACCCGAAAGGTCAGAGGTGGAGGGCTGCTGACCTCGGGGTGCACACCCACGCCCAGGACTCCAGGCAGGGGGACGCCCACGCCCACGCCCAGGGCTCTGGCTATTTTCCCGGGAGCCATCCCTGGCCGTGAACTTGCAGAGATGAAACTGCGTGCACCATGCACCGTGTTAGCCTTGAACACACTGCAAATTGCTCTTCGGAATATTTGGACTAATTTACATGGTTACCAGCAACATCCGGGCATGCTCTTTTTAAGCTCCCTGCTAGTGTGCTTAATATAGTGCCTTTTCTACTTCTATCTGCTCTGCTCCGAGCTACATATGTTTATATCCGTGCTCGGAACGGCAAATCCACCCCACACGCGTGCCGTTCTCCTTCTCACTGCTGAAGCAAGACACTCCTGACCAAGTGCACGCACACACGCACTCACTCACACATGCTCACATGCGCATGCACGCACATACATATACACACACAGTCACACACACTCACGCATGCTCGCACATACACATACACACAGTCACACATGCTCACACATGCTCACATGTGCACACACACTCACACACACACATACACACACTCACACGCACAGAATCCTCTGCTGCTGAGGCTGGACTTGCCGCCAATCCCTCCTCGAGGCAGCTCTGCAGCAATCACTCCCGCAGAGAGCTGGTGCCCAGGGCAGAGCCCCCGGCCGCCCAGGAATGGCTCCTCCCCAGCACTGACCACGCGCCCTGCACCCCACCCCCAGAGACGGGCTGCGGAGAGTCTGAGCATGAACGGAGCCGCCTCCCCTGGGCCCCTGAGCCCATTCCGCCCCCCCCCCCCCCGCATGCTCCACCCCTTCACTGGGCCCTGTGACCTCAGGGTTCATTGTGGTACCCTCCACAGACCCAGCCTCCTGGCGGGCAGCCTAGGCTGGAGATGTGAGTGTTCAGCTGCAGTAACTTCCCGGCTGGGTGCTCTCTCCAGAGAAACTGTTCCCGCACGGTGACCACCCCTGCCCGCTGGCATTAGACCACAGCCAGGACGGGCAGAGGGTTCAGACTTGGTAACGTGCCACATCACCAGTTCCCCAAGGTTTGGCCCCCGGGTGTGGACGCCACATGAGGCCCGCGCAGGAGATGGGAATGTAATACCTGGGCATCCGTGTGGGGCTGAAGGGCCATCCTGGGCCTGCCTGGCCTCTCCTCCTCTCTGGGACTTTCCCATAAGAGTCGCCTGTGGGAGGTACATCTCCTGGTGGACACACACACAGACAGACAGATGGGGAAGCAGACTACACGGGCCCCCTATAAAATAAAAGGCTAACATGCAAATTGTCTCCTCCACTGGGAGTTTGACCGGGAGTTTGACCAGGGGGCAGGCTGGCCGGCCAACTTCCCGCAGCCCCTCCCCACGGCCGGCCCCGCCCCCGATCGGCCCCAATTGGGGCAGGGCTGGCCGGACCCCACCCATGCACCAATTCGTGCACCGGGCCTCTAGCTTGCATGTGCATGTGCATGTATTGCGCACTGTATGCCCCACGCTGGCTATGTGTGTCTAACACACATCCGTGTCCGTGCCTAGGAGGCGGCATCACTGGGGGATGAAGCGCTGGCCGGCTCCGCATCGGCTCCCGCTCCCAGTGGCCCTGAGCCCCAGGCACCACTCCGCCCAGGGCTGTGGCGGGTGGGCAGAGGAGAGATGCGGCTCTTCCTGCTCGAGGCCGGGACAGGCTCCCGCTGACATGCATGTTGCTCTCGCTGCTCAAGTCGGACCCGCCCTCACCCACAGCTCGTCCATCGGGGAGGCCCGGCTCGGCCCTGTGGCTCCTCGGGGATGAAGGGCCTCCCTGAGAGACCCCGACCTCAGGCCTGCCCGGGGGCCCTGGCAAGGACGTTTCTGGTTCTGCTCCGGGAGTTTCTCAGAGGGAAGCCGGCCGGGAGGAAGGCTCGGGCCTGGATGTCCCCACCGCCCGGGGCCAACCGCGTCCTTTCCTCTCTGGACACGGGACACGTCTTCCCGGAGGAGTTTCCCTCCAAATCCTCGGAAACCGCAGCTGCAGCAGCGACGGACCGCCCTCCCGCCCTCCAGGAAAGCCCGTGCTGTCGCGCCTGGGGACGCCCCGCGCACAAGGACCGCACGGCCTCTGCACAGAAGAGAAACAGGCCAGCTGGGGAAGCCCGGACGGCACCCGCTCCGGCCTGACGCGCAGGCCGTCCGTCCGACAGTGACCGACCGCCTTTCCTGCGCTCCTCCGCTGCTCACACATCTGCAAACGGGGCCTCGATGAGGCCGGACGAGCCGGAGGGAACGCCCCTGGAGACTGCTTCTAGCCCGGGGGCTGCTTGGGCTATTGTTCTGCTGGTGGGTGAGCCTTGACCTAGGAACCAGGAGGTCAGGGTCCGATTCCCGGTCAGGGCACAGGCCCAGGTGGCGGGCTCGATCCCCAGTGGGGGGCGTGCAGGAGGCGGCCGGTCCATGATTCTCTCTCATCGTGGATGTTTCTCTCTCTCCCTCCCTCTCCCTTCCTCTCTGACATCAGTAACAATATATTTAAAAAAGAATGCCTTCTTAGCTGACTGTGAAAGTTGTTCCCTCTGATTGTAGCCGAGAGTCCGACACGCACACACCCACCTTCCGGGCAGCCGCGCGGCTGTTTTGCTGCCATCGGTCCCGGCAGCGCCTCGCTGCGTGCTTTTCTGGCTAAACGTCTCCTTCACGTGTGAGCATGCGTGAGTGTGTGTGACTGTGTGTGTATATGTATGTGCGTGCATGCACATGTGAGCATGTGTGAGTGAGTGCGTGTGTGTGTGCACTTGGTCAGGAGTGTCTTGCTTCAGCAGTGAGAAGGAGAACGGCACGCGTGTGGGGTGGATTTGCGTTCTGAGCACGGATAAAATGATGTGCACAATATGCTTAATGTAATCTGTTCTTTTTACATGTATTTCAGTGCTTCCTGGGTCCATAAGCACAGAACCCTATTACAAACTCTAAGGTTCTGAGTGAATGGTCAATGGTCCCTGAGTGAATCCACCGGCTGCGGGGACTGGCCTGTGACCAGGAAACAGCTCCTGAGCGGGGACAGCGGGGCCTGGCCATAGAGGACACAGTGTGTGCCGGTGCCAGACGAGGAGGAAGGCACCACTGGTGCCCCCTCCTCACCCCCCTCCCTGCTGCCCCCGCCTCCCCCTTCCCTTCCCCCCAGCTGCCCCCTCCCCCACAGGGGCTGGCACCTGCAAATGGGGGGCCAGCCCGCCGTGTTCCCACCGTGACGCAGCTCCGGGGCTGCCGCTGGGACCTGTCACCCAGCTCAGTGTGAGCGACCAAATGCCGCCCCGCGCCCCGCAGAGGTGCTGGCTCCAGCCAAGCAGAGTGGCCGCTCCGCTCCCCTGCGGGCTGCGGCCACACAGTCCGCCCGTCTCCACGTTGACACTCGCTTAGCCTCGGAGGGGAATGAAAAGGCACCTGCAGCACCAGGTCTCTGCGCACACACCGCACACGGGCCCGGGGCGGGGGGCGGGGGGCTGGCTGGACCACAGCCCGCCCGGAGCCGGTGCCCCAGAGGAGTTTGCCATCCGAAGGTCAGCGCTCATGGTCAGCAACAATGTGTGAAGGTGATGCTGCAGCAGGTGTTCACGTGTCACCGCGCAGGCTGCCCTGCCACCTTGTGGCTAACACAACAAACAGCTCCCTGCTCCCGAGGGAAGCACAAAACCCCATTCCAAAGGGAATGTTCCAGAAAACTGAACCAGAAGAGAAGATGGCGGGGCCATCACCTTGGCCCCACGCTGACCGCCCCCACGAGTGTATGGAACACATTTGAAACTCTCAATCAAAAGTCATGAGGCGCATTTTGCCGAACAGATGTATTGAGTCACGTATTTCGAGCTTACAGTTCAATGAGTTTTTTTGACCCAGGTAGGCAAAATGTTACTATCACCCCAACATACACAAGTTCCCATCACCCCCAAAGTACCCCTCGTGACTTGGTGCAAACCACCACCCCCTGGCGGCCCCACGCGCCCACCTGCTTGCTTCCACGTGAGCCTGCGCCAGCGTTTTCGATACCTTGGGCCGTGTTTGTTCCGTTCCCGGCCTTCTTCACGGCAGGCCGCGCTCTGAGCTTTATCCGGGTCGCAGGTACGAGCGGCCGAACCCTCCTCGCTGCCGAAGAGCACCGCGTCGGACAGAAACGCCGTGGGACGCATCGTCCCGGTGTCTCCTGACCCTGGTTTGCCCTTTGGCGAGTTTCCTCCAAGATTCACTGTTGCCTTTATGCTTCCCCTCTCTCGTGGTTGCTCTGGAGTTCATCAGAGGTATCTTGATGTCATCATGGTCTACCTTCAAACCCTCTCCTATCACTTCACTCTCAGGACAAACCCCTTAAGGCGATATGCTTCCACTCCCCCTCTATTCTCTGTGCTTCTGTTTCTTTGAACTTTGCATTTGCCATAACCTCCACGTGCACTGTCTTATTTATGCTTTAACAATCAATAATTTTAAAATAGATTAAAAGCCAACGCCTTCTTTTATTTACAAAAATGTTTACTGTTTCCAGTGTTCTCTGTTCTTCGGAGTAGATCCAAATTTTAATACAGTGTCGCTTTCTTTGTCCTAGAAAATTTCCTTCAACCTTTCTTGTTGTTCAGCTCATCAGACAACGAGTATCCTCAGCTATTTTTGTATGAAAATAAGTTTTCCAAACATATCTTTACTTTATGTAGATACTAGATTGGCAGGGTTTTTCCCCCACCCCCACCCCCCAGCATTATCAGCATTTTGAGATTGCCCATTGTCTTCTGCCTCGCAGAATTTCTATTGAGAAGTCTGTCATATTACTTGTTTTGGTGGCTGTTCCTGTCTTTTTTCTTACAGCTTCTTACTAGATTTTCTTTCCATAACTTATTTTAAGCAGTTTCATTATGATGTGCTTGAGTTTTTTCCCTACCTCCTTAAATATGTGTTTGCAGTTTTCATCAAACTTGATGATTTTACCATTACATCCTCAATAAATACCCTTTCTTCCATTATTTCCTCTGGCACTCCAATTCCGTGTGTGTTAGATTACTTGAATTTCCTCGTGTCATCGAGGTTATAGTCAATTTGCCAAGCTTTTTTCTCTCTGAGCTTTGGTTTGAGTATTTCTATCTCTATGTCTCCGAGTTCACTGGTGCTTGCTTTTCCCGGCATCGCTGTCATTCCAGCCGTTGAGGTGGTATTTTTTAAATTCAGAGGTGACACGGGGTCCTTTGGTGTTTTGCTTCTTCCTCCGTGTGTTGGTGTTTGCTGCAATTCCATGGGCATGCTCACAACATTCTCTCAGCTCCGTTGAGGTCCCTGTCATCCCTGGGTCTACTCGCATCGCCTGCGTTCACGCTGAGACAGAGCACCTTCTTCTCCACAGCTTAACCGCCAGCAGGCTGGTCAGAGTGGAACGCCGTGGCCAGGCCTGAGGTTCTTGGCGGCTGTAATTCCACCAGGGCACGGCGGAAGCCTGGACCACTAGTTCCCTAGAACCCTCCTAGAGCAAGTTCCCATCTTTAGGCTGAGAGTCTTGTTCCTAAAAATAAATGCGTTCCTACCTTTCCCACTGATGACAATTGTAATGCTGACCCCAGAGCATATTCCGACAGGGACTTCGCAGCAACCATTTCCAGATGCCCTAATGGCTTTCCTGACGGGATAAAATGATGTGCACAATATGCTTAATGTAATCTGTTCTTTTTACATGTGTTTCAGTGCTTCCTGGACCCATAAGAGCTGGAGAAAAAATTACTCTGATGGCGGACCTTATAGCAGGAGGGTACAGAAAGGGACCAAGGAGACTGAGCCTTCTAGATCCTTTGCACATTCTCATTGGTGTTCTTTTTTTTTTTTTTAAGAAATCGGAAAGCCATGGGGGGGGGGGGGGGGTCCCTTCCTCCAGGGGCCAGTGTGACCTTGCGCATCTTGCCACGTGCTGTCAGGAGGAGCTCCACCCACGCAGACACGCGCAGTGCAAGCTCCCGGCTGGCGGTGTCGCATGGCGGAGCACGGCACCGGTGACAGTTAGCCAAGGTCACAACCAAATGGGTATTCACTCCACGACAACGTGCGATTCAGTGCCTGTCCACGCTGACGGCTGTGAATAAAGACGGTGTGCTCTCTTCCGCAGCAGCACCGAATTCCTTATTCCCATCAAACAACCGCATGTACTGCCCCCCATGAAAGCAAAACATACTCCAGGAACCAGTGCTATCAACATGTCTGCAAAGGCAAGGCGGGTCGCGTGCACACACGTGTTCATTTCAGTATCTTGAGTAAGATACACGTCAACTTTATTGGAAGCTAACAATAACAAAGTGAGATGCGTCCTCATCAGTTTACACGCATGCGAACATCCTCAATCTGTGTGATGCTGCGGTGTTCACGGTGGTTCTGTTCGGCCACTTCAGCCTTGGTGTCTGTTTCTTTCAGTCCCACATATTCTTTAATAAATTCCCAAAGGCTCCTTAGAACGCATAAGAAATAAATATCAGAGATGAGCAGAAGGGCGTCAGGCATAAAAGAAAATTTCAACACAAACGTCTGTTTTCGGGAACGTTTCCTCAGAAACACAAAACGCGTCTTTGCCACGCTCCCCTTCTGCTTCAGAGCGGACTCCCGGGAGAGCTGTGGCCTCGAACCAGCCAAGACCCTCCGCAGAGAGGGGCCACCCCGCAGCAAGGAGGGGCGGCGGCCGAGCAGGGGCTATTTCAAGGTTACACCCGTTAATTCTCTTTGCCACGGCTAGGCCAGGAGCCGCCAGCTCTCCATCTGTAATCCTCTGCCCTTCTTTCCCTTGGGGGACTTTACCGTGTGGGGAAGCCGGCTGCGGGGACTGGCTAGATAGACAGATAGGTCATCCACCTGTGTGGCTCACTCAGCACCGGCTCTGGCACCGTTCCCGTGACTCTCTCTGCCATGTGAACTGGGGGTGGAATGTTCTATTTGCTGGACTCCTTTGCAGCCGAGGATGGCCTGGGGACGTGGTGCTGACCACTGAGATGGCGCAGGGAGGGGCTTTTCTTCCTCAATGAAACAAGCCTCCCGAGGGGAAGCTTTTTGCCATCGTCCTGCCGCTCCCCTGTCTCCCTCCAGGGCACGTGGGCCCAGCGCCTGCAGCAGTCATCCTGAGAGGCTCGGGAGAACTGTACGCGCGAGGAAAACGCAGAAGAAAGATGGGAGAGCCTGGTGTTGGACTTCGCTGAACTCAGCCCCTATCCGAGGTGCCTTGTGACTGTTGATACAAATATGCCCTTCCACATCCAAGTCGCCAGTGGTTTCCTGTTGCTCCCAGCCTCACCCAGTTGTAAGATCTGGACCCTATTACAAACTCTAAGGACTTTAACTATATAAAGTCTTAACTTAAGTGACAGATAACATAAACCAGCCATTTTATTTTTCAATTAAAAGCTTTAGAGTAATGCATGTATAGAGTTTTTCAAAGATTTAATATCAATAAGCACCATATAATTGAGGGGGGGAAAGTCACCCACAGCCACAAGTCTCCCTACCTTCCTGATCCCTGCCCATGAGAATCAACCCTTGACTCTTCAGATTTTTCCAAAGAATTTATTTTTACATAGATGATAGATATAGCTAGATGATAGATAGATAGATAGATAGATAGAGATAGATGAGAGATGAGAGATAGAGATAGATAGATGATAGAGATAGATATAGAGATATATGATAGATAGAGACTGAGATAGATGATAGATAGATAGACAGACAGATAGATGATAGATAGATAAGTGATAGATAGAGATAGATAGATGATTGATAGGGAGATGATAGAGATAGATGATAGATAGATGATAGATATAGATGATAGATAGATGATAGATATAGATGATAGATAGATAGATAGATAGATATAGATGATAGATATAGATGATAGATAAATAGAAGATATAGATGATAGAGATGAGATAGATGCAGAGAGAGAGAAAGAGAAAGAGGTTTAAATCTTGGGCTAATCATCGCTAAGCATAGGAGGGGGTAACATTTCTATTGAAAGTTAAGACTCATGAACATAAATACTTTGAAAGCATCGTCTAGTCTAACCTAATTTTAAACACACAGTTTGGAGAACAGCATGCGATTGTGCCAGTGTTTCTTCACAGCATCAGACTTACCGCTGCTCCTCCCCACTCAGCCTACTCTTCCTCAGGCACTGCTTCACCTGGTTGTTAATAACCTGCCAAGAATTAAGAGTCATCTGGTCACGTATGCGGGCAATGATACTGCATCCAACTAGCCTCCCACCCCCAGATCGGGCATAACACTCTCCTTCCTACGTGTGTAATGAGAGAGCGATACATACATGATAGGAACAGTTACAATCTATGAAACAGGAAATTGTTAGCAGGCACTTTGGAAGGGTAACCTGAAAGTTGGTCGAGGTGCCAGTCCATTATATTTCCTGTAACCAGTTCAGCTCATTGAAAGTAATTGTTATGTGCGGAAGGGTTAGAGAAATAGTAAATTCTGACAGACACATTCAACTGTTTAGAAAGATTGTTTACTACATTAGCTTACACCTCTCTGATGTTGAGCTAATATCTGCATAGCCAGCTATTCCCGGCATTACAGAAAGTTATCATTTAGAAAGCTAATGCATGTATTCTAGTTTGATTTTTGACATAGTACAAGAAGGCACTAGAGAAAAATGGTTCTATTGAAAAGCATTGATTCACAAAAACTTACATTTATTTTCTTCTTTAAAATAATATTTGCTCTTTCTAATTTTATAGTTTTGGTCTGTAGGGAAAAAATGATGATAAGAGAAAGATACCTGGTTAATAATATAATAATATAAATTAATATAATAAATATAAAATAATATAATAAAATAGTTCCCCATTTATGGGACAAAATGTGTTATACTGTTATTCTGATTTCAAAAATATGAATTGCACACCATTTAAAACAGATGAATGAAAAAGCATGACTGGGGGTATGAAGTAAGACGGACAGAGCCTGGTCCCCTGGGCAATAAGCTAGAAGAGGTGGAGATTGGTGTTGGAAAAGACTAGAGAATTTTAGGGAAATTTCAGAATAGAAGATTCCCTCACTTTTCAGAACTAATAATAGAGTTTGTTGAGGTGACTGGATACAATATAAAAATACAAATATCAACACGTCACACATATACCAGCAATAACTGTTTATAAACTGTAATGTAGCGTTTGTTAAAGTTTTCATGCACAATAGTAACAGATGCCATAAAGCCACAAAAATAAACAACAACAAATATTTAAAAGCAATGCATAAAATTAAATTAGCATAAAGTGATCCTTGATGGGAACGTTCACATTATAAAGCTGTCGCTTGGTCCCAAATCCCATAGAATAAAAGACTAATATGCTAAGTGTCCAGTCGTCCGGTCATCTGTTCAACCAATCCAAGTGTAATGTGCTAATGACATGCTAAGGCCACTCAAGTGCTCACTATGATGTGCACTGACCACCAGACACATCGACCCGTTGACCAGTCACTATGACGTGCACTGACCACCAGGGGCAGACGCTCCGACCGGTAGGTTAGCTTGCTGCTGGGGTCCGGCCAATTGGGACTGAGCGAGACCAGCTGGACACGCCCTGGAGCCCTCCTGCGGTCCCTCTCCGGCTGGCCAACCTCCCGTGTCTCTCCCCTGCCCTGATCATGCACCAGTGGGGTCCCTCGGCCTGGCCTGTGTCCTCTCACAATCCAGGACTCCTTGGGGGATGTCCGAGAGCCCGTTTCGGCCCCATCCCGCAGGCCAGGGTGAGGGACCCCACTGGTATACAAATTCGTGCCCTGGGCCTCTAGTGAATCTATAAATTCATTGGAAACCCAATCAAGATGCCAAGAGTACTATTTTGAGACTTAAAAATGCAGTTAAAACTATGAATTAAAATATCCAACATAATTGTGAGCAGATCATGATGAGCAGGGGTTGTAAAAACTTGTTCTTCCAGATATCCAGCTTGGAAAGGGTTGGCAATTACATCAGCAAGGCTGCACAGTATATCATTAAGACCCTGGGCTGCATTTAAATCCTCACACGACTACCCGCTCCCTGTGCCCCGAATCGAGTTACATAGCGTATCTGTGCCTTGGTTTCCTCGCCAGGAAAAGGAGGTTAATAGCAGCAGCTGTCTCTTACTATCTCTACGGGCCGCTGAAAATTAAGTGAAATGCGTTTTCAAATGTTCGCAGCAGTATCTGGTGCCTTGTTCTTCGTTGATACATTTAGTTATTTTTCATTGGGTTGGAAACAATGTATTTCATATGCAGAACCAGAAATCAATGACTTAATAGGACAATACATGCAATTTTATTTATCTGCCATTATTTGAATTAAGGAGCCAAGTGTAAGTAATAAAAATATATATATAAGTTCATGATATGGATTCATTATAGGGCATCTTCTATTTCATTGATTCAACCCATTTAAAGAGATGTTAATTATGAAAGAAGAGTTTATATGATTTGGGCATCATGTTTATAATATGTAAAGCTATAACTTTATTATTTTCAGTTTAAAAATTCAACTATAAATTAGTGTCTGTTCTCAGGACATTATTTAGTTTATTTAGTTTTTTTAAGAAAAGAGAGGAGATTCTGAAGGAAAACACAGAAGGAGATCTGAACACAATGATCTTAAGAGAGAAAGAGAGAGAAATCAAAGCAAGTTTGGACCACCACCACCTTCCCATATACTTTATATTCTGCTTCAAAGGAGGAAAAAGTGGTGCTGGCAAAATATATGTAACCATGTAACCACAATAAGAAAGAATAATCCCATCCTATCTAACAAAAGAGTAATATGCAAAATGACCATCACTCCAACGCACAAGATGGCCGCCCCCATGTGCTCAAAGATGGCTAGCAGGGGAGGGCAGTTGGGGGCAACCAGGCCTGCAGGGGAGGGCAGTTAGGAGGAACCAGACCTGCAGAGGAGGGCAGTTGGGGGTGACCAGGCCTGCAGGGGAAGGCAGTTGGGGGTGACCAGGCCAGCAGGGGAGAGCAGTTAGGGGCAATCAGGCTGGCAGGGGGGCAATTAGGCATCGATCAGGGGCTGGCTGGGTAGTGCTTAGGGGGTGATCAGGCTGGCAGGCAGAAGCAGTTAGGGGCAATCAAGGCAGACAGGCAGGCAGGCAGGCAGGCGAGCGGTTGGGAGACAGCAGTCCTGGATTGTGAGAGGGATCCCAGATTGGAGAGGGTACAGGCTGGGCTGAGGGACACCGGGCCTCCAGTGTCCATTATAAACTCCGTAACTGGAGGTTAAATTGAGTCAGATTCTGCCCAAATAAAAGTGAGGAGATGACACAGGCACCACAGCATTTTAAAACAGACTGTCATGTACAATATGCTGTTCATCAACAAAATCGGTACAGTCATGGTGAAAAGCTGCTTGTAACTCAGCACTCTCCAGTGGCCATCACTCAGTCCTCTCTGCCAGCAGAACTGCACCACCGACTCAGAGCCTAACTGAGGCCAATACATCACAGCGATCACAGGGGCTGAAGTCCCAGAGGATTAAGCTTGAGCCCAGCTTTGCCACCTCTACAGGTTGCACAGTGGGTGGGCCACCTGAGTGCTCTGAGCCGCGCTTACACTGCGTCATACAGACTCCACACTAAATGACAACCGTTAATTCCATAACGAGCATCTTCTGCACAAAATACTAAATGTTTCAATGGACCTGAAAGAGATTTGACCCTTAACCAAACTCTACAGAATTCTTTATCACCTTCATTTCGTTTTGTTTGTTTAGATCTCTTAATTATTCTAAGCATTTCCTCATCGTTGGCTACAAATGTCTACATGTATAAAACCTTAAGAACCAGAGCGACCGGAACACCTAGAACGACCGGAATAACCCATCCCTGCAGGGATGGGACAGCTGGTCAACCTCCCGAAGCCCCTCCTCCCAGCCGGCCCCACCCCCAATCGGCTCCCCACCCCAATCAGGGGCAGGGCTGGCCAACCTCCCACAGCCCCTCCCCCCAGCCAGCCTGGCCCTGATTGGCCCCAATCAGAGAAGGGCCAGCCAGACCCTACCTGTGCACAAATTGGTACACCAGGCCGCTAGTTTTGCAATAAAAATACATTTGCACCACATTTCATGTAATTGTTTATCCCATTGCAGATGAGATCACTTCACATTTGCTCTGGTCGGCAAGAGGAAGAACAACGCCCACGTGGAAGTCAGACAGCCGCGTACCTCCGTGCTCTTGAACTTGCTCTCCATGATTTGTAAAACCCCTGTGTGGACCAGAGTGGTTTTCATTTCTCGCTCCAGAGCGCGGATCTCGTCCAGCTTCTGGAGGACTTCGCATCTCTTCCTCTCCACCTTGTCGATGAGCGTGAGCTGCTCCTCCTCCTCCCTGACGTGTTTCTTAGAAGATTCTGGAGATGATTTTTAAAAGCAAAGCATTACTGTGTTTAGCCGAAACCGGTGTGGCTCGGTGAATAGAGCATCGGCCTGCTGAATGAAGGGTCCGGGGTTCGATTCCGGTCAAGGGCATGGACCTGGGTTGCGGGCACATCCCCAGTAGGAGGTGTGCAGGAGGCAGCTGATGGATGTTTCTCTCTCATCGATGTTTCTAACTATCTCTCTCCCTTCCTCTCTGTAAAAAATCAATAAAATATTTTTTTTTAAAAAAAGCATTACTGTGTTTCACAGCATGCCCTTAGTGATAATATTATGTATTATTAACAACATTATGTCTCACATCGCTAATATGTTACAGCTATAAAATATAATGTGGCCCAAACTCCAAGCACGCCAACAAAAATGATGGGATTGAGGAATAGGGGTGCTGCTCCTTTATCCCTTCATGTGCCAATAACTGTCTCTTGAGTGGCGAATGTGAGCAGCTAAGACCACGCTGGGAAAACACAGTGTGTCTTAGCCAGAGGAGTGTGACTACATTGAGCCTCGACAGACAGACAGGAGTTAAATGAGCAAAAGAGGAGCGCAACCTGGCACTTTCACTAAAGGGTTACCCCGTGGGGCGGGCTGAGCACCAGGGCGTGACATGGAGAGATGATGCTAGGAAAGGGGGGACAGACAGACAGACAGCAGGTGAAGCATTGCTCTGGTTGGACAGACAGACAGACAGACAGCAGGTGAAGCATTGCCCTGGGGGGACAGACAGACAGCAGCTGAAGCATTGTCCTGGGGGACAGACATACAAACAGACAGCAGGTGAAGCATTGCCCTGGGGGGACAGACAGACAGAGCAGGTGAAGCATTGCCCTGGGGGGACAGACAGACAGCAGCTGAAGCATTGTTCTGGGAGGACAGACAGACAGACAGACAGCAGCTGAAGCATTGCTCTGGGGGGACAGACAGACAGACAGACAGCAGCTGAAGCATTGCTCTGGGGGGACAGACAGACAGCAGGTGAAGCATTGTCCTGGGGGACAGACAGACAGACAGACAGCAGATGAAGCATTGGCCTGGGGGGACAGACAGACAAACAGACAGCAGGTGAAGCATTGCCCTGGGGGGACAGACAGACAGCCAGACAGCAGGTGAAGCATTGTCCTGGGGGACAGACAGACAGAGCAGGTGAAGCATTTCCCTGGGAGGACAGACAGACAGTAGGTGAAGCATTGTCCAGGGGGACGGACAGACAGACTGCAGGTGAAGCATTGCCCTGGGAGGACAGACAGACAGTAGGTGAAGCATTGCCCTGGGGGGACAGACAGACAGAGCAGGTGAAGCATTGCCCTGGGGGGACAGACAGACAGCAGTGAAGCATTGTCCAGGGGGACGGACAGACAGACTGCAGGTGAAGCATTGCCCTGGGAGGGACAAGGAGCGGGAAGACCAGGGACTCTGGCTGGAGCCTCAGGGCGAGTCTGCTCAGAGCTCAGTGCAGGTCCGGTCTGTAAGGACACCCTCCCGGGCCCAGAGAAAGCGTGGTCCCGTGTGAGTCACGAGTAGCGTGTTACACACGTGGAGGGAAAGGTCATGGACAGAACCAGGGTAAACAGTGAAGGGTAATGAGCAAGACCCCTCATGGAGCTGCGTTTGATGACCTAATCGTGTTAAACTGTGCGTCTAGTCTTACGGTAAATTTCCATATGTATGCAATGCGTCAATATTTTAAAATGTAATCTTGCCACAAACTGTGTGTTTTTCCTCACAAGAAACAAGGACACAAGAAGATGAGTGGGCGGTGATCCCGCTGCCCCAGACTCTGCCTCCTGTGGGTCGGTCACCACATTTCCTCCTCAACCACCTGAGGGGGAAGCATTCCTGCTCCCGACTCAGCGACTGAGACTCACAGCGGAGGCTCCTGAGGCCGAAATAACAAAGCTCGGAACCTGGGTGGCCACGGCCATGTCGCCGGCCACGCTGCCAGGACACATCACTGGGCCACGCTGCCAGGCCACATCACTGGGCCGCGGCCGGGCCACATCGCCAGCCACGCCGCCAGGCCACATCACCAGCCACGCTGCCAGGCCACATTACCAGGCCATACTGCCAGCCACGCTGCCACCATGGAGGCGCCCTGGGAGAGGGTCCCCGGCAATGGGCAGAGATGGACATGTGTGTGCGAGGCAGAGGGCGTCACCAGCATGGACAGCCTTAGAAACTCCTCGTAGTCTGGAAAGCTGGCTTCTTTGAGCCGGGACTAAGAATGAGAAGGTTCTGGAAACCAGAATGGACTGTCTTCATTGCCGCGACCCTGACCACCACAGGAGACCACAGCCCCTCCCAGGTCCTCGCCACGTGGCGGCTCTGAACAGCAGCTGCCGGGCGTGCTCGCGTCTGTTGTGCGTGACGGCCCCGCTGCAGGGCAGGCAGCTTCCGACCTCCAGCCGTCCTCCTGGGACCCAATTCCCGAGTCCGTGTCACCGTCAGGTTCCTCAGGATCTGCTCCCAGGATCCTGGTCAAACTTAACCTGACTCTCTACACAAGGTCCCCACGGAGTCCCCTGGAAACCACAGACCTTAGAGAAACGGGGCCCCGTTTTCCCTGTTTCTGGGGACAGAAGCCAGCCGGCCTGCCCAGAGCCACGGGAGCTGGGAGAGGCCCTCAGGTCAACCCCGGCCCGTGTCCACAGGGTCTCAGCCAAACACCTCCAACACGCCCGCCGGCAGGGCTCCCCGGCTGCACGTCGCCCTATGAGCCAGGAGGTCACAGTTCAAATTCCTGGTCAGGGCACAGGCCTGGGTTGCAGGCTCAATCCTGAGCAGGGGGCGTGCAGGAGGCAGCCGATCAACGATTCTCTCTCATCATTGATGTTTCTAGTTCTCTCTGGAGTCAATAAGAACATATTTTAAGAAGACACTTCCATGAAATTAAACTCACTGTGTTTCTAAAGAACTTGATGGGAAAAGTAGTAAAATGTGATCGCTTCTCTGAAAAAAAATACCCTTTGACATAACCAATGGCAGGAGGCCCTGGACAGCGGACCAGGTTGGGGGAGCCTCACCCGGAGGTCGGGGGAGGGGGGGTGGAGTGCAGGGAAGGACAGCGGGGACTCGCCTGCCTGCTCCTGCGTGCCTCGCAGCCGCCGCCGCTCCTCCGCCAGCTCGCTCCTGAGCCTGTGGTGATGACAACACAGTGGTTAGTGTCCCTCCCGGCCCTCCTCTTCCTAGTCCATGCCTTTTTTAACATTGAGAAATAAACACGCATCCTCTTGGTTGGCCACAAAAAAGGGGCTTTCGCAGATGTCTGTCTAGTGAGAGCGTGCGTCAGTCCTGCCGAAGACACCGAAGAGGTGTGGTGCGAGACGGGGAGCCCGCTGTGTGAGGAGCTGCTGAGAGGAGAATAAATTATCTACCGCAACGATTATCGATATGACTTTACACCTGGAACTCCTAAAAACAAGGAGGCAAAACCTCGCCTTTTAGATTCTGGGCAAACAGCACATCGAGAGCCACGGGGAGTCTCCCTGAGGTTGGAAGACTGCGTAAGGCTCACTCACACCAACAGCCAACACATTCCACTGTTTCAACCAGAAATAAAATGCAAGGGATTTTTTAAAATCCTCTATCATAAAAGGCTAATACGCAAATCGACCGAACGGCCGAAGGACCGGTCGCTATGATGCGCGCTGACCACCAGGGGGCAAACGCTCAACACAGGAGCTGCCCCCTGGTGGTCAGTGCCCTCCCACAGGGGGAGCACCGCTCAGCCAGGAGCCGGGCTCCAGGCTGGTGAGCCTCTCCCGCCTCCACAGCCGCGCTAAGCCGTCAGGCATCCCCCCGAGGGTTCCTGGACTGTGAGAGGGTGCAGGCTGGGCTGAGGGACTCCTCCCCGAGTGCATGAATTTCGTGCACCAGGCCTCTAGTGTTTACATAAAAACCTTTGTAACCTCTTTGCATCCTCCTCCAGGCCTCGACTAAGCTAAACGGACGACCTTATTTCTTACGGGTTCAGAGGGAGAAGAAACGGACTCCGGCGAATGCCGCATACCGCCCCCACCCCACAGCCGGCCTCGTACTCCAAGGCGGTGACTCACACGCAGGCGCTCATTTCCTCTGAGCCCTGATCCTCAGCAGCTGCGGCTAAGTGGGTTGATAATACAGGCAACCGCTTTTCCCACACATAAATTCCGAGTGTTTCGTTTCGACCGATTTTGAATGCGGTGGTTTTGAACATTACCGACGTCTCTACCCCTTTGCGCTTGCTCCCTCAGGGACTTGCATTACATGTAAACTGCATGTCCTTGGCCTGTCTCCCATTTCAGTCACGTGTTCTCCGTCTGTCTTGGTTTATCTCATTTTCCTTCTCTGGCTTTCCTGCTTTTCTCCGCCGCCGCGGACGGCACTTTCCTTCACGCTTCCTCCGTGGCCGGCCGTACCTCCGTCTGCCTCACCCCTGGCGTTTAGCCTCTCCCACTCCCTCGTCAAACTCTGCTCTGGGTCTTCGCTGCTGTTGCTGTTGAGTCTGTGCTGAGGGGGAAGTTTCTGGTCCGTGTTGATTCCATGTCCTGAACTGCTCCTCCGAGGGTGCCTGGCCTAGTGTGGGTGCTGGGAGCCCAGTGTGGGTGCTGGGTGCGCGGTGTGGGTGCTGGGTGCGCGGTGTGGGTGCTGGGAGACCAGTGTGGGTGCTGGGAGCCTGGTGTTGGTGCTGGGAGCCTGGTGTGGGTGCTGGTAGCCCGGTGTTGGTGCTGGGAGCCCGGTGTGGGTGCTGGGAGCCCGGTGTGGGTGCTGGGAGCCTGGTGTGGGTGCTGGGAGCCCAGGGTGGGTGCTGGGTGCCCGGTGTGGGTGCTAGGAGCCCGGTGTGGGTGCTGGGAGCCCGGTGTTGGTGCTGAGTGTCCGGTGTGGGTGCTGGGAGCCCGGTGTGGGTGCTGGGTGCCCGGTGTGGGTGCTGAGAGCTCAGGGTGGGTTCTGGGAGCCTGGTGTGGGTGCTGGGAGCCCGGTGTGGGTGCTGGGTGCGCAGTGTGGGTGCTGGGTGCCTGGTGTGGGTGCTGGGAGCCCGGTGTGGGTGCTGGGAGCCCAGTGTGGGTGCTGAGAACTCAGGGTGGGTGCTGGGAGCCCGGTGTGGGTGCTGGGAGCCCAGGGTGGGTGCTGGGTGCCCGGTGTTGGTGCTGAGTGTCCGGTGTGGGTGCTGGGAGCCCGGTGTTGGTGCTGAGTGCCCGGTGTGGGTGCTGGGTGCTGGTGTGGGTGTGGGGCAGCTGTTGGCTGTCCATGATGGGGCTCCATCAGCTGCTTGGACCGGTTCTCAGCTTCTGTCTCCTCGTGGTAGGCTGTGCAGACAAGACCCTCCCCAGCTCTGCATTCTGTGGGCAGGGCTCGTGGTCTGGGGGAGGGTGTAGATTCCTAATTCAAGAGCACCTGACCTCTCAGAGGAGCGTAGAGTCTCGCCATGTTGTTTGGGCTTTTTCTTTTGTGTTGGTCTTTAGTTAGATACCCTCTTTTATGAAAAAAACATCTATTTGTATTGGTTCAGAATGGAAGGGAAGCATCAATGATGAGAGAGAATCATGGATCAGCTGCCTCCTGCACGCCCCTTACTGGTGATTGAGCGCGCAGCCCAGGCCTGTGCCCTGACCAGGAATCAAACTGTGAATTCCAGGTTCATAGGTCAACACTCAACCACTGAGCCACGCCAGCTGGGCGGGTAACATTTTTTTGGAGGAAGGAAGGTCGGTAGCTGAAGGCGTGGGGTGCCCTTTGGTTTTCTTCTGTGACGGGGCCCTGGCTCCCCCTTCCCTGTGGCTCTCTCTTCCCTGTGGCTCCCCCTTCCCTGTGGCTCCCCCTTCCCTGTGGCTCTCTCTTCCCTGTGGCTCCCCCTTCCCTGTGGCTCTCTCTTCCCTGTGGCTCCCCCTTCCCTGTGGCTCCCCCTTCCCTGTGGCTCTCTCTTCCCTGCAGTTTCAAAGGGTGCAGATCGCCTCCCCTAACCTCCATCACTGTCATTCCAGAATCGTCTCTCTCCCACACTCCCCTCTGCGTCCTTCCCTTCTACGTGGGTGCTCTGGGAGGTCCCCAGCGGCCCCCATGCCTCCTCACTGGGCACATGCCCTGTCCCGGGCCCCAGCGGCCCCCGTGCCTCCTCACGGGGCACATGCCCTGTCCCGGGCCCTCATGCCCCTCCCCCACACGGCCTTGCTCTCCCCGCTGAGCAGAGGGCGACGTGACCTCGGGGGCTGGGAGCTGGTTTTCCATTTTCAGGGATTCTGAGTTTTCAAAAGGCTGTCGTCTCTTCGCTGGAGCTACGGGTGTGTGGAGTTTTGTCTTTGTTTCTTGTTTTGTTTTCTTGAGGGTATTCCGGGAGTGTCGCATTTGCCTATTTTTTTAATCGTTTACAAGTCATCTCCTCCAGAAAGACTAGTGCCCAAGAGGTTAAGGCGATGTTTTAGGTTAAGGACACAATCAGGGCGTCCACCAGCTCTCGCCCATCAAATGCAGTCCTGGGGGATCCCCAGAGAAGACGTGAGAACTGCAGCGACCCCCCTCCCCGAGCAAGGCCAGCCCTTCGAGGTCCTGGGCACCCAGGACAGCTTGTGAAGAGGCGGGGACAGGCATGCGGGGACAGGCCGTGTCTCACCCGGGAATGCAGGAAGGACATAACATACACCTGCCATGTGCTGTAGACACTGTAAAATGGTGAGAGTAACATGTGTGTGTCATGTGTGCGAACACTGTAAACAGTGAGAGTAACATGTGTGCCACGTGTGTAGGCAGTGTAAACGGTGAGAGTAATGTGTGTCACGTGTGTAAATACTGTGAAACAGTGAGAGTAACATACGTGGGTCACACACTGTAAACCGAGAGTAACATGTGTGTCACGTGTGTGATCAGTGTAGACAGTGAGAGTAACATACATGTGCTGCGTGTGTAAACACTGTGAAATGGTGAGCGCCCCTGCAGGTGAGAGAGGCGGTGGCCTCACCTGTCGTTGTGCTCCAGGGCCGCGTTGGTGGCCGCCATGAGCGCCTTCAGCTCCTCCTGGGCCCGGGTGACGTCCGCCGTCGTCACCGAGCTCCTCGCCAGCCCCTGGGCCTCCTCCAGCAGAGTCTACATGGGACACACAGGGGCAGCGGGGTGGGGGGGGGGTCCCTTTTCTGGCTGCTCCAGTGCAACCAGGCTGTCCTGAGCCCAGACACCAACCCAAGGGAAAACCTGCCCGGCCGGCGGGCTCAGTGGCCGAGCGTCGACCTAGGAGCCAGGAGGTCAGGGTTCGATTCCCGGTCAGGGCACAGGCCCGGGTTACGGGCTCGATCCCCGGTGGGGGGCGTGCAGGGGGCAGCCGATCCGTGATTCTCTCTCATCCTGGATGTTTCTCTCTCTCCCTCTCCCTTCCTCTCTGACATCCATTTAAAAAAAAATTTAAATTCAAGTGGAACTGGTAAGTGGGGAGGCCGGGGGTGTGGGGAACACCGGAGGAGGGACAGCCGGTCCCGTGAAGATCTGGAACACGTATCTCACCGGTTACGGTTTGGGTTTACTAGGAAATGCTTTAAACGGGGGGTTTACCGCTGGCTTGGTGGGAAGGACGTGCTGGTCAGATGCTTCCAGCAGGCCCAGCCCCAGCGCCAGCAGCATCAGGGGCCTCCCTCCCACGCCCCTGCAGGGACACGCGTTCTGGTAGTCACCGTGACGGCCGCGGCATCTCCCAGGAGGGGAGCCGTCGGTCCGTGTGGCAGAGGCTCCGCCTCAGGCCCGGGCCGCAGAGGCACCTGGGGCTCTTCCTGCAGGGCCGCCGGCGAGCGTCAGGACCCCTCGCTCCACCCCAGCCCCGTGCCCGTCTTGTGAATCGGGCTGTAGAGCGCCTGGGAAGGCACGCGGGCATTTCTTTCAGTTGTCAGCTGAACCCAGGGCGGCCGGCAAAGCCAAAAGGTAGAAGCGTCGTCAGCTTGACCTTCATCTCAGCCCTGGTGCCAGGGGGTGGGTCTTACGATGTAAATCCAGCCAAGCACCAGGAACGGATAGGAAAGCTTCCCGGCATTTGGGGCATAAAATAAACACGCTGCATGGGCTCTGGGTCCCTGTCTCTCCCTCAGAGGAGGGCATCGGTCCATCCGGTCCCAGCTTTTTCCTTCTATCTCTGTGTCTTGTCTCTTCCTTTCATTTCTCAATCCCCAGCCCCTCTACTCAAAGAACCGGATCATCTCTCTTTCCATGCTGGATGCGGAAAAGAGAGAAATATTCACACAGGTTGTCCTGGAAGCATGGCCGCAGCCCCGGCCCAGCTCGAGAGCAGACATTGTGCCCAGGGAGAGAGCATGGCTGTGCGCCCCACCTACCCCTGCCCTTAGCCTTGAGCAGAAGGTGAAAAGTGAATTCTTTACCCATCATGCCCTTCAGCTAGTCCAAGGTGTGGCTATTCCAAACTACGTAGGCACAGCTCTAGCTGGTTTGGGTCAGCGGATAGACCATTGGCCTGAGGACTGAAGGGTCCCGGGTTCTATTGCAGTCAAGGGCGCACGCACTGCCCGGGCTGCAGGCTCGATCTCCAGTAGGGGGCGTGCAGGAGGCAGCCAATCCACGATCCTCTCATCATTGATGTTTCTCTCGCTCCCTCTCCCTGGCTCTCTGAGATCAATTATATATATAATTGTGTAGATTATGTAGGCATGCCCTGACCGGTTTGGCTCAGTGGATAGAGCGTCAGCTTACTGATTAGCAGGAGTCCTCAAACTCTTTAAACAGGGGGCCAGTTCACTGTCCCTCAGACCATTGGAGGGCCGGACTATAGTTTAAAAAAAACACCTATGAACAAATTCCTATGCGCACTGCGGGCCTGGGACGAGTCGGCTGCTAAGCAGAACAGGCAGCGGCACCCGGTGGGCTGGATAAATATCCTCGGCGGGCCACATGTGGCCCGCGGGCCATAGTTTGAGGACCCCTGGACTTAGGGGTCCCAGGTTCAATTCCAGTCAAGGGCATGTACCTTGGTTGCAGGCACATCCCCAGTGGGGGGGTGTGCAGGAGGCAGCTGATCGATGTTTCTCTCTCATCGATGTTTCTAACTCTCTATCCCTCTCCCTTCCTCTCTGTAAAAATCAATAAAATATATTTTTAAAAAAAAGATTATGCAGGCATGAATGGGTCTTCTTGGGTTCCAGATGATTCCCGCCGCTGGTGGATGAGGAAGCACCGGGCTGTAGGAGGAGCCTGCGTGAGGAGGGTTACCTGGAACTGCTCCGTGGGCTGCGTGCTCAGCAGGATGGCCATGTAGAGCTCGTACTCATCCTACGAGGGGGCGGGCGGGGGAGAGAGAGGCTGCGGAGACTGCTCTGAGCTCACAGCACAATGTGGCGTGCTCACAGCACAATGTGGGGTGTTCGCAGGCTCAAGTGACACGGAGGTTAAGGAGGTCGCTTCCGATCGTTGTGGAAAATACGAAGCGTTTCAGCGCTCCGCTGAGCAAGGTGCCCTAAACGCATGCGCCCCACCGTCTGTGCAGCCTCTTCGAGTGTGAGCCATCAGTCCCCTCAGGGTAGGGGCATCCACTGCCCGCAGGAGTCCACGCGGGACCTGCTGCCACGCGAAAGCCCCCGGGTGGGTCCGGCTGGCCAGGGGGGCGGGGCATGCCCTGCCGGTGTGGGCACCAAGGGCTGCGTGTCGGTACTCTGTGCCACTCAGAGCCCGGAGGCGGCGGCTGTGGGCACCGCCCCATCTCCGCTCGGCCTCCCCACTGAGGGTACAACCAGGCCAGCAGGCTTGCTCTCGAAGGGTCCACAAACATGGCCCAGGCCCCACTGGAGGGCCGCGGGGGCACGTGCCCGTTTACGGCCACATGGGATGGGCACGCTCCAGGGAGACGGGCTGGGGCGGAGCTGGCGGGCAACGATTCCAGGGCTGCCAAGACGGAGGTGGCCGCCCCGGGAGGCCGGACGTGTGCCGCTCACCTTCACTTCTCTCAGGATGCCGCCGAACAGCAGGGAGCTGCTGCACACGTCCTCGAAGGCCCGGCTGAACGCCGGCAGCCTGTGCAGCTCCTGCGGGTCGCACGTGCACACCTTCCGGAGCTCCTGGGGAACGGGCGCTCAGGACCGCGGCTCCCCTCCCGACCCTCCCGCTCGGGGCCCTCCTGCTCCCCTTCCTGACCACCCTGGGGCTGAGGAGTCAGAGCCCAGGGCTTCCATCAGAGGGTGACTGACAGCTCCCACATTCAAGGATCAGCCAGGGACACACCACGGTGCACCTGATGCCCTCTAACCAGAGCTGAGAACCTTCGGTTACCTGCTCACCCTGCCTGTCAGTCACCGTCTCACCCTGCCTGTCACCATCTACATCCCGGTGATGTTCCCCGGAACGGGCAGCTGTCACTCTGCTGGGGACCTAGGAGGCATCGGAGGTGTCCCGCCCGCAGCAGGAGCCCGGGAGCCCGGCCCGTGCCCCCCGCCCCCTCACCTGCTCCAACTTCTTCTCGTGGCGCAGCGCCGCCTGGGCCCCGGTGATATCGTTGTCCAGAAGGTCCTGCGTGGCCAGCACTGTCCTCTGGAAATGCAGGAGCTTCTTGTACTTGTCCGCCTTGGTCAGGCTCGCCAGGTGGGACGTGACGTAGCGGTACTCGTCCTTGCCCGGCGGCGAGAGCACACACTGCCGGCTGGACCGCGCGGCCTTGAGCTTCAGCACCTTCACCTCGGGCCACGTGAGCTCCTCCTTCCTGCGCTGCGGGGGAGAGGCCCCCGGCCCCCCACGCGGCTGCGGGCCGACATCCTCCTCGGAGGGGTAGGGCGCCCCCGCTGGAGGGTGCAGGTAGCGGAACAGCGGCGTGCCCGGGGCCTGGCTGGGGCGCAGCGCCGTGTGCAGGGCGAAATGGGCCAGCGCGTCCTTCATCGCGGCCGCCTTCTCATCCGACGGGTTCTCCGCGCGTCTCCTCGCCATGGGCCGGTAGGCGTTGCGCCAGTGATGCATGATCTTCTCGGGGGGCCGGTAGAGGTTGTTGGGGTTCAGGTGTCCGGAGGTGTAGAGGGAGATGTCATGGCGGTAGCCTTTCTCGAGTCTCTGCAGGAGTCTCCGGAGGTTCCACAGAGCGTCCGCACCCCTGGCCTCACGGCGTCGCCAGGGCAGGCCGACTGCACAAGGAAGACGGGGCGCATGCCACTCGCTCCCTGACCCTCAGGCAGCTGCCCTGCTGCCCGTGGACGCGCCCCGTCCCCCGAGGAGGAGCGCTCGGCCCGAGGAAAACATTAACCCGTTTGTCAGGCCAGCTCTGCCCAGAAGCAACGGCCCTAAAGCCCTAAAGCAGGACACGGGGTCCTCAGCAGGAAAGCGAGGCTCCAAGGAATGAGGGGGTGACAGTGCCCCCCCGCCATCTGACAAGTGACCCCACACACAGCCGCCCCAACATTGAACATCGCCGCAGCTGCAGATCCGGTCAGAACCGCAGCCTGGAGGGGCAGGGGCTGGGCTCCGGTGCACCGGAGATGAAGGGGCGGCCTGGTGGGGTGCGGGAGGTTTTGGGGGACCTTCGCTTCCCGGCTGCCCTGTGCTGACCTCGCCCAGTTCCTGCTGTTGTAGGACCGGGTGGGCCCACGCCTGCTGTTGGTGGGGGTGACTGAGCTCCTGGGGGAACCCCTTCTCCAGGCTCACGGCCCCTCCATCCCAGAGCCAGCCAGCAGGGCACTTCCCGAACTTCCCACGCCCCGCCTTCCGAGGACACACACACACACCCCGAACCGCTTCCTCTGGTCTCCTCCGCGTGTTGTTGGTAGGTTTTCTGTGTTGGCAACTCACCCGCAGACCCGCTCCCAAACCCTGGGAGCCCGGAGCTGAGCTGCAGCCCCCAGGAAGGCCCTCATTTCCTGCACGGGGCTCAGAGACACGGGCTTCCCAGCAACCCGACCCCCCCGCAACAGTGAAAGCGCTCCGTGCACTCACACTCAGAAGCCGAGTCCTCTGCCATCCTCCTCCCCACCCGCTGGCTCAGGGCTGGGCTGGTTACCAAGGAGATGAGAAGCCCAAACATTCTAGGTCCCTCCCCCTCCAGGTCCTCTGCTGCCCGGCAACCAGGCCACGCAGCCCCCCGGGACTCCCTCCCTGGGACCCTCCCTCTCCAGGGCCTCTGCCTCCCTCCGCAGGGAGCACTAGTCTGCTTGCCTGTTTCAGCCTTAAAAGAACACGCTCTTCGCAATGTGAGAAAACATCCAAATACCTTGGCACTTTCTTTTTTGAAATCGATTTTTATTGATTTCAGAGAGGAAGGGAGAGGGAGAGAAACATCCATGAGGAGAGAGAACCACGGATCGGCGGCCTCCTGCACGGCCCGCACCGGGGATGGAGCCTGCAACCTGGGCCTGTGGCCTGATGGGAATCGCACGGTGACCTCCTGGTTCAGAGGTCGACGCCCAACCGCTCTCTCACTCCTCTCCAAAGCCTGGGAACAACCACGGGGGCGGTCTTCGCTGGGTCTCTTGTTCCCAGCGCGCAGCCCCCAGCAGGTGCCGTGCAGCGCGCTGACCCAGGAATTCCCCGCTGGGGAGGAGGGGACCGCAGGTGGAGGACCCACCAAGACGAGCCGGGGAGCGTGGGGGGCAGGGGGTAGAGGAAGGACGTGCTCACGTTTGCCCACAAAGCCTGTGCTGTTCCCGGGGCTGCCCACATCTCCTCCGGGAGGAAGCTCAGCAGGCGGGGCTCAGAGCACAGCGTGGCCATTCGTGGGAGGACGTGGACAGCTGGGGGCGCCCACGGGCCTCCTGCAGCTGAGCAGGGGAGCAGGGAGGTCCCTGAGTGTCCCCCGTGAACTGTCATTTCCTCTGCAGCAGCTAATACTACACATTCCCCCAGCAGAGGGCACTGGAGGGCAGCCCGCAGGGACCAGCTCAGAGCCCAGCAGCCAGTAGGCGGGGCTCAGGCCCAGAGCAGGACTGTCCCCCAGCTGTGCCAGGTGGCCAGGCGGCCAGGGCGCTGGGGAGGCTGCGGCACCTGCATCTTCTTGCATGTTTGCGGGCTCAGGTCAGATGCTATCCGTGTCAGCGCTTACAGGCTGAGCGCGCCCCCACCCCCACCCCCACGGCTCACAGGGCTCCGTGGAGGTACCGCCCCGGTGCTGACAGCGTGAGGGAGCCCAGCCACAAGCAGAAAGTTGGCAGGAAAATGCCCAGTTGCATCGGGGGCTAAGCCTTGGCCCGGGATGGGACGTGCTGGGTCTCCAACCTCCTGTTCATTAAAAGCTAAGATCCCGTGGGGCCGTCCAGGGCTTCCTGGGACCAAAGGCTGGAGACACAACACAGGCCTTCTGCTCCCAACTGCCTGGTAGCTGGGGGCGTGCCCAGGCTGTGGCTACGCCCACTTCCCCTGCGCGCAGGCAGGTGCCAGGGTGGCGCGGGCGGAGGGCAGGCTCCGGCCTGGGAGGTGCCCCCCCCCCCCCCGAGGCAGAGGGTCAGGGCCGGAGTCCAGCCTGCGCTGCCCCAGCTCTGCTCACAGGCCGAGAACAGGTTCCATTTCACGTGACCCTGCGGAGTCTTTGTGTAGATCAGGAAGGCTTTATTGGTTCCCAACACCTGCGCCGCCCCCGAGTCAGCCCTCAAAGTGGGGTACATACCCCACTTGTTCAATTACCCCCCCCCCCAACACACACACACACACTCACACACTCACACTCAAGGTCAGAAGTCGAGTCGGCCACATGGGTGTCGAGCCTGACACCCCCCTGCCGCTCTCCTGCCTAAGGTTCCCACGCCGTGTTTGAGGCAGGAGCACGCTGACTCGGTGAGCTACGAGGGCACAGATGGGCCTGCCCAGTCGGACGGGCACCCGCCCAGGGCCCCTGTGGGAAGCACCCGGCCTGGCTCGCCACCCAATTGCCTGTGCCGGGGTTTGGGGGGGGCGGGTTCTGCTAGCTCGCCTCCCGGCTCTAGCTGGCGCTAGAAGACGTGAAAATAGATGCGGGACCTGCTGATCACCGACAGCTAAGACCAGGGTCCCAGCCTCTGAATGCCCTTCTCCTCAGGTGCCTTCCCTCCCCCTCCCCTGCGCCCGACAGGAGACCACCAGCGCCGATGCCGGTCCCTGTGCTGAGGGGGCCGGAGCGCACGGTGCACCCCAGCTGCAAGAGGTCCAGCGGGGGAGACCAGGAGCCTCTCGGGGGTGAGCTCAGAGACCGGGCGAGCCGCGAGGGGGCAGCGGGGAGAGCCCTGTTCCTGTGGAAGACCGCACCCACAGACGTCTAGGGGTCTCGTCTGCCAGACACTCCGTCACCCACTGGGAGCAGGACTCGGGAAAAGCAGAGGCAGCGAGCAAGGGATGTGTGGACGGGGGCGCAGGAGCGAGGGGTGAGTGAGGGCTCCGGGCTGCCGGGTCGACCTCTGCCCTCCGCCCTCTGAGCCAGTCCGTGCGCTCTGGGCTGCTCACAGAGGCAGCGTGACCCCATTTGTCCCCCAGCCACGTGTGGCCTCCAAAGCTGCGTCCCATGTCACACCCGTGAGTCCCGATTGGGCGCTGGTTCTCTGGCCCAGGCTGACCCCACAAGGGCTATTGCCACCCCCCTCCAAGCAGAGGTGCGGGCCCAGCCACCTGGTCAACTCGGCCACTTGGTCGCCATGACGAACTGCGTTTGAGACTCAACTGTGAGATGCACCCCCTCCAAGCTCTGGGAGAAAGTGGGGACCAGGAGCCCCCAATCAGATTCCAGAAAACTGATATGGGCGAACCCCCCTACTTCCTCCCCGGTCCCCGCAACCCTGGTCCTGGGGCCGGACAGTCTGAGGACATCTTGTTTCCGCTAGAAACCGGCTTACAAATTCCGAGGCTCTCCTCTCAAGATCTCATTCATCGGGATTTCCAAGTCTTACTCAGAGAGCAGAAGGCATGTCCGCTTCCTCCCCTCCGATCCCACAGGACCGTCTCCGTCAGGAATGGACCCCAGGGATGCCTCAGCGGGGGGCGTGTCGGCATTCGTCCCCACGCCTTTTCAAAGGCCTGAAGTCAGCACGGAGCAGGCCTGCGGTGCGGGTGCCTGGGCGGGGGGGGGGGGCCTGTACTCTCTGCCTAACTCCGCGGAGTTTCATGTTCCTCCCGCCATCAGGCAGCAGCACCGGGGTCCTGGGATCCTTAGAGGATGGAGTCGACCCACGTGGCCGAGCGCCTGCACGGAGTCGGTGCGGCTCTGGGAACCGCGGGACCTGGGTCTGGGCCTGGGGCCCACGCAGGAGGGCGCCTGTCACCCTAGGAGCAGCAGACGCTCCCTGGGAGCGGGCGTCCTGGCTCCCAGGGAGGAGAGCAACGAGCAGGACGCGGAGAGCGAGGCACAGAGCACAGCGTGGCCATTCGGGGGAGGACGTGGACAGCTCGGGGTGCCCCGGGGCCTCCTGCAGCTGAGCCAGGGGAGCCGGGGGGCGGGGTCCCCGAGTGTCCACCTGTGAACTGGTATTTACTCTGCAGCAAGGTGGGGCCCCATAGGCGGCTGCAGGAAACTCTGGAGCCCTGTCAGGCACAGCCTGCGTGAGGCAGACGGAGGAGTCCATCGGGCACCATTAACTGGGGTCCAGCTCAGACCAGCCCGCCAGAGCCACCTGCCGTGGTCACCACAGTGGCCATGGACCACAGCGCATGACTTTCATCCTGACACCATCACCGTCTCAGGCAGTTTCACAGGAACGGAGTTGGGACCAAAATCCACGCCCAGCGCTGCGCGCGCAGGGCCACGGCCGGGAGGAGGTGGCGGAGTCTGCTGGGAGGGCCGCGGGCCTGGCGTGTCCCGAGGCGTGGACGCTGTGTAAGGCTGCACCGGATGCTCTTCACTCGCAGACTCGGCTCCGGTGTCCTCCTGGCTACGCAGGGCGGGGGCAGCGGGACCGGAACTGCTGCCTAATATTGCTCACGTGCTGCCCGCCTCGGCTCAGCGAGGAGCCCACCAGACAACCCAGTCAGCGCAGCTCCCCGGGGAAAGTGAGGGCGCACAGGGAGGCCAGTCTGGCACCTTCTCCACCACAGCAGGACCCCAACTCACACACGCACACCCACGCACCCGGGACTCCTTGCCGCCAGCCGAGCCGGGGGAGGGGAACGGTCAGTGGGCCCCACGCGGGAGGCTGTTCAGGAGCCTGGGGCTGGTGCTGGAGGTCAGCTCTGTGGCCTGATCCGTCCTCCCCAAACAGTGCCAACCCGCCCCGCCGCACCACGGAGCTCATGGTCATCTCGTAAAATTCACATTCCTTGGCCCTCCTGCTGGCAAGCGGCCGAAGCAAACATCCGGCATCACCTGCCCCGACTCAACGTCTCCTAGCAACAAGGCCTGGCGCCTCCGAGGCTGAAGGGCTACACCTCCTCCACGTACATCCTCCACGCACACCCTCCAGGCGCCTCCCCCAGGCACCCCCGCAGGCACCTCTCCACGCACCCACACGAGGCCACTTCCCATCCCCACAAATGACAGCACAGGGTAGAGGAGGTGTTTAAAAACTGTATTCAATTATTCACACCGAAGGGTATCCATTAAAATTATGAACAGCTCTGAATATAGGTCATGTATCATACATATATATACTTCATATGTATAGTTACATATCGACAAAGGACTGCTCGCTGCTCCGAAGCGTGTGCTGTGGAACGAAGGCGGGTTCTGCAGGTGGCACCCAGACGGATGCGCGTGCCGGCGGCTGGGATGCCGAGCGCATGTACAGCTCACCGCGGGTTATAATAAACAGCCGCTGTTCATCGTACAAACGTGACAGGAGTGGGTTCCCTTGCAGACAGAGACTGCAAGTGAGCACGGAGGAAGGTGCACACGTGTACAGCGCGTGCCACACAGACGCAGAGGCCAGGCCTCACTCAGGAGGCCATCGCCCCTGCACGTTTTACAAAGATGTCCGTGGCGCGTACAAGTAATGGCTGGAAATGGACTGCAGCGCACGCAGCTGGACACTGTCCACCTGAAACGCCTTCTCCTTAACCCAGAGACAGCCCGTCGGCCTCGGGGACAGAGCCGCGGGCGGGAGATGGGCGTGGGCCACCGGGGGTCGGCGCCGTGTCACCGCGCTGCGCTCCGTGGTGCGGTCAGCAGGGAGGGTCGCCCAGACTCTCGGCGAGGTGGAGACCTAGGACTTGTAAAGAAAGTCACCTTTTCTTTTCAGAAAGATCCAAAATGCTGCATTTCTTCCAACGGTGGCAACTGTTCACAGTGTTTGGGGCGGCGCGTTCTTGGCAACGGGTCCAGGGACCGGGTGTCGCGCCGCCTCCAAAAACGTGCTCACAGAACCCACACCGCGCAGCGGGTCCCGTGGGAAGTAACGTCCCACATGCCACCGACACGGGCTATTGGCGAGGTAGCAGAGGACCGCGTGCCCAGTCCGCACGGCACGTGGGTGGGCTGGAGTACTGGAGAATACACCCTTAAAACTCGACTTACAACAGCAGTGACAACGGTCCATTAAACTTCTGCACACGCACAGCCCCTCACGCACATCAGCTGAAAACCCGCTTCTCTGCTCTGCTGCCTGCATCTGGCGGAGTCTCTTCGGGGCCCCTGGGTGGCCTGTGTCAGGGGAGGGGAGCCGCCTGCCGGCCGCTGGGCTGTCAGCCACACCCCCTGCAGTGATGGGAGGGCAAGGCCGCCTGGGATTGCGAACCTGCTTCTTGGGAAACACCCCCGTCTTTCCCTTGCTCCCATCTTCTAACAATTTAAACCGGAACAGCATGGAAATGTCTGTCTTTCCTTTTTGCTATTTTTATCATCACAGAAATGCATCTAACTAACGCTTCACACAACCAAAATGTCCGGCTGAAAAAGGAAGGGAAAGCGTGCTGGACTGAGCATCACGAATTCAAACTCAGGATGAGACTTTAAAGCAGCCGGCGAAACGTGGATCCGGACAGGTTTATGCACCGTGAACCTAGAACCACCGGGCAGGCACGGGGGAGGGGCCGACAGGGCCCGGGCCAAGATCCATTGCACAGTGACTGGAAAGTCAGACTAATTCTCGCAATAGAAGGCATACACTCATGTGACTAAATTAATGTCTTTAAAGAATTAAACGCTAACTCAGCCAAGTGTAGAAAGCATGTTGGAAATATGTAACGACAGGAGAGCTTTTCAAAATCCCGATCATGCATCTGTGCCTGGAACCCAACAACATCACATGGCACATCACAGTCAGAGCCACAGCTGGGAGCGCAAACAGGGGTGCACAGCTCACTGGCGGCAGCCGCCAGGGTGTATGCCAATGAAACCGAACAAAAGGCAGAAACTGGTGAGGAGGGAATGATTCTAGCCATTCAGCTGCGCGAGGTTAGCCATGGATGCGTCCCTTTACATGTCTCCAACTGCAGTTAAGAAAAGCAAAGTAAACATATGCATGTGAAAGAAAAATTACAGTATTAAAAAAAATGGTAGGGACCAAGCCATGGTGAATAATTTAGTCCTATTTAAAGCTCAAACGTTAATTTTTAGTTCAGAGACTGGAAGATAATACTCAAAACTAAACATATTAAAAATATCCAGGTAGCTGTAAGGATTGATGTCGCCACAGGTCTGTGTATGTGACCATTCCCAGAAAGCAAAATTCACCGAGATCGGCTGCACAGCATTAAAAAGCAAACCACAGAGCATGCAGGAGGGAACCTACACGGAGCGGCCTCGTTCCCAAGGCGCTGCCGCCCAGCCCCTCAGGGCCCGGGCCACGGCACAGGCGCTCGGCCTGGGGGAAGGGTCGGGAGAGAACACGGTTCCTCGCCCACCCGCTCCTGGGAGATACCGGCCTGGGGCACGGCCCATCCTGGCCAGGAAAAGGGCCGGTTTTGAGAATTACTTTCCAAAGCCAACCCATTTCTAATTCACGAGCCACCGCCCACTCCTGAGCGCTAAAGGGCTCGCGTTTTCAAAGCGGGCCCCACGGCCCGGGTCCATGTTCCAGGCTGCTGGCACTTCCCCCAAGATTTCCAGGCAGCGGCAGCGGGACAACGGCTTCTGACGGCAGCACCGTCTGCTGCGGATCAGCACGCCAGGACCACGCCTGCGGATTCCGCATCTCCCTCTCCTCACAGCTGTCACCAGATTCCTACCGACAGGGAAGTTAGCCCCAAATCCGGTACCACCTCAATGAGAAACTCGTCACAACTCCCAGTGACGAAACCCACCTTCCCTTTTAAAACAGGATTGGGGGGCAAGGTGAGAACAGAACTCTCAAGAACCCCCCCCAAAAAAGTACCTGCACTTTCACAGCTGGTCGCTGGATTTTGAAAATGAAATGGATTTTAATAAACGCCGCCTTCATAATTGGTGTGTACAGACGTTGTTCTGGGGCACCCTATAGATCTGCCAACATAGAAAAAACACTCTCAATTACACGTTTCTTTTCAGAAATGGTTAACTACATGTGACTGCACCCTGGCACCTCGCTCTCTCGGCAAATCTCTGCCCCTAACAGGTCCCACCCGTGGGGAAGCAGCGTCACCGTTCCCATCAGAACCCAGCCCTTCGCTCACACTTCGTTCCCACTTGACAACAGTTCACAGTAGTTTCACCCCTAAATCCACACGCATTTCTCTGGGAAACTGTGGCGAGATCACATAATACACCTGCTGTCCCCAGATACGAGGACGCTCTGCCACAGCCGACCAGCACAGCAGCCTGGCCACGCGCCAGCCGCCGGACCCCGTGGAAGCAGCTCCAGAGAAAGCAGCAGAGCCTGTGCGTCCTTCGCCACCATCGAATCGGGCAGCCATCTGAAGTGAGAGCCCCCGCCCGCCCCCGCCCCCGTGCAACTGGGTCTCCAAGTTCATCCGATGACAACGTCCACGCCTGTGGCTGCAGCAGGTGGACCCGGTGGGGCAGGCTCAGAACGTGGAGGCCAGACACCGCGAGCCGCTGTTCATTCCCTTCCACGAGCACACGCACAGGCAAGGCCGCTCCAGTCAGCTCTTCGCCAACGACACACAGTTCCCACGAGAAAAATCAGTCTTTGAAGAACGTGGCTGTTTTTTATTTTTTGTGTGTTTGCTTCTCTCTCGCTCTCACACATGTGTCTACATACAAGTGTGTATCTACATATGTACATGAGTGTAAAGCTACATACATCCGTGTCTCTAGCCAGAGTGGCATTTCTCTCTCGCTGTTTCGCCCTACCTCGTATTGTATAATTACAATATAGCAGACGGGGCTCCGTGGAGGGGAGGCGGCCACGTCCAGAAGCCCCCCGTGAGGAAATTGAACACATAGTGTTAATTTTAAAGAACAATGTGTACGCACAGCTCTCTGCTCCACGTAAATAAACCACGCTGTAGAAACAACGG